>CAVLJG010000006.1:59579538-60116571 GCA_963669975.1 Acanthoscelides obtectus | reverse complement strand
AATCAATATGGATTTACAGAAGGGAAGGCTACATCGGACGCAATAACTAAAATTGTAAATCAAATACATCAAAATATTGATAACAGAATCCCTTCAATCTGCATTTTTGTTGATTTAAAGAAAGCTTTCGACACAGTTAATCACAAATTATTATTAGAAGCATTGGAGAGAATTGGTTTCAGAGGAAACGCGTACTCACTGATCGAAAGTTATTTGTCAAATCGCCCACAATCTGTGCAGATATCAGGATCATTTAGTAAAGAAATGTATATTAAGTGTGGTGTCCCACAAGGAACTGTCTTAGGTCCGCTGTTATTCAATTATATTTAAATGATATTTTCCAAATTAATGTGTTGGCAAAATAACTAGTTTTGCAGATGATACTGCAATATTATATGAAGGCACTGACTGGTCTGATCTGAAAAATGTAATTGAAAATGATTTTATCAAAATTATTCGGTGGTTTAACAGTAGAAAATTAAGCATTAACTACTCTAAAACACATTTTTTACCATTTGGATCTTATGCTAGACATCTGCCAAATTACACAAATTTCTCCTTCAATATTAATGATCAAAAAATGCAAATTAATAGAGTGCCCAACATAAAATACCTTGGAGTGGTCTTGGATCCTCACTTACGATGGGACATCCATGTCAATTATATTTTAAAGAAAGTTAGATTTGTATCCTACAAAATTAAATACCTTGGGAATATATTGACAGAAAAATATCTTCGAACATTATACCATGCACTGATTGAGCCTCATCTCACATATGGTATATTAGCATGGGGAGCTGCATGTTCCTCACATATCTATAATTTAGATGTTTTCAAAAAAGTATTCTAAAAATGATATTTAAAAAACCGAAACTTTATCCCACTGAAAAATTATACGCAGATGTTCGAATGTATGATATAAGACAGCTTTATTTCTTACACAGTATCACTCACTACCATAAATTTGTAAACACCGACCAAAAAATTAAACATAATCATTATACCAGGTACAAAATTCGTGGCACAGTAGTTCCTCAACCGCATAAATCTATAATGCAGCGATCATATCTCTATTTAGCGGTTAAATTTTATGAAATTATTTCTTAAGACTTAAAAGATTTACGTTTCGGAAATTGTTCAAAAGAAATTTAAAAAGTGGCTACATTCTATATCTAGGACTGAAATTCATAAACTCATAAATACGAACATCAACTAAATACATAATCTACTGTAGCTAATTTTTGTCCTTTTTGTCATTTGCATTCTACGTTTCAACTTAAATTATTGTCAATGTACAGGCGATGCCTCCTATTGGGCATGTTTTGATTTTATATTTATTTACTCATATTGTTTTGTTATCTTTGTACATTGAGTGAATAAATATTATTATTATTATTGTTATTAATGACTGAACAATTATTTTACCTCTTTAACTCATTTGTATTCGATGATTTATTCTTATCCACATTGTCATAGTATTCACTTAAGTTTTTGTAAAACAATTCTGAATGCTGCGACATCTTTACAAACACAGAAAAGACTATGTGTATACTCAAGCAAATGACGCAAAACTGCTACAATGAATTACTGAATCAGGCAAATGCATTATAGAGGTTTATGTGGTTTTTACGGTGTTTAACTGAGATTTACCAGTGATTACAGGGAATAACGAAATGCTTAGTCAAACGTTGTAACAATCAAACTGTTACGTGTTTGCCGGCAATACGGGGACTGACTAGGCATTTCAGGGAATGACGGATTTCGGCGTTTGACGCCGACATATATACTGGGCTAGTTTAAGAAATGAGTGCGCCTACGTTCATTCCGGTAGTCCTGCTCAATTTCTGGACCAAATTCCTGGCGTAACGGTATAGCGGTATACTACATTGCATTTGTATATGATATCTAGAAGTACCGTAACAGTTCTTCGACTGCCAGGGTAACTTCGACACCAATCGGGTTTCTTCGACATGCCACCTGCCAGGACTCCGCTCCCACCAAATTCAACCCATCTCTTACAACCGCTGGATGTCAGTTTCTTTGCCCCAATGAAAAGAAAATGGAGGGCAGTCCTGGACAATTGGAGAAAGGAATCCAGACGAAAGGGGACAATTCCGAAAGAGCAGTTCCCAGCTCTTCTAAATAAACTGTGGGGTTCCGTTTCTACGACAGCTAAGGCAAGTTTGATTTTGGGTTTTCGAACAACTGGAATTTGTCCATTTAGCCCTGACACCATTTTATCCAAACTTCCTGATTTTCACGATTCATCTTCCACATCAACGATGCTCGATGAGAGTCTATTAGATTTTCTCAAGGGATCTCAAGGAGGTGAAACAGATGAATCCGCCTCGCGGAAAAGAGGAAAAAAGCTAAAAACAAGGCCCGGAGAGCGAATGTGCTTGCCACCTGTTGAGAATCTTCCTGCAGATTCAATTTCTTCAAACGAGGACAACCTCCCATTATCCGTTGTCAAAAAGACCGTTCAGGTTTATGTTAATTCCCAACCAGGTCACTCCAAACCTCAACCTACTGCCTACACAATCTAAGGCAGAGAAGAGTAGCGACGATCTGTGTTTATTCAAAGTTTCAAAGTTTATTCAAATTCAAAAACCAATATAACTTACAAATTAAAAACAACCTTCAGTACAATTTAAATAAAAAAACAGTTTCAAAAATACATGAGCTTGTATGCTCTTGCTACCCTGAATAACCAAGATTGCAACATAAATCTAAGCAAAGATACTAGCATCAGATCTAGAACCAACAAGTAACGGTATACGAATTGTGAAAATTTTGTATACTTTCGTACAGGGTGAATGTCTGAATCTTGTCGTCAAACATCCTAAATTACGTGTCTGAATAAACAAATCTAAAATGTATAACAATAGTACAGAAGCATACTAAAAACACTCAGAAGTATAAACATAGAGTACATAAAATATGAATATCTGAAATATGATAATATAGGAATATTTCGAGTAAGGTCAAATTATGTTGTTTAAACAATAAAAATTTTACCTAAAGGTTAAGCAGAGAAACAAGAGTACTACAATTTACTACAAAAGAATTTACTACAAAAGAATAGACACCTAAGCTATAAGCTTGTGTGTGTCATACAATATACAAATTAAATCCATGGCTAATGGTCATAAAGTATATTATGAGCAAATGAATATAAAAAAAAATTAGATAGAAACGAAATGCGTGCAATATGTAAATGCCTCTATTCTAAATACAGAGGCCCAGATTGGATTTGCTGTGTCATTTGCTTTAGATGGATTTGCGGCATTTGCAACAAAGCGTCAAAAGAAAATCAATATATGTGTCCTATATGTGAAGATGATAATTAGATATTTGAATTATTTTTGTGTTAGTATTATTTGGTATATTTTTATTTTGTTTTTGTTGCACTGGCGTTTTGTTTTATTTTAATTTTAAGAGTTACACATTTTCTGTTGTTGTTTATTACATTTGTTTCATTTCTTTTTGTAAATTTTTGAGAAAGTTTTTTTAATATATTATAGTATTTAAAAAAATAATTTCTAGGTGTCGATGTAACGCTCGCGAACCATAAAATCGACATATCATTTAAAATACATAAATGATGCCGAAGTTACCCCTACCTAGGGGCAACATCGACACAAATTTAAAATAATAAAAAAAGGTATGTGAAGAAAATATAGGATTTTAATAAAGAGTCTAGCTTATAGATAAAGGTTAAAATGTTACGTTGACATCTATATAATATTGTCTATCAGCCTATTTACGGTATTTTATAGAAAAAAATGAACAAAGTATAACCTAATTTGTACATGCAGCTAAAGACCACAGATAAAAATGTTCGTTTTTTTAAAATTTAAGAAAGTTTTTGTTATTTCAGAGGCCAGTCCAAAGCCTAGCATCTCCTTAAGTTTATCGTGAGACTTATTATATATAGCAGTGCTCCTGTCGATCCAGCGGCGTGCAGCAACGGTTGTAAAAGCGATAGGACTGATGGTGTTCTTAAGAAATAGCGAAAAGATCTGACTGGCGGCTGCTGTGATTACCTAGTAATTTACCTCTTTGAATTGTCTTACCGTAGCGGGCTAAGTAAGAGACAACTTATATACGCGACAAATGAAGAATGACGTACAGACAACCCACATATCTCTAACAGTACTAGTAGTGGTGGGAACGCGGAGCCTGGCAACTAGGCAAGCTTCGACCTTTTTTTTCCAGCACCCTAGTACCAACACTGATAACCAATTAATGAATAAATGCGATGAGCCTATACTGACCTTGCTCCAATCTCGTGTGTGATATAGACAACACACATAACAGCATCCATGGCTCGGAAATCAGCTTGCGAGACAAAGATTCGAACCCTCGAGCCTTTGATGAGACCGATTTGTAGCTCAACGCGCTAACCAATCGGCTACCCTGTCACTTTCCCCCTGACTGTAACCCATCTATCTATTTATCTATCCACGAGTGCTTCGATTAATCCATTCTGAAAGCGGGCAGCGCTGTCTTCAAAACAAATGTCTGTGCCGTTAATCGCGGAACTGCATAAGAAACCGGCCGACTTTGATTAAGCGGCTAAATACTTTAGGACAACTCGAAAATTACCGGATTTATTCCGCTAGATATAATATCTGCGCCACAAAACGGCTTGCCTGTCTCAGACGACACGCTGGTGCCTGCAGCATTCTCTGGATATTTTTCTCTTAACAGGAAGAAGTTCTGATGAGAAATTGGCGGAGGAATTTGCTATCTGTTCTTTTACTTCCAATGTAAAGACGAAGAGTTCAAATTATCGATGCTGTTCAGATGAGGGCTGTCCGATTGATCGATGACTCTTCTCTCTCGAGACAGGCTGTTGCCGATCTGGTTTTCATCTACCGCTATATCAATGGGATTTGCTCCTCCAAGCTCTTGTCCACGATGCGTGGCTGCTTCCAATAGGGTTCACCTGACTGTAGTGTATCTGTCATCTGCGTCATTTAGGGACCTTTTTCTTTTGAAGGAATTACTAGGATTTTGGTGAGCTTCTGTACCGGTGTCCTTACAACGCTAAGAAGTTGAAGAAACAATTCCGAAAGATACACTTCAAATATTTTTTTATATTTAGAGACTTATAATTGGGCTCGGATGGGAAAACTCTTGATTACTGTCAGGAAACAAATTTAAAATCGCTCTGATAAACTTCATAATTTATTGTGAGGATTTGCTTTCCTCATATTATGAAAAATTCCAATTTTATACAGGTATTATCTGAAGTGCGTACAAAGAATTCCTTACTGTTGATATCGATACTCTCGTCACAGTCCCCCTTGAAAAACAAATACGAGGGATGTCTTTTAAGTTTTGCATATGGAAATAAAACAACACGGTAGGTAGTTTTAAATGACTTTATTGTTTGTCGAAGTATTCTTCACGAAGATTAATACACGTCGCATGCGCTCGAACCAATTTTCGAAGCACTTATTCCACTCGTTTGCTGGCAGATCCAAAATGGCATTTTTGAATGCGTCAACTGCTTCTTCTGGTGACTTGAAACTTTGACCACGCAGTCTGTTTTTAATTCTCGGGAAAGTAAAGAAATCGTTAGGTCTTAGATCGGGACTATATGGAGGATGGTCCAATAATTCCACGTTTTCTTCCGTTAAATACTGCCTTGTTTTTTGGGCTGTGTGCGAGCTTGCATGGTCTTGGTGGAGGATGATTCTTCTTTCGGGGTTGATTTTTCGAAGCGCGGTGATGACTTTTGTCAAACAAATGGTGGTGTACCAATCCGCAGTAACAGTTCTTTGCTCATTAAGAGGAATTGTTGCACAAATGTCACAACCATCTTTTTGGAAACACTTCGAGAACGGATGACTTTTGTTGGCTTTTCTTCACCTTGGAAGACCCAAACAGCCGACTGTCGTTTATTTTCTGTTTCATAACAGTAAATCCATGATTCATCACCACTAACGATGCTGTAGACATTTTTTGAGTTTCTGGAATTGAAACGGTCAAGCGTCTTTTGACACCAATTAACCCTGGCTGCTTTTTGCCCGTCAGTCAACAAGTGGGATATCCAACGAGAAACTAATTTTCTTACTCCTAATTCTTCATGTATATATGTCACATGTCTATCTTCAATAATGAGTTTGCGCACAGCAACGACGTTTTCCTGGGTGACTGCCGTTTTTGGTGCACCCACCCTGGGATCGTCGCTAATACTTACCCGTTTGAATTCTCCATACCAACGGGAAATGGTCGATTGATGTGGCGCTTCATTGCCGAAAACAGACAGTTACTCAGCAAGGCATTCTGGTTGCGATAATTGTGTCTGAAAGTTGTAATAAATTATGGCGCGAAAATTTTTTTGGTTGAGTTCCATTTTTCTAATGACTTGGTGACACTTAAAAATTCACTGTAGTGAGAACACTGCACGTATTGTTGTGAAACTTTGAATTTAAGTTTACTAAAGAGTGAGGTTAAGATTCAGTACTGACGTTCGATCCGCGCGGCCTACTATGTTTCTATATGCAAAACTTAAAAGACATCCCTGGTATGCCAAAAAACTACCATACAATTTTTTTGGAAAATCTAATTGGAAATTCCTTTCCCTGGTTTAATATCCTACTCGAGCCAATTTATATGGAATAATAATTATCATGAAAAACACATGTCTCTTTTAGCGGCGGATAGTTTTAGGGAAGCGGTGGTTGCAACTGCATTTGGTTTGACCCTACTGTTGGTATCCTGTATGTACACTTTGGTTTGTCCATCACGACAGACACCACGAAATTATCATAATTAGCATTTACAACTCCAGATTGCATGTTGAATAACTCCTCGAATAACTGGCATAATTCGAATAAAGCCATCGTACAACGAAACGTAATAATTTTACGATAGAAATTAAATAGCGGGTACATAAATAGACCCATGTAATTGTAGCAGTAAATCAAAAGTTTATTATCCAATTGCAAATACAAGTGAGAGTGTAACTAGTTTTGACTTTGTAATATTCATTTGTCCACTCCACTCATGGCCGAGATGATAATTGAAGTTCAAATTATTAATTTTCACCAGTGTCAATTATTGAGCATTTATGGCCTAGGATCTCGTGTACCGTACGTTGAATAAATTAATTTGAAAAATGGCGTCGGGTAGGTTGACTCTGCACTTCACATGCAAGGCCGTTCTTAATATAAAGCCAGTCAAACAGGTGCATACAATTAATCCATAGACATTCGTTACCTGCCCTAATGATAGTGTATTTAGTATCGTCGCCCTAATCAGGTCAGAAGTGTCAGGGTGGTCAGAGCATAGTGTGTAACACCATTATAGAACAACAAATCTCACCAATGCCGGTGAAGCAGCAGCCGTTTACTAAGAATATTTTAGCTTTAAGGACTGATGTACAACCTACAAGCCCCACCATCAAGTTTTTTTACCTCTAAAGGGCTAAAAGGTGTGGGCAGTAAAAGCATCTTCTGGTTCACTGCCAGGCCCAAGAATTTTTCACTTGAACCTATCTTTCCAAGACTACAGTTGCTTAATAATTACTGGCAATCATCAGGACAGTGTAGACTTGGTAGGACAACAAACGAAAACAACAAAATACCCTCTATTGAAGTAACAAAGTCTATTCTGTGCCGATGATTGAAAATAAGCATGGAACAGATGTGCACGGTTGGCCCTCTAGCGGTGAAATAGGTGACTGAGCTAACAAACGCGAAATAAGATCGTTAAATCTCCAACCTATAGCTGCTATAGGTACACTGCCCTACAATTTTACCATATCTCACGCATATTTTTAATTATTGTCTAAAATTCAATGTAATACCCAAAATTTGGAAGCTTGCACAAGTAATTCCCATACCAAAAAAGAGCAACCCTGAAGATGTGGGCGACCTTCGACCCATCAGCATCCTATGTACTCCATCAAAGGTCTTCGAAATGATTTTGGATGCTAGAATGAGGGACTTTGTTGCTAAAAATGACATTCTTCCAGAAAACCAATCAGGGTTCAGATCAGGTCACAGCTGCACAACAGCCTTGCTCAAAGTAACAGATGATATCCGCAAATACATTGATGATGGCAACCTATGCATCTTAATCTTATTAGATTTTTCGAAGGCTTTTGATAAGCTAAACCATGATCTACTGATTGCTGTTCTTCACTACTTGGGTTTTTCTAAAAGTGCGGTTCATTTATTAAGAAATTATCTCAAAGATCGGGCACAAGTTGTCAAATGCTTTGGTGAAACATCCGAATTGTCTAAAGTTTGTCGAGGTGTACCTCAAAGATCTGTTGTAGGCCCACTCTTGTACACTCTGTATACCTCTCAGCTGCACAAAAGTTTTAAACACGTCTCATATCACTATTACGCCGATGACACTCAATTATATATTGCTTTTAATGAATCAGATATAAACCGAACTTTAAGTAACATAAATGAGGACCTTCAGGTTCTTTATCAGCTAACAAAAAAATATTGTTTCTCCGTCAACGCCACTAAATCTAAGGCTCGACTATTTGGTAAAAACAAGAATCGTGAACTATACTCCAATAATTTAGACATTTATTTCGGACAAGACAAAATAACTTTTACAAACTCCGCTAAAAATTTAGGGGTTATTATGGATCCAGATCTACACTTTTCCCAGCATGTCTCTCTTATAACCAAAAGGGCATTTTCATCATTGAAACTGCTATACAATAGCAGAAGCATAATAACCAAGACAACAAAAATAATATTGTGCGAGTCTTTAGTTCTTTCTCACCTCAGCTATGCAGACTGCGCGTACGGCCCGTCATTGCTACATCGAGATAAGGCGCGCCTTCAGCGTATTCAAAATTCTTGTGTCAGGTTTGTTAGTGGTATTAGAAGGCGGCAGCCGATATCTCTTCACTTAAAGAACTTAGGTTGGCTCAATATAGAGAAAAGAAGGTTCCTTCATCGATCCGTACTATACCACAAGATACTCAATACTGAATCACCATCCTATCTTTACAAGAAGATCAAGACCCGTACAGAAGTGCATAGTCGTAACACGAGGTTTAAACATCATCTCTCACTACCTAAATTTAAAACTTCAAATTATAAGTGCTCTTTTTCATATGACATTGTTAAGGTTTACAACTCGCTGCCTGATAGAATTAAAGCCCTATCAATTTTGAGATTTAAGCGAGAAGTGAAGACTATGTTGAGACTTGAGATGACTTAAATTTAACACTGCACGCTGATTTGCCAATTATTCTTCTGTATGTCTTTTTCGTACTATTCGTCATTTATTTGTCTGGGCGGTCCGTAGGACCGTTGCCCATTACTCACTGTCTGATGTACGTTATTCGAATCTGTCAGTCCTGGTTGCCCAGAAACCAGACAAAGTCAAGGAGTCTTTTTCGTTTGATCTTTGACATTTTCCCTTCATAAGATATTAGCTACAACTTCTAGCAATCTCATTCAAGCATCAACTCGTTTTATATTATAGGTTTTACCAAGGTGCCTGCAACAATTATATGTCATCTATGGATGTATAATATAATATATAGTTTTAAAACATAATATGTCTATATGTATCTGTGTTAACGTTTAAATTTTCTCTTGCTGTTATTATTATTACTGATATACTACTTTATTTATTTTTTTTTTTTTGGTTAGGTGGAAGAGCGCGGATTGACAACTAATGGTTGTCAATCAAGCGAACCTTGCCGTTTGCTCACTGCATTAGATTTATGTACTTTTTCTTTTTCTGTACTTACATGAGCAATAAAAGCAATTTATTATTATTATTATTATTATTATTATAAGTCCCAGTGAGCCTTGGCACCTATACGAATGACACATGGTGCTTCACTGCAACATTAGCCTTCCGACAGCCCAGAACGCGTCCTGACTTTATCCCACAAGCCCTTGTTGCTTTGGTAACGGCTCTCAGACTATATAAATTTCGACCACTGTCAATATTTGATCAGTTATTTTACAGGACGGTTTGGGGGTGTGTATTTTGGTGGTGAGACGTTTTCAATTTAGAATCAACTGGATATTGGGCACGTTGTCGCACTGACCTACTGATCAATATTTCATTGCTATGTCGCTTTCATAAAATTGTTCGGTTTAAATTTAGGGAAAATGCTATATTTGTCACACACGGACATCGATAATGCAGTGGATTAATTATTATATTTATGAAGGGAGAATCAGATACCTGAGGAGTTTGTTTTGCATGGCAGTATAAAGAAAAAATGCCAAGAAGAACCCTTCAAAACATCATGGTGAATTCTTGCAAATATATGGCAGCTCTTAGTGGATTTGTATTAGCTTTTGTCATAGACATGCTTAAAATTAAGGACCGGGCTCTATAAGTGGGGTATTCGGCCCTAAAAATAATAAACTTAAACACTAGCATTGCTATTTTGTCTCCTCTATAAAGTTATATAATCAGAATTTCAATATGAAGTTCCGTCTCTTATCCTCCAGCATCAACTTTATTTTTCCTTATGGACGTCTTATTGGTTTTTTGCGCATATGAATAGATTCTGAATAAATTCTGATTCCAATAATATATCATATGGCATAGATTGACATTGCCAAACCTTAGTTATTTAAAAAAAAAATAGATTTTCCTAAGTAGGCCTTGAAATTATCAGTCTTTACGTCCAAAATCCAAAAACATGTGACCATCATATTTCAATATAAATTCTTTGGTTCGGTATATCAGAACAACCGTCCTTTCTGAAAGCTTAATCCCATGTTGTGTCGTTTCTCTTTGTGTCACCCGTATCGCCGTGTTTATATTCTGTTTTTATGTGTACTAAGGAAAAAATTGTCTCCAGTCGCCCGTGTTAAATTTCAAACCACCGAAAATTGCGGGAAGTAGTGAATAATAGGCAAAGCATGAGGCCAGGTAGTTTTAATTTCCAGTGGCGTGGATCAGGGATATTGTAGCAATACTGAAAAGCAGAGACATAGTCTGGTAGCAAAATTACAGAATCTAGGGCCAAAAAAAAAAACAAACGGAATAAACTGGATAAGATTGGTTAGCTTTTCGTTTCATCGATCATAAATGACCATATACAACGATGTTTTATGCTTTTCACCAATCATCAGTATGGTAAAGGTCTAATCATTAGGAGATTTTCCCACACCGGATAGTTAAGATGATGAAGAGCCTCACAAGATGACGATTTGTAAAGTACAAGTAATAAAGGTGGTAGGGTGTCCCTTTCTCATAATGACATACTTCTTGACAACCAATCTGGAAAAGTCATTTTAGTCATGGGTAGGTGCTAAAAAAGCATGTTTACAAAGTTTTTATAGACAAACAAACACTTGATTTCAACAATCTATCTACTGGGCATCGATGAAAATTTTCTGCTTTGGAGCTTCAATCTAATAATAGTAGACGTCCTTTTACTCATCACGCCAATGCCGAGGAAGAATCGTGGAAAGAACTGAAAATGAAATTATGTATATCTGTTGAATGCCCCTCATTTCTGTCGGTCTGCCTATGTCTCCACTAATCATGGTTCGTCCACAAAGCACCGTTCATACTTCGATGAAATCTTCACACTAGGATACTGCTATGCTTTGTCTTTGTTGAGTATCGGCTCGGTGGCGGAGAGCTAGGGACAAAAAACAATAAACGTTCAAACTAAATTTTTTGATATTTTAGGGGCTACTGATTATTGTCAGTAATAGTCTTTGGCTTTTAAACGTTTCCAACCCAGGTAATATACTCATATACATATTTCACACATTATAGATTTCTCCTTTGAACTTAGAATGACATATATTTTCAACACACGCGCCTCTGGAGTCGTCGTCTGGCCGATGCGAAGCAGCCGTGGCCAGCGAGTGGCGAGCTTAGTTATAGAAACTCACTCATGGTGGGCAGAGGATAAAGTTCTAGATCACAACGTTGCCAAATGGGTAGGTCGCAGTTGGGCACGACGCACCGAGCCATGACTTTGAATTTCGTTTTGTAGAAAATGCTTCACCCCATACCCTCCGCTATTTCTAGAAGGTTCCGCCACTGGGCCGCGACTTAGTCGAGTTTTGTCCCAGGTCCAGTCAATGCAAACATGTGTAAACCTATTCAAACTGGTAGGTTGCACAATGCGGCGACAAGTGAGCCTTGAAATGCGTTAGGAGATTATGCAGGCATGACAGGAAGTGTCGCTTTTCAAAACATCAAATCCCGGGTCAGCTGTACTGATGTTCGATTGTGCTTGTAGAGAATCGGTAGCGAACAAATCTTTCTATACTGGTGGGTAGGATTTGCTACCCAACCGCAAATCTCTGTGCTTAGAGAAAGTTAACCAAGCAGATGGTTTCGTGGAATCAGTTTGTTTTTAATAGCACTTTTATTGAACGATAATATGGATATCTCTCATGTAGGTATTCTAGTGAAAATATGATGTTTGCAAAGTGGTCAAACCTAGTAGCGTCTCCTAAGATATCGATGCATATATTGTAAGTGAGAAACGTGAGCCTTTCAGGAGATCATTTTCATTTTTTTTAGCAAGTTCCATCATATGTCCTCCCAGAGAAGTTTTACAGATGGGTGGCTGACTTCCTATCTGGCCGTAACCCTCATGTAGGTATTCTAGTGAAAATATGATGTTTGCAAAGTGGTCAAACCTAGTAGCGTCTCCTAAGATATCCATGCATATATTGTAAGTGAGAAACGTGAGCCTTTCAGGAGATCATTTTCATTTTTTTTTAGCAAGTTCCATCATATGTCCTCCAAGAGAAGTTTTACAGATGGGTGGCTGACTTCCTATCTGGCCGTAACCCTCATGTAGGTATTCTAGTGAAAATATGATGTTTGCAAAGTGGTCAAACCTAGTAGCGTCTCCTAAGATATCCATGCATATATTGTAAGTGAGAAACGTGAGTCTTTCAGGAGATCATTTTCATTTTTTTTAGCAAGTTCCATCATATGTCCTCCAAGAGAAGTTTCACAGATGGGTGGCTGACTTCCTATCTGGCCGTAAGATATTCGTCGTGATTGACGAATCCTCCTCTTCATCTCACAATGGCAAAACGGGTATTCCCCAGGGATCGGTCTTGGCTACGACATAGTTTATATTATACATCAACGACCTCCTTTCCTTCAGTGAGCTGCAGAGAAGTACCTTTCTCCACATAACTTCCCCACTCTGTGCAAGTTCCAGATAAGACCTAGCCTCAAGTATTACTCACATGTTTAGGGTGCTGTCGCCCCAAATGCGTTATCCATACTCTATGCTGTTCGACTGATCGATGACTCTTTCCTAACGGTCACTCTCGGAAACATGTCATAAAGACGTCCGTCGGCGATCTGACTTTTTTCTACTATTATGTCAACTGGCTTAGCTTCTCAGAGCTCTCCTGCATGATGTCGGCGCGCGATGTTCCTGCCAGACAGATCCGCCCGAATTATTCGGGTTCCCCTCCTAACCATAATGATCTTCGTACATCCAGAACTGGCCGGTACGGAAGATGGAATAATCTAACCTTATGGAATTTAAATATCTGATTAACAATGCGTCTTTATAGGGTTCAGACCATGCTGCTGCTTCGGTATATATAAAAAAACATCAGCCGAACAACTTTTCAATGCTAAATATAGTAATGTACAAGCTACATATTGATTAATATCCTATTTGATTAACTTGAACAAAAAACTTAGAAAATATCCAAAATAGGTAATGTGAGCACAATTTCCATTTGCCGTATATTTATGGTAAAATGCATAACAACGATATTGCTCGCAACGTAATTTTTCTTAATTGTAAAACCGAATACAACAACTGTGAAGGATGCATTCGACCTGTAAGAACATTGTTAAGTGACCTAGCAATGTTTTACAGCTTTGGAATATAATGGTAATTTCGTGAAAATGATAAAATGCTCGCAATGGAGGAACAGTAGTCATAATGTTAAATTAATTTTGGGATTATAATAAAATATATGTGTTTAATTCATAAAAGGCAAATGATCCGTGCAAGAACATAAATGTATTTATCCTATATTTTACGACTAATATCATTGTAAAGCACATACCTTACAATGCGTTAGTGGTAATAACTTTTTTCGTGAAAGAATATTGTCAAAACAAAAGCACGTTTCATTGTAATCGATCAGATGCGATAGACTCGTATGGAACTACATTACAATATGGTCAAGATCTCAAATAGAATATTATTTGAAGCAAGTAACGATGTGATGAAACAATTGTATTGTTTAAACTTTTAACGGTTCTGATGTTTGCAAAATTATGCAAATACTGCAGATGTAAGCACATGGTAGTTTATATAGCCTGTAATATTTTAGATCTCTCAAAAATGAACCAATGAGCGTTGTAAATATTTTCGTGCTTTGTTAAATGCCAGGAAAATATAATCTCCCACTAAACAAGCCATTGTTTGATCATAATATTGAGTTCGGAAAATACCCTGCTTTATAATAATGCTGAATTTGTGTCATTCAACAAAATTGAGTAATAAAACATGTTTTCATGTTCAGTGCATGTTTGCTGTTGGATCATTTTAATCAGAAGCTTTTTTACAAACCGTTGTTTTTACAAAATTTAGGCAACGTTGATATTATCGAATATGCGCTTTGTTTATGCTGTTTTTGAAACGCAACCGCTCTGACATTTTCATTATATTTTGCGTCATTCAAACGTAATAATCCCGATTTGCGAATTTACAGATCCTGCATCTCTGATTCGGTTGAAAACCAAATAATAGCATTAAAAATATTGAATAAAAAATTTAAAAATCACTGATTGAATGGTAAGCTATCCCTTGACAGATCGTTCTATATGGTCATACCGAAAAATAATAGATGCATAGTCATAATGTGGAGCAGAAGCCTAGCTAATTGATATAGCAGACCTAGAAAGTACCGGCATCAAGAAACGGAGCGCTTACATGAACGAACTCGTTGGTCTATCGGTAGACATATTGTAGGTAGACAAGATAAGATTGATATGCAGATATATTGAAAGACCAAACGCCTTATTTTAATAATTTATCTCACGCTGCATTTACCATATCGTTATAAATCATTAATTAAAGTGATTTAAATTTAGCCAAAAATCGATTAGAAGTATCTTATTGAAAGCCGCGGAGCGTACATTTTCGAGGGTCCCCATTTCCAAGCTGATGTGATTTATTTGTTTGGTTTGCTTGTGGTTTCTACTTTTCTCTCGGGTCTGAGATTGTTTATAGGCATAGAGCTGAAGGATATATTCTCGAATTTCATACATACAAATTCGGCAAGCCATACTTACAACGCCGACTTTTAAATAAGGTGACAAGATAGTTTGGAGTTTGGCCTAAGATCCTTCTACTGATACTTCTTTCTTTTTTTGTTAACATCCACTGTTTTATATTTGTTGCTCATCATATATGAAGTTTGCAGCCAATTCAGATTGATTATTTCCAGGATTTTGAGCTTTTGAACCCATACGTGACATCTATGAAGATAAAACGGACAAGTGTCACCACAATCATAATCGACGTGTCAATCAAGAGAGCATAAAGTGCATGCCATGCTACGAGCTTTGACGTACTACGGGAAAGTTATAAACTGAAAACAGGCTGAAAAGGAGCTGTTTGCTTTCCGTCTCTGTACCATGACTATGTACAACGTTGTTTACTGAGCTAGCCAATCCACTTTTTTGCTTTCCGCTTGTCTGTTATAAGATAAGATTATACCTATACCATACTGATTATTCCCAATAAGCATGAAACAACGATATATGCGGATTGCAATAGTTACAGAGGCGGAAAACAAACGGATCCTATTCGGTCTACGTCTGTACATCTGTTCGATTCCCCAAAAGTAGAACGTATAACTTGACAAATTTGCATCTATATTAGACATTAAGTGGTTATGTGATAGGACAATAGAAAAATTCTCAAGTAATATGCCTACGAAGTCTGTAACTGGCCATTAGCTTTCTACCTAATACAATATTCATATTTATAAATGACAAATGGTTCGTTGGGATTAATCCATGTGGTACAAGGTCTAAATGGCTATGAGTAAATATTGAATCTGTCAAAGCACCAGTTAAAAACATTAGTATTGCATCGACAGAGCATTTGTCTTAGCACGGACATCGCAAGGTGTTAGATTGATGTTCTTACAACTATAATCAACTGAAAACATTTTCGATTAGTGAAAAATAGGCGTCCTGTCGAGATGTTTGTAACTGTGGAACCTGTTTGTGAAAGTGGTTATGGTTTTCTAACTTTTACTTTTTAATGTTTTATTACTACCGAATTTGGATTTCCTGTAAATAATACGTCTTCCGTAAAGTGTAATTTCATACCAATATGCGTAAAATAAAGACAGAATTTGACAGAGCTAGAACGAGAAACAAAAAGGCTGACTTGTCGGTCTGGCAGGTCTATAGCGCGACAGTATCATACAGACGAATTCGAGAATAGAAAGTTCGTTAGTATATCGGTATGAGCATTGCTTAACTTATTCTACCTGAAGAGATAGTCAATCTATAGTCGCACATCCAAAAAATTATCCGAGATAAAATAAGATACCGTTATCTATAATAATTTGTCACAGACGTTTCTCTATTTACTATATATAATTTGAAAAGGTCAGTGTCTCATAGATGACGATGAACGTATATGCAAGGTATATACTTATATAGACAACGCCATCTATGAGACACTAACCTTACAAAAGTATATATAATAAACAGAGAAACTACCGTGACAAATTCTCATAGATCACGCTACGGCATCTCATTTTATGTCGGACAGTTTTTTGGACGAGCAAATATAGCATAAGGCTGGCTATCTTCAACTGAAGTACTTTAATCAATGGTATAATAGATCCAGATCATCGATGTAATGAATACTTGAGTGCCCGTTAAGGAAGTATCACCGTTAATCGGATGGCCCTGCTTCAAGGAGTGTCAAGTATGTCTACATCTAATAGTCTGTTAAGGGTTGCATAGAGATCACAATTTTACAATGTTATGGACCAGAGTGATATAATGTATAGTCGCTCCATCAGCAATTATTGTTGATCCGATTCTGCTTGACGTCTCATAATTTCCAAATTTAATTGGCCTTCGCACGAATGGATTTCTCCCATCAGAATGGCCAACTGTGATGTTTACTGCTCTGCATTGCGCCATTTGTTGTACGGGCTTTATGAGGAAAAAAGAAAACGGTCGAGCTGTTCATCTGCAACGGTGCTGTAATATAATAACAAAATACTCGTATCAAATGATGAAGTAGCTCTGGTCTCTTGCGTGCATTGCAGATAATAAAAATGATGCGCAAATGTTGGCTGTGTGCTAAAAAGACGCTTTTTCTACATGTCTACCATGTACTGTCACGTTTTGTTCACTCAAAAACTTGCAAAACTTAGGCACGTATCGTCAGTCGTCCCTACAATAATTGTAGGGCGCGTTTATGGCCTCCTTGATTATCATACTCCTTTCTCTCCTTCAGAAATTTCTAGATTACACTTGTCCCGTGTCAGCGTCAGCGCTCTCCTATTGTGAAGATATGTTTTCTTTTTAAATTGTAGGAAAGTTCAGGCTGATAAAACATGATATAACTCAAAAGCAAGCACAATTTGATGCAAATAGATGTTTAGAACTTCTACTTGTACTGTGTTTTATATCAAAGATCAAGATGGGTAAACACAAATCTCATGACATACAACAAGTTGTCATTCTGGCAGTGACAAACATAAATATGGAATACACATACGTTGACGAGAAAATGTTCATGGCGACACAACTAAAAAACGTATCTCTGAGTTTGCACAAATGTCCGTGCATAGAGTCCGGTTCCATATGTATGTGTGAGGGAGAAGGGAGTATGAAAGTAATTCTATAGTTTTTCTGTTACCCGCCAAAGACATGGAGATACGGGCAAACCTTAACAATGAAACTCCTGGTGCTAAACGATGTTTTGACAGCTGGTGCCAAAGTTTGGGGTTACTGTGACTGTCTACCAGTGAAGAAGGATAGGTCGTTGAGTTGTGCAAAGTTCTTGACCGTTATCATAAAAACTTTTACATTATAAACAGTAGACTGATTTCCATGGGTGACGGACAATGTCCATAACGAGCGCTGGTCACAAGGGGGCGTCCCGGCCGGAAATTTCCATATGAAATGCGATTGGCCTTTTGGGAAATCCAGTGGCGACTCGATTAAATATTTACACTTCATCGCAAATGTGCTAATAATAATAAAACCAACGCGGTCCAAATCCGCGCGTAGGGCGCGACATCAAAAATTCACGCGTTATTATGGAAATGATGCGCTTTTACAGCATTAACGCGTAATGAGCACATTCAGAGGGATTGTAAATTGTAAGCATACTGTATATGGTCAGGTTTCAGGCCTGATTGCATCTCTGATGAAACTACAGGTGCATAATTTAAACCTCTTGATTTGAAAACGGAATAGATCAACCAAGCAGCCAACTAATCAGTTTAACTGAACGATCAAATAAAATGGTTTCACTGGCTATCTTCACCGAACCGGACCTAAACATAAAAAATAAATTAGAGAAGATTTGCATCTAATTGTCTATAGTAGCAAAACTTAGATGGAAAAAATAAGATTGGCTTTGCGATACAACTCAAAATTAACATTTGCGGAGCCTCATGCATACAAACACTCATATACCTACATGCCTTCTGTTTTTTATACTGATGCAGATGCACACATCTGTCGGGCAGCACCTCAAAAATAAGAGCAGCACTCGGGGCTGTCTTATCTGGGCCTTGAACAGAGCCAGGAGATTATGTGGAGAAAAGTATACATCTTAGTCCTAAGCGAATAACCTAACGTATTCCCAGCAGCTGTTGCGATGTGTTCATGCCAAATCAAGTCCTCGATTATCTGGATTCCGACTAGCAGAAGCAAATAGCGCTGGAAGAATCAGATGAACGCTAGAATCCTTCTTGTTATTTAAGATACAGTACTGTGTTTTGGAAGCCTCAAAAACCGCTGCTAGTCTCCTCCAGCCTGTCAACGGAGACTGGCATGCCGCACTCGATGTCGGTGCTGTCATCAGCAGTGCTATGGATCGAATTGACCGTACAGAAGAGGAGGTCGTTAAATAGTGACCAATAAATTTGGTATACCATACGCATTCTCTTTACCGTACGGTCCTGTATTGATGCGCCTGATTTACAAAACAGGTCAAAACGTGCCGTGGTCATAACTAATCAACCCTATAATGGTTATGTTGATGCGTCCATTTCATCTATGTATGGACATATTGTTCTTTAGTGGCAGGTCATGACCATTACAATTCCCCGAACTGGAAACACCTACAAATACGAAATTTTACACTTGCACATAATGTCTTGATTGACACCTCGCATCAAATGAAAATGGATCGTAATTCGAACGTTCGTAATGTTGAAAATTTGCATTTGTAACCTATTATATATTCAACTCGAAATCAAAGTATACAAACTATTAACAGTAGGGACACTCCGCCGTCAAAGTGCTTAATTATATGTACTGACTAATATATTTTACCAGAAGTTACCTTTACTAACAAGGAGTGCCCTAGCGTACATCCGGTTTCGAAGAATGACATAATTCTGCCAAAGAACCATTAATTTCGGCTGGTTGGAGTCCCAATCACCGAGAACTTGCCATGGCACGAAAATTCTTCTCAAGCTGCTAGGAAAAAATTTAACTTTGCGAACTTCTAAATACAGCATATGGTTTGTCATCTTCTTTCTCTATAAGTGATTACCATAGAATTTTTGTCGTGAAAATGCCAAGTGACAGCGAACAGTGTTGCTAGATTAGATTTTTCATTACACTGGCCACAGTGGTAGTCCATCTATCGAAGAAAGAAACTAAACATAGCCACGCATATTTTACGTGATCAGGCACCAGAACGCCGAAGCCGGCAAAGCTGCATGCACCACTGTCTCTTCCACACTCCACCTTCCTGGTTTGGCATTGGTCCTGTATATGGGCTCGACTGGTATGTCCAAGGATCTCGCTATTTAACTGCCGAAGGGTCTGTGGAAGGTACTGGGGAATGAAGCCTAAACAAATGTTTTGGCTTTATACCATGGTCATTAGACCTATGATAAAATATGGATCTGTAGCTTGTTGGGGCAAGGCAGCACAAAGAACTGTTCAAGCTGTAACGGTTTCACCGTCCGATTGTATTTATTAAATCACTTCTCGATTATCATTTCAGAATCGCAACTCATTAATCCCATCTCTAGCTTTTTTACTTGGAAACATTTCCGCTTGGAGCGCGCTTGATGCGGAGTTCCTGATCTGCGATCTTCCTCGCGCTTTTTTTTCACTTGAGCCGCCGATCTAACAAGAGCTAAGAATTTTGTTCTCTGTAGCATGAGGTCATATAGCACCATGTGCTAGAATTTTGTAAAATATGTGTCCAAATAGGATAAAATGATTGGGGCCACCCCCTTTCCCTTTCTCTTTGCCTTTGTCTTTGACTTTTGCCTTTGCCTTTGTCTTTGACTTTGCATTGCTTGGCCTATCACTTCACCCATGCATGTGCCTTGGCAGCGCCATCACCTTTAAGTTCAACTTCGCCTACATCTAGTTTTGAAGCCACTAAATGTGAGGTCACCCCTCATAACTGGGACCTCCACTTCAAGCACCTGGCCATCCTCGCTTCAGTCCAGTCAAAATGGACCAGGTTAGCGAAAGATAAGTGTATAGTTTTATAGCAGCGCCAAAGATTTAAAACTTATTTTGTTCTTTAAAATTTCAATTTCAATGTAATGAAAGTGCTTTTTTGTTAAATAAAATCTGTTAAATTTTTTTGTTCTGTTTGTTCTTGTATCCTCTAGCCATGCCATGGTCGACACACAGCTACACGCCTGTAGATGTCTTCATACCACCGACTGAGCTACCGGAAGCTAATGGTAACCCCCTTTCTGTGATTGTGCAGAAAAGTTGGAATCTTCATTGCATTCCATCTTTTCTGGACTTTTTGCGGAAAGGAAGGCTTACAAAGCCAAACTGAGCACAATACAGAGAGAGGCTTGTATGTTGATCACTGGTGCCTTTCGTACCACACCAACTGTAGCTATGGAGGTCCTTCTTAATTTAATATAATGGACAATATCACTATGGAGAAGATGGGCATGCTGGTGAACTTACAAAACCACCCAGTCTGGGAATTCCTTCTGATATAATGCCAAAGATAACAAGATATGCTCAACCCTACTCAGTGACAATTCCACACAGGAATGAGTGGGAACAGCAACCTGATAAGGGAAGATACCTGTGCATTCACAGATAGCTCCAAGACCGAGGTAGGTGTTGGAACTGGTATCTTCGTGCCGAAGCTAAAGATTAAAAAATCTTGTAGCCTAGGAACCTGGGCATCGAACTTCCAGGCAGAGCTATATGCTATAGAACTGTGTGCCAGAATGATCGCACAACGACAACTGAGACCCAGAACTACAATTATTTTTTCAGACAGTCAAGCCGCACTTAAAGCACCAACCCCACATCGAAATTAGTGTGGAATTGCAAAGAAGCTCTTGGTGGCATAGGAGAGGGAAATGAAGTCCATCTCATATGGATACCAGGACACACAGGTCTAGAGGGAAACGAGACAGCTGACACTCTGGCAAAGAGTGGGGCTAGCACACCCTTCATAGGGCCTGAGCCAGCGATTGAGATCGCATACAATAAGGCTAAACAAATAATCTCTGCAGAGATGGACAGGAAGATCCATCAATACTGGGAGGGATTAGCAGGGTTAACCTATGCTAAGGCAACTATACCAATCTTGACAAAGAAGGTAACAGATTCTTTGCTACGGCTGAACAGGAATAGCCTTAAAGCTCTAGTGAGACTGTACACTGGACATTGCAAATTGCGTCACCACATGAGAAGGCTGGGCATGGAGGGAGATGAAACGGTCAGGCATGTATTGTGCAAATAGATGCCCTGCAATTGCCAGAATCAGGTACCACATACTTGGAGACGTAGTAATTCAAGCAGTAGATCGGAAGGATATTTCTCCAAACAAGTTGATCGACTTCCTCAGGGGGTCGCAGCTACTGGGGGAAATATAAATAGGTGTGAGCCACAATAGACCAAAGAGTCGCAGTGGAGGATCGTTATTGATGCACTCACAAGAAACCTAACCTAGCCGAAACATTTCTGGACTGTTAGAAAACGATGTGCCATACGATTTAATATCGTTTTTCAACCATCAACTTGAAAAATTGGGAATAGAAATTCTGGGCTAAGTTCAGCTAGTCCAGATTATCGAAAAAGATCGATATACATCGTTTTGCCATGTTTTTCCCCCGAAAATTCTCATTTTTTCACCTTAGGTTAATGAGTAAAGCCGAAAACAACAAATCAACGTCACACGTAATAGCCTCAATTAACTAAAACTTCTCGGAGCCTAACCAGGCTACGTAGAAGTCATTGCAAATCGATTTTCCATCTTATCACCATAAATATGGAAAACAATTGTGCGATTCGGATGTAGCCTAGACAGGTATGAGTAAATGAAGGAACCTAGCTTCTTGTTTTTCAAATTTCCATATTAGTCAGGTGGAAAAAGTTGTTTTGACGTGAAAAAGAATAGGTAGTAGGACAACAAGAAAGTATTAGGCTGTAAAGAAACGAATTCGTGAGGATTTCCTTCAAAAAACGTATAGGCTTATCTCAAATGACCCCGAAAAGTCATTTCTCATCTCTCAAGCTGGAAAAAAAAACAAAAAATGGTTGGAAAACATGGTCAAACGGTGGAAAATCCATGTGTGCTATTTTTTTTAAATGAGACTAGTTCTGGACTAACTTCACATGACCTTGATTATTTTTCAAAGATTTTATCGACACCTAAATGGTAAATTTTTGGTTGGAAAAGGTGGTAAAACGATGGAAAATCGTATGACATCGATTTTAACAGCCACGAATTTTCTGGGCTAACTAACTGGGCTTCACCGATTCTGCTCAATAACAGTTATGCTCCCCCTTCCTTGAAATACTCGTACATCAACGTGCTTATCTCGCACTGAACACGGCTGGTTATTGTTTTGGTTTAATGTCTTTCTTGGATAGATCGACTTTAGATCAAATTACTTATTACAATTTATAGAAAAAAAAAACTGATTTAGTGCCTCAATTATCCTAATTACTTTCATTGTAATTCAGCAAAGGTGTCCAGGAAAGCATTGACTGCGAAGGGTCTAGTTTTCATCAAGTCTGAAAAGGACTGCCCGTGAGTGATTTTGCTTTGCTTAGTCTGTACATTCTGCTCGAAATGCAGCACTTTTGGATCATTTAACGTACGGAGTTGTTTTGATTATGGAAGGTTCGGTAATGAAAATCAAATATGGCGGGTTATCAGGTAAATGAAGTGTTTCCAGGGCACGTTATTAACCGTAATTGTCAGTAAAATTTGAGTTCGTTGGATTGCACGGATTCAAATGTGCGGTTGATTTTGTCTATTTTGAACTGAATTGTTTTGATGAACAGTATGTGTTGAAAAAAAGATAATCGTCTAACAACATTTAGGCCTCTTGTATACCTTTCCCAAGTAGGGACATGTTATATGGGCTCTAAGGGTCACATTTATCAGCGTGAGCTGGTGATTGAGTACCGTTTGAGGAATAAACAAATAATAACTCTTCCTTGAGAAACGTCCAAACGAGAATTAAATATTTGCATTTCACAGAAGACTGCAACGGTTGCCATCACAGGCTTTCAAAATTTAGACGTTTTTTTAAATTTACGAATTTTTCACAAAATTCGACATCTTCAAAAACACCAACATTTTAAATTTAAAAAAAATACTGAGGATTTTGAAAATTTTGTCTATCTTGAATATTCCGAAATTAAAATTTCGGGAGCTTTGAAAATTTAGCCAATTTCCAAAGTTTTAAATTAAAAATTTACTGATATTTCAAAAGCTGTCATCGCTATTACTACCTAACATGAAATCCACATGTTAAATTTTCCCATATGGAAGCGTTACTATTTGCTAAATCTAAGGAGAGATCATTCTCCAATCGACACTCAGTTCTCAAGGACTCCATAAATGTCACACTAGACCTCGTGAAATTTGACAAAATGTGGCAACAATGGCTTGCATTTGAAATATTAACAAGGATAGCATCCACTCAAAAAATTTACGTGTGAACCTACAATGCTGCTGTCCAGTTTTAACATGTTCAACAGCGGACAAAATTCAATTTGATGGTAAAACGTGGGAAATATGCGTATGTTTGTACGTAATAGCGATTGAAACCGTTTTTAAAACTTTTTGTTAGTGATGAGGTACTCACCCATGAATAGGGTTTTGCAGGGCGGTAAGTATTCGTGCTGAATAAAACTGTAAATGTTACTTCAGAAAATTACGTTTGCACCTAATGCTCAACGACGTTGCGTAATTTAATGATGGCTGATCGACGACACTTCTCGTACGAACGGCCCCGGGAGCCTTCTACCTTTACGTCAACGGGCTTTGCTTTCTAGAGCTCTCCTCTATGATGCCGCCGCGCGATGAGCCTCCCATCATAACTCTGCCGAAATTCGTACGTACAGAACTGGCCGGTACGACCGCTCCTCTGTTCCTAGCGTGTCGAGATTTAGGAGGCCTTTTCCAGTTTTCAGTTTCAAAATCGGATTACAAAAGAATCCTGGCGGTGCTATGTTCGATTTTCAAAACAATTAAGCGTTCAGTTAAACAACGTTTCAGTTGATGAACTGGTCTTATTTCCACGTTTGTTTTTAAAAGTTTTTGAATGGCCAGCAAGATAAATATATCAAGAGGAATGCCGGTTTGTCCTTAAAAAACTGGCGACTAGTTCAATCAGCTTTTTGGAAGAAATTTGCATAGTTTTGTATTTTCAACTTTTATAAATATTTTTAGGCTACTCGATATGATAGACTAGAATAGAGAAAAAAAAACCTTGTTTATCTGTTAAAGAGCTTGAATTTAACATAAAGGTATCTAAAGAAGGTACATTCACTTTCGCAAATCGTGTATTTTTCAATATTTTTTGAAGCGACATGGTTTAAAAAATATTGGAGGAAAGTTAAAACAATAAAAAATGATCTCACTAGGAACGCGAAGGACTTATTTTACTGTTTAAAATGAAAATAACGTTTCTTTCCATATACTTTATCTTCCATGCTATACGAAATGACCACTAAATCTCTAAAAACAGGTTTGAAATATACGAGTTTAAAAAATCTCATAAACAAAATTTGTCACACATACCGACATCTACTCCCAAAGCAAGGAAAAAGGATTAAGATGATACCCACAGTGTTTCTGGACTCCCCCGTTACCAAAATACTAGTCTGTCGCGACCAAGAGTTCAGAATAAGTAGAACGAGCCAGTCAAGGGTACGTTTGTCTCCTAATTCTCATTCTTCAATTCTTTAGTGAGGATCAAAGTATACTTGACATAAGTCAATTTTTTTACAGTTCTGTCATTAAATTTGAATTTTTTGTTATTTTTTAAAAATGCGAATATAATTGTGGTGTTAGACGATCTGAAGACATGGCACGTCTTAGATAATTTGCAAAGAGCGATGCAAGCCTAATAAAGGTAGATGTTTCCACCTGTAAGTATTATTATACAGGGTGGCGCATCGAAAACGAAACAGACACATTTACTGGCAACTCAGTTTTTTTTTTGGAAAAACGCTCAGACCCGTCGATTTTGTTTTCGAGGAGACACAAGTTTGGCAAAAAATCACGTTAACACGTGCCACCCCCTGGGCGGGGTGACCACCTTTTCCATTTAAGATTTTAAATGGAAAGGGGGGTCGAGTGATACCTTATTTTAAAGGTCTTTCAATTCCCTTTATAATGATGTAAAAGACATGAGCTTTTGTTCAGTAGTTTTGCAGATTTATTGACTTAAAACTTAAAGTAGACTTTAATAGGTACATCAGATTAGTTTGTACTACTTTCAGAAGAAATTTGACTAAAAGAATTTACTTAATAAGTAAATGCTCTTCTTCACTGGTCTGTTTATCATTTTGTTGTTGAAAATAGCTATTGGAGCGTTTTTTGTGGCAAACAAGTTATTTCTTGAGGAAAGATAAGGAAATATCTCGTACTTATTTTAAATAGGAATTTAGTACATAGTTTGCGATTGATTTGACCAAACTTTGTTGCTAAAATAACTTATAACGCTTTATTACATAAATTAACCATGGTATATTCCACAGCAGAAAGAGTTGAAATTATCGAAATATTTTTCGGAAATAATCAGTGCGCTAATAGAACAGCAGAAATATTTAATGAGCGACATGAGTAACGTGCATCGAAGATATGTTCTAGAACTTGTAGCTAAATTTCGGGAAACTGGGTCAGTCTCCAATAAAAAACGCAACATTGAAAATCCCATAAGGAACGAAGAAATAGAAGGGCAAGTTTATCTAGATCCTACGTTAAGTACCCTCAAATTGGAGACTGTGTGTGGTGTTAGTCGACGTACTGTCCAACGGATTCTAAAGGCCCATAGTTTTCATCCGTATAAAATTCACCTGGTACAAGAACTTAATGAAAACGATTTTGATCGGCGATTACAATTTTGTGAAGATATGAGTTAATGAATTATAAAAAATTAACATTTTCTATTCAACACTTGCTTTTCCGACGAATGTTCCTTTTTTTTAAATGGCGTACTAAATCGTCATAACTGCCGATATTGCTCCGATTCTAATCACCGAATTTATCATAAGGTACATACACTGCAGCCAGAAAAATTGGGCTGGTATTTTTGGCGATAATTTAGTTGGTCCTTTTTTCTTACCTGGAAATTTGACCGGTGAAATGTATTTGGAATTACTGGAAGACGTCATAGATCCTGCATTAACAGCCATAATTGAAAATCAGAATGATCGGCGGTACATTGCGAATAGGTTGATGTTCCAACAGAATGGTGCCCCACCACATTACGCATTACGTGTTCGACAATATTTAGATCAGACGTTTCCAGATCGATGGATTGGTAGAAGAGGTGCCATTGAATGGCCCCCAAGATCGCCAGATTTCTTTATGTGGGGTCATTTAAAAAGCAAAATCTATGTTACTCAGCCAACATCATTAGAAGACCTGCGACAAAGAATTGTGAATGAGTACCTTCAAATTACTCCTCAAATATTGCAAAATGTGCGGCAACGTTTTGAGCAAAATCTTTATTATTGCATGGAGAGTCACGGTGGCCATTCTCAACATTTACTTGCCTAACGGGTCAGTTCATTCTTCATTTTTAAATTAGTTTGCTGCCAAATGTATTGATCTCCACTAATGATGATGTTTTAGTTTTATTTAAGCTTTAAATCAATAAATATTAAAAATTACTGAACTGAAGTACATTAATTTTATATCATTATAAAGGGAATTGAAAGACCTTTAAGATAAGGTGTCATTCGACCTCCCTTTCCATTTAAGATTTTGAGGGTGGTGCCACCCCCGCTTAGGAGGCTGCACGTGTTAACGTGATTTTTTGCCAAACGTGTGTCCTCGAAAACAAAATCGACGGGTCTGAGCGTTTTTCAAAAAAAAAATTGAGCTGCCAGTAAATGCGTCTGTTTCGTTTTCGATGCGCCACCCTGTATGTTGATACAATGCTGTCACTTTGGTTGGCAATAACCAAATCCAAGCTAATAACCAAAATTTCTGTGTTATGTACTGCGGTTACAATATGGTTTAAAATGACAAACGGGTTACTCGAATCGCTTGAACGCGTTGGTTTTAACCGTGGTTTTGTTGCAAGTTGTTTATTTTAGAAAAGCAGGTATACATTTTTTGATTATTTTTATTCACTTAATAATAGGTGCTTTTTCGTCTAAAACAATGTAGGTATGGAAAGTTTAAAAAAGAAATAACCTTTCATAATATTAATAGGAGAAATCTTTTTTTTCAGAAATGATGGAACCATGGCTTTGTAGCTATGAAAACTTTCAATTCTCTAAACTTTTCCGCATGTCAAAGAAAACATTTATTGATTAAGCAGAAATGATAGGAAAAAGCGATGAAAAAAGATATTAGTGTCCCCAACAAACAGTAATGAGTATAACTAATAAGGTGCTCTACTTTATGCTACAACTGAATAAAGTTCACCAAAAATGAAGCTGAAGTACAACAAAAATATCCAGTACCCGGCAAAATAATAACCAGAAAAACTACAACTGAGTTGGGTGAATACCACAATTTTACGGAAATAACTATGACATATAACAGCTGATTCATGACGTCACGGATCTTATAACCCAAAAAAAATGGTAAATACCATTTTCATTTGGTTGTTCGCTTGAATTTTATTATTGGCAGACTAAAATTACGTAGGATGGTTGACAAACAAGGTAAACATATTGGCTTCTCTAACCTATCGTTGGTCGCGTCTAGATGAGTCGCGACTAAGTTTCCAAAAAATTAGCAATTTTGTTCAAAATCAGTATTTTGTGCTGTTCCGTTCGTAGGAGCGGTCTGCCGCCGCCCCCTTATATACGCCACTGAAAACAACTGTAGTGGGCAGTACTATGAGATTGCATGTTTTGCTCCTCCCTATATTTCCGCCAAGTGTTGTGACCGACAGTCCGGCTGTACTCCTTTGAACCGTAAACCGACGACTGTTGAGCACCGGTATCCATTTCGTCTGCCATATCATTATGACATGATGGCGGACTGGGGAACATTGACTGACGGCAACGACCAAAATTACCTCGTCGTTTTGCAATGCCAGCCAAACGGTTCTTTTAAAAAACCGCTCGCAGTCTGCACTGTTGGTGCTGGCGGCAAGAGGGTCATAACAAAACTCCCACAGACCACGAAAAACTGTAACGTCTTTATAATCGTGGCAAGAAACGCGATGAAGAGGAACGTGTAAATATGAGTTGGGTGTAGAGATGGCCATATAGGGAACAAGTTCTTGTAGTACTCGTTACAAGAATATTTTTGATACAAAGGGTGGGATTTTTGTGTGCAACCGGTCGACAGCTAGCTACAAAAACTATAGGCAATTGTATATTCGTCACATGAAAAAGATGTCTCCCTCATAACAGCGTGGCGACACAAGCGTGCATTTTAAATGGAATATCTTTTATAATTTTCTATATTCTGAAAAGCATTATCAAGGAAAGAATTTTGTCCGAAGAAGGATTAAACTTTAACAGCTTGCAAGTCTATCACTTTTTTCGTCAAAATGAGCTTCGTATCCCATATCTTCTCATTATTTAAGTTTTCTGAAATATCGTGTATTACTTAGGGTGCTGACTAAAACATAACTTACTTTTTTGCTTTGCATTTCCTCGGTTTTGGGTCTTACGAGCTTTATTTTGGTATACAATTGTATGGGGAATAAATTACCGCGATTTTAATTCCTTACAGTTTCACAGACATTACAATTCAAGATAAATAAAACTCACCCAGGATGTTGAATTAACGATGGATTGGAAATTTTGTTTTGATTTTCACTATTTATCGATATGTCTTTGCATAAAGCAAGTAGAGTGACTTCTATTGATCATTGCTTATAAGAGCAGATTGTAGCCTCCCAGATACCAGACAAAGTGAGGAAGGAGGGAAGGGAAGAAGAAAGAAAGTAAGGAATGAGCAAGGCAAAGGGAATGAAATAGTGTATGTTTAATAGATTCTGGTATTCTAAAATTTATGACAAAAAATTAATTTTGAGCTTTGTTGTTGTGAAAATGCTGAATCCAAAATCGCGCGATTTAATTGAGCTGCGGTTTTGACTGAACTTGCTCGACAAGAAAAGTGGTGAAGTTGTGTTTAAAATAATTAGCTTAAGTGCTATATTTTCAATATGGCAGTTAAGCGGAAAAGATATGAGATAGCTGAGTAAAATTCGACAAAATTAGATCAAAATCTATATATCAGCATGTTTTCAAACTCTCCGAATGTCCTATACTCGTATTATCACAAACAAACGCTTCACGGATCCATCTGGCAGGCTTAGAGCGTCGCGGAGTATGGCGAGGAGCTCAGAGAAGTAAAGGTCGTTGATTTTACTTCCCATGTGCACTAGCGCGGAAGTACTGTAATCGCGAAAAATTTCTCAAATGAGATATTATGTTTAGTAGATGTTATTATGACATTTACCTACGTCGCGAAAAACCATGTCACTCATTTCCGTCGGTCTGTCTGTCGGTCTATCCGCTAACCTTATAACCGCCTATAACTTGATAAGTACTGCTCGAAGCTCGATGAAATTTTTACACAGTGTTACTACTATTCCAAGGACGCAAGAGCGTTGCAGTTTATGAAATTCGGTCCGTCAGTGGCAAAGCTAAAAGCCAAAACACGAAAAAAACTTCGTTTTTGATGTTTCAGAGGCTGCTGATCATTTTTATAAAAATTTTTGTAGAGGTTGAAAATCATACGCTGAGCACTGTCTGCGTCATCGCCGGTTCTCTCGAGTTACTATACTAGTGTGGTTATGCATCGGATGGTCGATACTTAGAGAATGGAAGAAACTAGCGGTGGCGTTACCAAATGGGTAAGGACTATGCAGTGTGCACTAATTGCATGGGTCTGTCTGACTGACTTAATCCATTCAATTTCCTTGTTATATATGTTTGTAGCTAGTTTAGAGGGACTGACTTGTGCAGAACAGAGTTGTTTATGAACTGATGATAACGTTGCGTGGGAAGTGCAGAGTCAACCTCCTTGACATTTTTCAAAGTTGTTGAAATGTTTTTAGAAAAGCATCTGTGAATCCCAGCTCTATTCCATGGATCTTCAGATCCTACGGGGGCGGCTAGTGGTCAGTTCAGAAACTCAACGGCTCAGCAGCGGCAAGTAAAGCCGCATCGGGTACCGGCTTCAGCGCGTCTTATTTTCTAACATGCTCGGTTGATTGCTCCTCTTCGATCCTCGCAGCTTGTCTCTGCTTTTGTTGGACGCGGTTGAATCGCTCTAAAGCTAAAGCTCACATCGGTGGCGTACGAGAGTTTTTTTTTAATGGGAAAAGCAGCTTGTTCTGGTGAGCACATTTCTTACCACTAATAGTAGGAATAGTAGGAATAGTGGGACGGTGAAGCCTGGCAGCAAGTTACCTTTGGCATTTTTTGCCGACTTCGAACATCAACTCTAAACCAACAACATAACCAGCATTGAATCACGTATACTCGTATGTACTTAAAGTCACCCTCACAACCAACCACATTTGACGAGCATTCCATGGTAGCACATTCTCACCACACCGAATACCAGTACAACGGGAGCTGATGACGCGCGCGCTTCAGCCACAGGCATCCAACTGTTTAATTTTACTAATCAAACAGGTTCTGAATGTGGTCGAGTGGACGACTATTTGGGCAAGAATTAAAGTAATACCACATCACGTGCCTTATTTGAGAAGTAAGCCATCTTTGGTCGAACAGTTTTATATCCTGAGGCATATGGAGTTCACGCTTGAAAAATACCAAAATTCTTTTCTGGCGTCTTTATACTTTCTGGTCATCTTAGGGTAGTGTTTCCCAAAGTGGTTCAAACAGTTCGTTCAAGTACAACTCGGTTTTCAGAACTGGTATCGCAGTGGTCGATCCCGGTGTCAGAAATCGGAGTCAAAACCACCGGAGCTGGAATCGAAATAATCAAAACAAAAATCATTGCAATCGATTTTTTGCAGGTATTTTTAGTAGACTCCTTCAATTCTTCCTGCAGTGTCGTTGCTTTGGAGGGCCGTCCATTATGTCCAGATGCTGGTAATGAACTTGTTATTTTTTTTCTAAGAACATGGCCCATACGTGCAGGATTTGGCGTGTAAAAGCATTGAACCATGAGGAATCCTCATAAAAACTTTGAAAAGCTCTGAATTCTGCTATGTTCTTTCCTTAACTTTCTATACTTTTCATTATTCCTAATTTCAATGATCAAAAATTCTTCCTTGATTAACACATTTTTTGGTTGACTACGGCACTGCTACTTGAGAACATCATTTCTTTCACTTCAACTCGCCAGGCACCATAATAGGATGCTATTAAAATATTTTTTCAAGATGATTACGGAAGATGCTGTTTAGGTTCAGCTGATACATCGATTATGTCTTCTTCATACCGTAGATAAAGGTATGTTACGTAACATCTTCGGTAAAACTGTGATTAGGCCAGGGTTTTAAATGATTTATGATCGGATTGGAATTATAGGTAGTAGTTCTGGTATGAAGCGATGTTCGGCTATCAATATGAAGGTATCATAACTAGCACATATTGTAACGTTTTCATTAGGAATAGGATGGAAAAGAGAAGAGAAGTTTCTTATTTTACGTGCTTACCTAACAAGTGTGGAAACTGATACCTTTCCGCACGCGACGGCAGTTGTACGAACGACGCGAAGCCCTTTTCACAAGTGTTAGATATACATTTTTTTACCAGAGTGCGGAAAGTACTCACTTTCAACACGCCTCTGCGTGCAGAAAGTAGCCCTGTTATCGGTGCGGAAAAGTGCTACACTCTGCACGCAGATGCGTGTTGAAAGCGAGTACTTTCCCCACCCTGCACAGTGGGGCATAATACCTCACAAGTTGGTATTAATTTAAAAAATCAAGTGCAGAAACATGCAGAGGTTTACTTGTGTATCTAGGCATATCGAGTACTTTTGTTAGTATGACTAAATAGTTGTTATTGTGCAATTACATGACCTTAAAATCATCAGGGATTTTTTGCGATTTCGGACTGAAATAATTGATACTTACCTAATAACATGGTGTTTTCTTACTTTTATTACCTTTAGTAACTTATGATTTCTTTTGAATCTAGGACCTAGTCGTACCAAATACTTAAAAACATCCCAAAGGGGGCTTTGGAACTCTTAGAGGTTCCGATAGTTGCCGAGTACCAAAGAAAAGAAGAAGACGATGATGAGGATGAAAACGAAGAATCATTATTGTCATATTCTGATAATGATTTATGCTGATATGTATTGTTCCACAAATAAATTAAAATTATTATTAGACTTTTTATGATTATATCGTGATCTAAAACTGAAAAACAATGTTCTGTTTGCTCATACAGGGTTTGTCCGGAAAGTAATAGGACTAAGTCGATTTAAAAAAAATATTGAGCCAGTCGTTACAATTCTTTAAAAACTTTCAAAATAGGCTCCTTCTGCGTCGATGCAGCGCTGCCAGCGCGATTTCCAAGCATTGAAGGCGTCACGGAAGGCATTCTCCGGAATAGCCTTGAGAGCCGCGGTGCATGCTGCTTGGATCCTCTCTGTCGTCTCAAAATGCTTGCCTTTCATCGGCCTTTTCAGGCGAGGAAACAAAAAAAGTTCGGGGGGCACATTTGGGCTGTAGGGCGGCCTTGGTCAGGTAGCTGTTCACAAGAAAGGCGGTGTGAGCCGGGGCGTTGTCGTGGTGCAACTTCCAGTCGGCTGCGATGTCTTGTCAGACCCTTCGTTTGAGTCTCCTGAGCACTTCCGCGTAAAACTTGGCGTTGACGGTTTGTCCAGGAGGAACAAATTCATGGTGGACGATGCCTTTGATGTCAAAAAAGACAATGAGCATCGTTTTCACTTTGGATTTGCACATCCTTCCCTTTTTTGGGCGAGGAGACGCCGTCGTGTGCCACTCGGAATATTGCCTCTTTGTCTCGGGATCATACTCAAAGATTCAGGACTCGTCCCCTGTAATTATGTTATTCAAAAATTGGGGGTCACTTTCACACATGTTCAAATTTTCTTGGCACACTTCCACTCGCCGCAATTTCTGGTCGTCAGTGAGCACTTTTGGGACCATCTTCGCGCACACCTTGCGCATGTTCAAATGCTGTGTCACAATGTCATGAACCACAGATTCTGGTTAATTTAACATCTGGGCAATTAAACGAATACTTAGTCGACGGTCTGAGTTCAAAACTTTGCGCACACGAGTCACATTATCGGTGTTTGTCGAAGTCGAAGGTCTTACAGCACGGTATTCATCAGCGACCTCTTCTCGGCCCTCCAAAAAGGCCTCGTGCCACCGAAACACACCACTTCTTGCTAAAGCAACACCTAGGTAAGCCTGCTTGATCATATCAAACGTCTCTGTCGCAGATTTACCGAGTTTCACACAGAATTTAATCGCGTACCTCTGCTCTAACGAACGCTGCATTTTTGTGCTCGGAGACAACTGACCAGCCGCTCATTCGTTAGCTAGGAGCGCCCTCCATCGAATCCAGTCGGTGCGCGGACGCTCCGAAGTACAGTCATGGCGGAAGAAAATGAGTCCTACTACTTTCTGGACAAACCCTATATGTGTTTCTCAGCCACTCGTTACTGTTTAGTGTATGAGTGGTTTATGTTAAGGAAGATATTGAGGTCATTTGAAACCCTTTTTGGGTGTGGCTTAGAAAGGAGGTAGATAAGATATTTTGTGTTTAAGGACAGTCGAGAATAAACTTAAAAAAGTACAATAACTAAATAGTTTATTTCTTGAAATTTTGCGTGAGCTCTCATTTGCTTTAGAAGGGTTACTATAACACATTTAGTATACGATTCATGGCAATTGGGAATTAATACCAACTTTTAAGGTATGCTGCCCCACTGTGCGCTGGTAGAACAATATCCGAGGTTTGATCGTGTAAAAGTTGAATAATAACTTTATTTTACAATTGTTCAGGTATGGTTTCCTCCAAAGTACTCCCCCTGAGACAAGATGCACTTCTGCCAACGTCGTTTCCACTGTTGATACGATCGCTGAAAGTCTTCAATTGTGAGACCGTATCGGTTCTGCCGTGAGGGCTTCCACATCTCCCAATTGCCGCCCCCGAAGCACCATTTTGCATTTTTTGAACAGGAAGAAGTCGCCATGGGCTAAATGGGGTGAATAAGGTGGGTGTTTTGTCATGGTGATTGAGCTTAGGGCCAAAAACACACGCACGAGAGACGTGTGCTCAGGCGCGACACTTCAATATAGAAATTTCCGTTCAGTGTCTGGCCGGGAAGGAAAAATTCCTTGTGAACAATGCCCCGAGAATCAAAGAAAACAATCAACATTGTTTTCGCATTGGACATTATTTTTTCGACTTTTTTGTTCTCGGTTCCCCTGCTTGCTTTCACACCATGCTTTGAGACTTCAGCTCCACATCGAATTCGTGGAACCAAGAGTCGTCTCCAGTTTAGGAGTCTCCCCTTTCATCTGCTTCCAACCAGTCCCTACAGCAAGCAGCCCTCCTTGCTTTTCACGCACAATTTTTTCATTTCATGTTTTTCTGTCAGAATTTCGTGGACTACTATTTTTGGGATTGACAATTCCTCAGCTATCATTCTAAATGGCAATCGACAGTCTTTAAGAACACAGCCCCGAATTCGTTCAAGATTTCCCTCAGAGCTCGATGTGTAGGGGCGTCCTGGGCGTTGCTCATCTTTCACATCTTCTAGGCCTCCTCGAAACCTTTTCAACCACTTGCTGACGGTTGGTTCCTTCAGAGAATTGTCTCGGTAAACTTGTTTCAAACACTCAAAAATTTTACGACCATTCTTGTCTAGCATTGCAAGAAACTTGACATTGATGCGCTGTTCCTCGATCAGAGAGAGCTCCATGCCGACGGCAGGTAAAAAAGGGGTACTTTCAACAAGCACTCGTAAATCCTACTAACTCGCAGAGCCATCCGGCTCGAACTGAGCATAGAGAGGATTGCATAGAGAGAGGGTACTACCGGGTCACCCCTCCACAATGCCTTGACACGAAGCCCGATTTTTTTATACGCATTTTCCGAATAAACCTTGTATATTGCAATCAATATTATCTCCTGCGTTCGACCATTTTGGTTATCCCTCTTTTTGAGGGAAGTCAAGTCAAGCGTTTGTTATATTTCCAGTCTTTATGGTGAACGTACGTCTAAACTAGCGTTGTTCAATCTTTTCAGAAAAAATGTCAATTTGTAACATAAAACAGGCTTGTGTCGCCAAATCGATTAAAGTATTCCGTCTGAAGATGGACAGTCTATACTCTATGCCGGCGTCTAAAAAGGAAAAACTCAAAATTAAAACAACAGACTTGCGGTAGTCCTGCATTAAAGAGATGAAATGGAATCATGTAGAATCACCTCTTCAGTAGCGTCTCCACAATGAGTTTGTTGGAAAAGTTGGTCCCTAAAAAAAGGTTACTCAGATTTCAGATTGGGAGAAAAAAACATTTTGAGAATCTACAATTATGCAATTATACTGTCTCATCTTCAGCGCAAGAAGTCTTACAACAAAAAATAGGCCAACAACGATAGATTATTTTCAAACAAAACATGCAACGTTTTTTAACAGACGGACCAAGAATTGTACCTGTCCCTACGAAACGGCGTTCGGAAGTTGCAGGAGCTTTATGGTAAACTTTACAACTTCTTCGACCAATTTAATATGCCAGGTATTAAACTGGATCTGGAAATTTAGATGTCTGGAGTTTTGAATAAGTTAAGTGAATACTAGAGAAGTATGAGATCGTTTGAAATTTGTGACAAGAGTATATTAATGTGATAGAGTATCTTAATCCTGTGCGGTCAGGTTTATCTTATTATGGAATCGTCCATTTCGTGTTAAAGAATATTTCAATGTTTTTCAAGGTTTTAAACATTTTTGGAATTTAAAATTTGGGTAATTTTAAAAATATCGAAAATTGAGCAAATGGTTGAGGTATCGTAAATAATGTATTTTCCGAAGCTTTTTTACTATGGTACGCATTTTACGTGAACACACCCATTCTCTCAATGATACATTTATATTCTTATTAGACTTTTAGGTGACTAAGAATTGCTTTATTCACAAAACGACGGTAAGAAAATATTATTTATATCAACATAAGATTTTATGAAAGACATTCGTTACCGCATTTGGACATGGCATATGAAAAATGGTAATCATACGTAATGTGTAAGAAATGTTTATGGCATATCTTAGTTTCATATGTTATATGAGTAAACTTTATGTGCATATCTTTACAAAAGAGGTATGCGCTATACTCATCAACGTCATTAACTTTGCTTTCTCTTACGGTTATGATAATAATTGCGTTATTATAATGTTTTGCTGTGAACCATCTACGCTTGACGAATTTTGTCTCCAGATACCAAGGGTTTTGTAATTTCCTTGGGATTTGTGTTTTATAGTGCAGTACTTTTGAAGCCCAAAACGATCCCTGGGGAACGGCTGTGTTGAACCAGTCAAGTACTACAAATATTTTGCGACCGAAAACCAAATCAGCCCAATAATCTGCCAAGCCTTCATGGAAGGCAATAGGAAAGAACTTTGGGAATGGATAATAAAATAGTAGATCACAGATGAAACTGAATAGACCAAGGGTATACCTTTTCGAAATCGTAAACGGTTGATATAACGTGAAAAAACTATTCGTACATTTTATTCCCAATCATACAACGTTTTCAGGTATACATTGTAGTTTGATTTTCATGAACTTTTTCTAGAATTTCTGAGTGACGGATTACAAATAATACTTTGAGCTTTAAGAAAAACGGCACCTTGCTTTACCGTGGTTATCTGAGACAATATAGACAGTTCTATGATTTCAACTTGTAGAATGGAAGTAGTGTAGATATTGTTGTTGACCGCTTAGAAAGCTTGAAAATAGCACCAGCCTGCTTTTCTGACGATACTGATATGAAATTAACATGTACAGCGTGAGACAATCATACATTTTAGTAGGGTAATCGCCACAAACTATTCTTCCTGTCTTCAAGAGGCAGAATAACATTTTTTTCCATATATTTTGTAACACATAACAGCGAGAATGGAAAAACATACACAAAATTTGCCAATATTATCGACATCTAATCGCTCAGTAAGAAAGAAAAATGACACAGTGCCTCTGGATCTGTGCTGGAATTTATTGGACCTAGGACCCTACACCTCTACAAATGTACACAAATACTTTAATCATTATCAAAACCAAAGGTTGGCACCCTTCAGTCGCAAAGCATCCCAATTCCAAAAACTGAAACACGCGAAATACCTAATGATTCGCAAATTTTGGAATACATAAACAAATAGTTCAGAACGTGATCAGCATTTTGAACCGATCGGGGAGGGGGAAGCTAGCGTAGGCCCCTCTCGCCTCATACTCGCCACGGCGTCAGAGTAAAAATAGTTTCCCTAAACTAAAACAACGTTGGCCTAGGAATCCTGTAATACGTACAAATACATACCAAAACGGAAACGGATTTGCTACCAAACTAAGTAGTAAAGTCTGTACTGAACGTCGAACGATATTTCTTGTCGACGCGGTAATGGCAGAAGTATGTCATAAACGTAAACTTCATTAGTTATCTGTGATGAGTCAGAGCCGTTGCTGATTGGTTGAAGGTTGTCGGCACCCGACAGCAGCGTCAAATTTTAAATCGTTTCCAGACGTACAGGCCCGGAGCGCAACTGTCTAGTAGAATTTCATGCTTTCAACAACAGAAGCTATAGGATTAGGCTTGTCGGAGTTTAGATCATTGAAGACTTCATTTGGCATGAGACTTATCGACAACTGCTGGATCCAGGGTTGCCAGGTCCATCCTGATTATAACCATCTTTGGCAGATTTGTTGTACCGTCAAATCGATGACATAATAAAGGAAAGGATTCCATGGTTATCTTGCCCCTACACATGTTCGAATTCCTTCTTTTCGCCAACGTTTCAGCCACAACGCTAGTAGAGAGAAGGAATTTAGACAACCATGGAATCCCATCAGAATGAAAACCACAGGATAAGTTTCAAGTAGTACATTAAATATCAGAAAGTTATGATATAATCACAGAAAATTTTATGATCTGATTACTAGATCCGGAATGAAAAAATCGTTTTCCATTATCCATATCTGGAATCTACTAATCGTTGCTATTGAAGTATAAAAACTGTGACTTGTGGCAAAGCATAAGCGGTACCTTGCCAATACAAGTTTAGTACACAGGCCGCCCAGCCGTGGCGATGCCGTGGTCGCGCCTAAAGAGGTGACGCTTGAATATGACGAGCTACAGTGCATGAAATGAAACTCGCCACAACTGTCTCAAGTTTACAGATATCGCTAAAATTATTCGGGATTTATAAAGGATATGATAGACTCAGCCCAGACTACCTACTGACGGTATCAAGCTTTTCTTACACCGACACAATGGGTAGTCGGTTATTTGTTTTTCTTTGTCTTCTACTGGTATGCTAACAGACTTTGCTCCTCTGAGCTTTGTTTAGCACAACCGTCACACCTTAGGCAACAAAGGTAACAAGGCATACTCAAGTAATTTTATTTAAATCGTTAGTCAATCATGTTCTGAAAGCATTGTGAACATTTAAATCTACGTTAAAATGTTACGAATCAGTCACCAAGCTGCCTGTCATCAACAATAATAATAATCATAAAGAATTCAACATGCCACATTGTTATTGCAAGATTTATTGATGGTCGTCACGCCAAGCCATCGTAATGTCTCGGTAGCATTGTATTATGCAAATAATAATATATCTCATTTGCATTGAGGATTTGATCCATTACTATACTTTTTTTCAGTACCAATAATTGACAAAAATGGTGCGAGGTCGGAATCTTACATCAAAAAAAGGAGTGAATACCACTTTTAAAGGTACATTTTCAGAACGGAGATTTCGATCTAGATTGAAATGATATCATTATCAGTGGCCCATAGACGAATTTCATAAGTGAGCAGTTAGATTCGCATTTTCTTTCTGACTGTGAGTCTATGGTCAGACAGAAACCAAATATTGCATGATAGGAAAATCGTTAGCGCCAACGTATAGATTTGCTCTGGCGACCTAGTTTTTTATGGTTAGTTATAGCATCGGTTAAAGTATCCTATCTGAAGATCAGCTACCATATAGTGGTCACTGTAACCCATATTTTAATTGGGTATGTTCTGGTGGGTTACATTAATATTGTTTATTCTTTAACATGATATCAACACTCCGAGAAAGAGTCACTCCTCACCCTCCCTCGTAATTATTCCTGAAATTTCGTATTCACAGAATTTACGAACAATGGAAAACATCCTATAACCTGCGGCAACAGACCGAGAGGTGGCAACAGATAGTAGTAATCAAGCACCCTTTGGTGGAATATGTAATTAAATGGTATTGAGAGCTGCTTTATTGTTGCATATCTACGTATATTTCTACCCAGAAATGGCTCTGACCATTTCGAAACTTATTTTTGCTCAACGATTACGTCTAAATGCTCCGTTAGCACCTGGCGCATTACCGTCCGTTGTAACTAGCAGCGAACCGACTCTAATATGACCGCAGCATTTTTGTTTCGCCATGCATATTAGAATTTAATTCGTTCGAAGGAGGTATTTGCAGCTTGCAGCTGCATTTGCAGCTAAGCTAATGGTTGCGCAGCGAATTCAGCAGAAGTAATTTCGGTGGATTTTATATTTGCAGCCGTTGGCCGCGGGCAGTGCTGCCAGGTCATATGAAATTTCATCAGATTTTCTGATTTTCAATGTTGCCTTGTGAATGCGATTGGGGAGAAAATAATTCTTATCAGAATCAACGCGTAGCTTCAACCAAGCATCTGCAAATAAGTTTTCAACTTCCACATAAGCTTACGATGTGTCAAATCAAGGCGACGAAATGTCGATCATTTCCGTCGGTCCGTCTGTGGGTTAGTCTGTCTGTTGGTCTGTCGGATTTTGATGAAATTTCCACACAAGATTTCCACTATGCCAAGGACGAAAAACCTCTTTGTAGTTTTTATAAATCTGTACATTGGAGGCGGAGCTAGAGGTAAAAACTGAAAATCATTCAAACCTCGTTTTAAGGCTTCTTTCGATTCCATAAAAAAATTGTAGGGGTGGAAAATCGGGGATTGGGGGGCTGTACTCGTAGGAGACAGAGGGTTGTAAATATTGCATCTTTGGCATCCGTGAAAGGCTTTCATTATTAAAAAAATTGTATTCAAGGTCATACTATTCACCTCTGAGTCACCATAGGACATGTTTTGTATAATATTTGCGTCTGTGACTACAGCAACACCAGCTACCCGAGAACATGCCATATTCTTTCACTGCGAAGGGTCCGATCCGAGTTTGGCGAACCGACGGTGCCTCGGCCGCAGCGTCATCGATGTCGTCGACGACGGGCGACCATGTAAGCATACCACTGTTCGCTACGCAGGGCCGATTATTTCACAAACATTTTAAACTGACAATTCAATTATATCCATTCTATGAGTTTACCAGGTGTCAGGGTTTTCATATTGACTCACATATACTAAGTGACATATAAATCCGAACACCCAGTTTAAATGGTTTTATTTTAATAAAATTTTGCATAAGTACTTAATGAAGCATAATAAGTAAATGATAAAAATTTCAAAATGATTGCACTGCTTTAAGGCCCTTTGACCTTTAATAATGTGTGGATGCACCCTGATGTGCTACGCATTCTCCAACGCGCCTAGGCATGCTTCTGATCAGGTGGTCAATGTCCTCCTGTGGTATCTCATTCCAGGCAACCACCAACTCCTCTCGAAGTGCTTCTAGAGTCTGAGGAGGACGTTGCAAATTGAACAATCTCCTACCCATCATATCCCACACGTGCTCAATTGGGGATAAGTCGGGAGATTTTGGTGGCCATGGTAACAATGTGACATCATTATGTTGAATGAAGTCTATTGTGACTCTTGCAACATGTGGTCGAGCATTATCTTGTTGGAAAGTTGGATCTGCCAGGGTGTCAAGATAGGGTAAAAGATGGGGTTCTAGAACTTCGTGGATATAACGCTGCGCGTTCACGTTACCTCTGATGAAGATTAAAGGTGACCTGGAACCATAAGCTATAGCACCCCAAACCATAACTCCAACAGTGTGATGAACATGTCTTTCAACAAAAAACTGTGGATTCCTCCTTTCACCACGTCGCCTTCTAACCCTGGCTCGCCCATCGTGCATGCCTAAACAAAATCGAGACTCGTCACTAACGACAATACTGTTCCATTCCTGATCCCAGAGTGACCGGTGTCTGCACCACTCAAGGCGATTACGTCGGTGTTCTCGAGTTAAAGGGAGGACCCAGTGTGGCCGGTATGAAAACAAGCCAAAACTTCTCATTCGTCGGTAAACACTTCGCATGCCAATAGGTCTTTCGTGTTCTGCAAACCATTCATTTCCAATGGACCTGGTAGTGGAGAAACGGTCCATTAAGGCCAATAATCTTAGGCGGCGATCTTCACGGTCTGTTGTTCTACGGCGGCGTCCAGTGCCCCTTGCTCTTTGCGTACGGCCTTCTCGAAGCCATGACTGACAACACCTAACCACAGTGTCTACACTTATTTGCACTCTAACTGCAATTGACCGAAAAGAACGTCCAGCTTCCCGAAGTCCCACTATACGGCCCCTATCAAACTCACTAAGTTGACGAAATCGTACAGGTCTCCGTACTCTAGGCATCGTAACCGATCGTAAAGGATGTCAAGAACCAAAATCCGCCAACGGTAATTATTTACTGCGGCTGAAATATTCATTTTTAGAGCGTTAGTGAATTAAAAAAAAGCAGTATAAAAACCGGAATGTCCAACTGATAAGGCTGAAAATTTTTTCACTTGTTATTTACAGTAAGATAAATACATTCACCAACTTTTATTAAAATAAAACCATTTAAACTGGGTGTTCGGATTTATATGTCACTTAGTATACTTAGTACTGTAGTCTTCAATTTCAACTTCCTTAAATCAAAAATACTATCTACATGGCGCCATTTCTTACTGCTACTGAAAATAGACGCATATTAAAATTATGATTATCTGGAATCCTACTAATTTTTGATTACATATAAACTGCGGATCAACAGGATTAGACCAGATTCCCTGATGTTTCTAATAAAGATTTTTTAAAACTTTTCTTTCTCAGATCTTGAGACCTTTTGAGTTTAATACTTCTGACTCGGCAACACCGGCTGTTCTGCCTTCGCATGGATGTTATTGCAGCTATTTTGCTAAACTTTTACGTTCTCTAAGTGCCCGATAAAACTGATTGTTCAGAATCTTATCCTAAAAGGTTTCTTTTAGTCTGTTTGGTTGCAGGTGTATTGGCTAAGAAGGTTTTAGGTGGAAAATAATATCGCGGATAAAACAGAAATCCTATAAAATTTATTACATTGATTAAGACATTCTTTCTGAAGAAGGCCAACCTTATGGTATATTCTCGCGTCCATAAAATCTTCAGAGATAAAATGAGATTCCGTAGCGCCATCTATGAGAATATATTGCAGCTATTTACGATATATACTTTGAAAAGATTACGAGATAGTGTCTTGTAGATGGGTTGTAGCCAACTATATAAGCATAAAGGCAGAGTCTTGTATGAGGCACTAACCTTTTTAAAGTATATCTAGTAAATAGAGAAATAGCTGTCACAAATTCTCATAGACGACACCACGGTATCTCATTTTATCTCGGATATGTATTTGGATGCAGTACTATAGCATTAGGTTAGCTATCCTCTAGAAGAATACGTTAATCAATGCTTATAAATATATGATACGAATTGAGAAGCCACTGTACCTTTCAGATACAGAAAAAAATGGTCGATACTACAACTAAGAAAAAAATAGTATTTGCTAGTAGCTTTTGGATACACAGTACAGAAAATGATTTTATTCATGGTTTCATATGGTAAATATGACCAATTAGGTTATATTACTTACATTACAGTGATGTGATTGTGTCTCCTTACTTACCTAAAAATAAAAAATAAAACAACATTAAAAAGGCAAATAAATACATTAGGTGTTTGTTCGTACATTGGCCGGTGACTTATCGGTGACTGTGTCTGGGATCTGACCGCGTGAATTCCGCGATATAGCTTAGCAGAAAGAACGGTATTTGTGTGGCGCGATATTGGACACAATCACTGACGGTTGGCGACTGCTGTGCGAACAGGGCTTAGATGTGATAAAACAAAAACAATATGTTACCCATCTAGGTTGAGCGGACAATTTGTACCTTAACGCTGATGGTTATAATAGTATATATGATCGATATTTTCAATTCTTCTTCATGTAGCGTAACAGTGGAAAAAACGCTTGTGATGGACCATATTTCCTATTTACTAGAAAATAAGGCAGGATTTAGACAAACAGTTGAAATATGTTTATAAAATCGGAATCAGAATCATACCCAAAATAATACAGACCTCTAACAACGCCGACAAAATAGTCTAACAAGGCACTCATGAATACATATGTACAGTGAAGAGGTATACAAATATCTAATAAAAACTGGCCCACACAAATTTCGACCGCTGTAAGGGTGGTCCCGTATTCACATTAAAGCCCACGTTCAACTATTACATGGTTTGATAGGGACTAATCACTGATACCTTTGAATACACCCAAAACAACTCTTTAAATGTGGTATCTTCACCATCTGCTCTACTATGCTGATGCATTTGGAATAAATTTGTAGTAAATTATTCCAACTCAAGCACTCAGGTGTATCTGTAATAAGATGTGCAAGTGTATAAAAGTGTATTTGGTCTTGCCAGGATGCATAACATGAATTAGGATGGATCCGAATGTTGTTTAGTCATTCAGAAAATAATTCTGGTATGTCTGATAGTTTTTCCAGCGTACCTTATCTATTTCGAGCTTGTGCAGTTAGGCGCGCAACTATAAGTGGAGAATTGTTGGTAACTGCCAACTTTCAAGCTGCTCAAAGGTCGTTAAAAGAAGGCATAAAGTACATTTATTATTAGTGCTCTATTAGATAACTTTATGTGCTTATTCGAAATCCTATAATTGATTCTTTGGTTAACAAATGAAATTGGTCCTGAAAAATGTGCATGTAACTATATTTGGTTCCAAAATGGAAATGAAGGAATTTAGACCCAGCATTTCTGTCTGGAATTTGGGCTTGCAAGTCAATTGAGCTCAAATCGTGTATGTAACAGTTGACTGTCTGCGGTAGGGCCAGTGCACAGCGGAGGTACAATGCTTCATTAAGAAAACGATCGTGTTCACATGGTTATGCATCCAGATGGTCCACGGGGAACTTCATTATCCTACCAAATGATCCAGTTACGTCCGAGTAGCCGCCTGAGATTCTTATTATAGGAAAAATAACATCTGGAAGTCTAAACGCATGGGGGCACTGGCGGATGAATATTTTTCCTGGAAACACAGTTGGTCATATCTTGAGTTAAGCTAAAATCAAAGGATACCCAATTAAATTGAAAGTAACTTATGAAGTTGTAAAATTATTTACGTATCGATCACCGGATTTAGGTACCAGTGTTGCCACCTCTGGAAACGTTTTCACAGGTTATGAGATTTCCTTGTCGGTCTGAGAAATTCTGAAGATACGAAATCTTGGGAACAGCTCCAAGGGAGGTTACATGGTGATCTTTCTCTGGACGGTTAATGTCATATTTAAGAATAAGCAATTTTCTTTAAAAGAAAAATGCAGTCTATTTTATTCTAAGGCAATTATCGGGCTCCTTGGAGCATAGGGTCAAATGTCTTGAAAAACCAAGTCGGGATGGAACAAAACTAATACCATGAATTCATGGCTCCATGCGTTCCATAGATAGGACCAAAGAAACAGTACATAGTTAAGATTAGATGACAGAATAAATTCATTGTTGTCACCAACTGTTAGCATAGGTATTCCAGTCAAATTCTTTCCAGGATTGCCTCAGATCTTTTAGAACCTCAAAACATCCTCCGGCTCTTCATGAAATCTTGCTCTGTGTAAGGTTGTATTTTTGCTGTTGCATTTTCAAACTAATTCGTACGCATGTACCATTCATCATGATGTTGTTATCTGTACTAGACTTATCTGAGTCGTACTGTCGAGGTCTAACAAGATTAATACGACGTAGCCTGCGTCTGGGTGAAAAATGACGATCAGAAGGCAGTTAGCCGGGGAATTATTCCACCCGAAACTCTTCAGTCTATACAACCCAGATAAGACCTCTGTACTGCTTCCATCTTTGGGGTGATGCCGTCCTGACTACATTATCCATGCTCGATGCTGTTCAGAAGGCTGTCTGTCTTCTGCCGCTACCTACGGACTTTGCTTCTCAGAGCTTTTCCCCATGATGCCGCCGCGCGATGAGTCTGAAAGGCAGACCCGCCTAACTTCAGCCTCCCATCCTAACCGTGTCGAACTTCGTACATCCAGAACTCGGTGGCACGACCGCCTGTTTAACCCCAGGCTCCTTCAATCCCAGTCCAAAAATTGGATTAACAAAGTGCCTTTAAGCTCCTTATAGCAACTGCGATGCCCGCTATTTAAGCTTTTCCTATGCGCCTGTTTCGGTTTCAAGAAAATAATTTTACTACTGGAAGATTGGTTTTGGAGAGATAACATTGATCCTCTTGGAAGCTACCCCGCTCATGACTGTCCTCTTCAGGGAAGTAGCAAAAAAGCGAAAAATACCGGGAGCAGTCGCGGCGACAGTCGTTATCGCTAATTAAGAGCAAAAAAGGAAGGAAGAATTCCGTAATGATGCGCGTTTCGCCTCATGCCTCATGGAAATACACCATCGTTGCGCGCCGATTAATATTAATTCCCAGCCATGTCTGCCACCACGGTGCCCCTTTTAGTATGGTTGAATTAGCTGAAGAATTACAAGAATCCAGTGACGAAACTGTCTTGGTGCTTACTGAACACTACCAGGACGTATAGATTATGCTTAACAGGGTAATAAAACTTATGAACAAATGGCGTCAAGTGCAAAATAGTTAGCTAAAAACATGTGAACAAGTCAGTTAAACAGTCCCACACAATTAGTCCATAGATATGTTTTCTCGCCCCTTCCCTTATACCTTACTGCTTGATGCATCCACAAAAAAATTGTGGATATTATTTGACTGAAGAATAGAGTAATCACTAGGTATCTCAGTTACTGTAAAACGTCTAAAGTCCTAAACTCAAATCTGAGACCTTCTGTTTTCACTTCCCATGACTATTAGCGAAAATCGCGGCAGAGACAAAGGTTAAAAACAGAAAAATAAGCATCGCTTAAACTTTGTTTCGGAGGATTCTGATAATTTTTAAAAAAAATTTCAGGGGTAAAACATTAGGAGCTTGGTTGTAGGGGAATCAATTTTTTGATATTAGCATATTTATACGTTCCCAGCCTCGGTAATCATACGTATTAGGCATATTTCACACATTATGAATTTGCCCTTAAAACGTTGTTTTGCTTTCTGTACGCGTCCCTACTGCTGGTCTCTGTATTCACCGGCGGGCGTGCCCATCTTGATAAGTGACCTGGAATTACTGCCGATGTGTCGCGCTGCGGCGTCTGGCGCGTCGTGCGGTGAGGTATCGGGGTAAGGCGACTTTGGCGATGGACGGTACTACTGGTAGATCAGCGAAAGAATGTATTTGGACTAATTGTATGGGCCTGTTTGACAGACTTGATCCGTTTAATTTCTCTGTTATACACATTCATAGCCAACTTCTTTTTTCAGAGGACATTGCGCTGAACATAATCCTTCATAAATCGAGAGCGGAGTTGAGTGAGGAGTCCAGAGACAGCCTACTCGACGCCATTTTTTATGCGGTAACCTTATCCTTATTTAAATGCTTTACAGATGTAACCGGGGATGTAAAACTCCTAGTTCAAACTTCGGGCCCGTTGAGTAAAAAAAAAACATTCTCAGATTTGATTTGAAAATTTAATTATTTTGCTATAAAATATTTGTTTATAATTCTTATGATTTTTAGCTAGCTCTACCACACTATTTGCTGCGCACTTAATACCGCTATCGCTCTCTTCCTTTATATGTCTCTCTCTCTCTTTTGATCGCTAATAAAGTAATTGGCTCGTTATTCGAGCACACCTGATAACAAACAACGCTGCAAGAGAAACGACCGGTTCACACGGAAAACGTGCCGTGTGTTTAAAATGTTGCGGAGGAGGCCGATGATGATAACCACCACGTCCGAAAAGTGGCTGAAAATCTCAATTTCGAAGCTTCAAGATATCCATGGGAGTAAACAACAACGCCTACTAAGTCGTACTTGCGATATTTCTCACAACATTTATACGAGTATTCTATGTGGCAGAGCTGACATCAACACTTCACAATCGCCCGATAACTAAAGTCATAGGTATCATCATTGATTAACGTGTTTGAAACTTGATGACAATGTGGACGATTGAGATGTTGTTTCTCGGACTCCCATTGTGTATAAGGTTTTTTGATTCACGACGTTTCGATTGATCTTCAATCGACATCATTTCACCTGACATGAATCGAAACGTCGTGAATCAAAAAACATTATGCAACGGACACAATGGAAGACCGAGAAACAACATCTCAACTGATTTACGTATTCTAAATGAAGATCTCCTAACTAATGCTATATTCGCGTGTATCAAGAATTATTCGAGATAATATGAGATGCCGTAGCGCAATCTGTGAGAATCAATCACAGCTATCTTTTCCTTTCCATACTATTGAGAAATCTACGTTGAAAATGTCAGTGTCTCATAGACAGTGCTACAGCCAAATATATGCTACATACTAATCTAGCTGACTACAGCGCCATCTAGGAAGCACCAACCTTTTCAAAGCATATTTCTGATAACTGTGGAGAGGAGAAATATAGCTGTGAAAAATCCTCATAAATGATGCTACGGTGCCTCATTTCATCTCGTATAATTTTTCGGACGCGGTAATATATTAGTTTGGCTATCTCCAGGTAGAATAGGTTAGTCAGTAGTGCTATACAATAAAGAATTATTGGCGTTTCGGTTATCAGAACTATTTACTTCCCATCTAAACATTAATATACAAACACCTATTTGCCAGAAGTTAGTATGCTGTTACGCATAACATGGCTTTAGATTCTAAACTGCTTTCCAGTATTCTTGGATTGAGATAACATACTTCCGAAGTGTAACATGAATGCAATGATTCTTTTGGTTTGATGCTGGTGGACGTGACATTTCAAAAATCAGCAAACGACACTCTAGCGCAGTGGTATTGACAGCTGTTGGGCACTATCGAATAACCGAAATGAGATACTGGAAAACCAGTCTATCGAAATACTACCGCACAAGATGCCACAAATCCGTGGCTTCTGGAGTATCTTGAACATCACGTGTTGATTAGGTACAGGCAGTAAGGTCTTCGGCACCAGCGATCCACGGGTGACCTCCTAGTTTACGTCACACAACTGTGGAGTAAGCTCATCCAGTCTTACGGAGAGGCTCATGTCGTTGCTCTTGATATCAGGAAATCGTTAGATCGCCTGTGGAATATTCCGTCCTCTTATGCAAACTTCCATCCTAAGGCCTCCTTGAGAAACTTTGCTGGCAGCAAGATATATATATATATATATATATATGTTGTAATTGACGGGATCTCCTCTTCAACCTGCAATGTCAACACGGGTGTTCCGCAGAAATCGGTCTTGGCTCCGATATTATTGCTGTTACATATCAAGGACCCCCTTTCCTGTATGATCAATCCGATCCACAGCTTTGTTGATGACAACACTCTACATGCAGAAATTCAAGCCGACCTCTGCAAGTGAGCTTGGGAGAAGAAGACCAGCAGCGACTTCCTCTGTGACGAGAGATCACTGCTGCTGCTGCTGCTGGAGACGAAACAGTCTGCAGTTTAATGCTTCCAAAACACAGCTAACAAGAAGCGCCTTAGCGCTCATCCGGTTTCGGTGGATGACCGAGTTCTACCAAAGAACAGTTTATTTCAGCTGATCGGAGTGCAGATCACCGAAAACTTGATCTGGCGCGAACACATCGTAAATCGGGGCAGCTGCTAGGAGAAAGCTTTGTTTAGGGCTAAAAAACGTTTCTTCACATAATCTCCTTCCTATGTACAAGGCGCAGATAGAACCTAGCCGCCATTCTCGATGCTGTTATTAGCAGGACAACTAATTTTCGCAAATTCCAATGTTTACGATCATAATATCCCTCTGCTTCAATACTCCGCATTAATGCGTGAGAAGTTCCAGATTAACTCCCGCGTGCATGCAAAAGTTGTAGCTCATTATTTTTTCGCGGTTGACATGACATGACGCAGTGCCGCTGATGCACTATGATGATTGATCGTCTCGATCCGCAGCGCTCTCGGATGGTGAGATTCGTGTTTCGGAAAACGCGGATTAGTCGCAGGCCGACGGACAAATGAGTTTATGATTTCCGTGCAGTATTTTACAGACATCATTAGGATGTGTAGACTTTTTTCAGTTCACATCCACAACGTGGTAAATGTGTAAGCTTATAGAGGAGATCAACATGAATACTATACCCGGTATTTTAAATTCAACTCGTAAATTTAGGATGTCAGAAATGGTGCGAAGGTGGTTGAATAACAGCAAGGTTGCGCACCTAGATAACTAATAAATCACACTTAGGCCCGATTTGGGCTTTTGGAACAAATTGCATCTTTTAATTAATAGACATAATTGGTATGCATGGATGTCATAAATATTGATTATTTACTCGATGTTGGATAAAGAGTAAGCATTTTTCAATTTTATTTATGTTCTCAAAGAATTTATCAAGCAAAATTTTGTACAGCAACGCTTAGACATTGTTCTTTTCAATAAAATGCAAATTTAATTAGAATCATATCAATCTAGATGCTTCAGATTATAGTGTTCATAATTGGAGTATTTTTTTATGTGGAAATACTCCCAATTACGAAACTATTTGAAAGTATGGTACAATAAAAGGGAGAATACTGGGGGAATACACAATACAAACTCGGTTCTGTGTGACACAACGCATCAATCGAATGTAGCCAAAAAGCGACACACAGATTGCTTGACTGGCTTGGCAGCATTTCTTAGAAACAACATGACGAACGAATATATCACCCTAATATAGAGTCCTACTGAAAGCAATTTTCTTAGTTATCTAAATGTGCCACTTTCGCGCAAACTTCATAACTTCGTCCGAATCATGAAGTAGAATTTTATATGATGGCAGACATTCAGACTTAGTCGTTTCGTCATTTGAAAACTTAATATTTATAAAGCTCTTGTAGTAGGTGGAACGTGACAATACAAAAAACAATTTACACTCTAACATCAAAAGAGCTTGCTAACAGAATCCTCACACTATTTTCTGCCGACTTTATGATCCTCCTCGGCAATACAATTGAGCTATCAGTATCGTAGGATCTGAACTCTATCACTATCTACGTTGCTCCCAGTTTTCAATAGCATTCCTTTACCTGACTTCCTACGTGAGAATAGATTAAGAAAATGCGACAATAAATTGTGAAAGTTATCGCATTTCTGTGGAACGTAGGCAGTAGTACGACCGAACGACAGACAGACAGATAAATAACGCCTTATAGTCAAATGGACAAACGCCTTCTTACTTCTCCTTCGACAGGTTTAGTTTTATTGCCGATATTGAATTATTTAAGTAGCTGGAGAATGCGAAATCAATGAGAAGAATGTAGGTAGATATGTGTTCTATCATGTGAACTTGGATGTATGTTTTGAATAATATTTGAATAAAATGGCGACATCATGTTTTTAGTCGAAAAGGTGCAGTCAGATGTAAAGGGTGTCACAATTAGGTACTATGAGATTTGAATTTAACGAAATGTTACAATCGTTTGACATAAGAAATTTTATATTACCCAAGTGTCATCTAGAGATCCCGAAATTTGATTACGGATTGTTCTACGATGGAGAAATGTATTAGAATTCCGTGAATCTACTGGAAAAGTTTAATATTTTTCCATGAAAATTACGATGATGGAACGGAAAATGTTTTCGGCAAGCGTTAACTCAAACCATATACTAAACTCCGGCGTCCAAGATAGGAACTTCGAGATACTAGCACCATCTATGAGACAGCTGCGGTACACCAAAATGAGTCCAGAAATCTACTTTGAACAGAGTTATGAGTGTTTATTGGTCAACAAGTTTTTCAAAAATTTTGCTCCCTGCCTACCGCAAGCAACACTAATTGAAAGACCTAAATCCAGATTTTCATTCATTATACTTTTTTTTGTGAGGCTTTGGGGAAATTGTTTATGCCCTTACCGGACTATAAAAGAATACAAAGTATCTACTGGGATGTACGTTACTTCTTACAGTAGACAATAATATACAATGAATTTGGTCATGACAAACATAAATCATCACAATAAGAGCACCTCATTATTATGAATATTCTAATAAGTTATCCCACTTCTGATACAAATTAATGAAAAAAAAAAAACAAATGCAAACAACAGCACGTAATGCAACCGAAAAGGTCAACAAACACCAGAAGCACAATTTTCACAGATTATAGAATTTTGTGGCCGCTAGATGTCGCCGATTCTGGTGCTGTAGAAGATATTGAATACACTAGTAATATAGCTTCCGTTCGACCACAGAAGCCAACCATAGACAGTTGTTTTCTGCTATTTGGTGTGTGGTCGGACGTATGACAGCTATATTACTACTGCATTCAGTGGCGAGTAGACCGTGTGCACTACAGCACCAGAATCGGCGGCATCTAGCGGTAACAGTGGTGACCCGGCTGTCAATGCGAACTACAGTTCCAATAACCAACTTGCTGTTTCCACTTTTGCAGTGGTTGATTCTAGCAATAGATGGCATCTTGTGTTGTCTTACTTCGATAGATTTTATGCTATTTATATGTTAGAGTAGAGTTGTTCAGATTTCGTTCGTTGTCCACCGAGACCAAGCCTACACGATTCTGAGGAGTTGCCAGATAGCACGAAACAGCTGTCCATGGTTGGCCGTCTGTGGTCTGACCAACGAAGCTATATTACTAGTGTAAACATAATTTTATCGCGATAAGAGCACTTCATTAATATGAATGTTCAAACAGACCACAGCTATTGAGTTACAAATTAATCAAAAAATGAATGCAAACAAAAGTACATAATGCAGCCGAAAAGGTCAACAAACAGGAGCAGCACATAGCACAATGCGCATTGTAACAGATGTGCTGTTTAAAATAAAGCGAGGGTGTCTCATTTTTAAAGCCCCTGCTGGCTCTACACTCTCTCGTCTTGTCGTCTAACAACAATATGACATTATAATTTTTCAACATATGCCGAGTTCGAATTTACATTTTTCTCATTTCGCCGACATACAGACCGTCGATAGGCTGGCTTGTTACAGCGTTGGAAAATAATTATTATGCAATGTGGTAACAATAGCCGGAAGTTACTTTGTGTTTTAGCAGAGATACCGGCGAGATAGTTGCTGTTTTGTGGAAGGGATATACATTACGAACTTTGATACCATACAGGTTTTCAATAATTGCGTGATTTGATATTCTCACGTTGAGAAAATTCATTCAATAAAAGCTAGTCATCATTTGCTTTACCTAAGAGCATTTATTAACGTATTATACCTAAGGATAGCGCCAAAAAAGGGATCTGAAAGATACTAGCGGCATTTATGAGACACTAGCAGAACACAACAATGAATCCAGAAATCTACCCTGAACAGAGTCAGTGTTTGGTCCTGCTTGTGTCTCATAGAGTACATTAATTAATCATTTTGTTTTATTTGAGTCTGAAATGTGATCTTCACAATATCACTATGGAGGAAATGGATATGTTGGTGGACACATACACCACCACAGCCTAGGAATGCATTTTGATATAGCGCCAAAAATAACAAGATATGCCAAACCTTAGCGATAATTCCTCAAAAGTGTGACTGAGAATAGCAAATTGACCAATTAAGGGAATATATCACGGCATTCTCATAGGGCTTCAAGACCGAAGTAGGTGTTAGGAAGATTAAGGAATCAGTCTGCTAAGGAATCTGGACATCGGGTTTCCAGGCACAGCTGTAACCTATAAAACTGTGTGCCACTATGATCGTTTTTCAAATAGTCGAGGCGCTTCAGCACTTGACTCCACTTGCACGACATCGAAATTTGTGTGGTATTGTAAAGAAGCTCTTGGTAGCATAGGGGATGTAAATAATGTCCGTCTTATATGGATACCAGGACATACAGAACTGAAGAGAAACGAGACAGCTGACACGGGAATAGGTACAATAGGGCTAACCAGCTAGGGGCAACCATATTGTCGTCCATAACACGAAGTGGCGTATCTCATTTTTTCCAATTTTAGAGGTGAGCGTTTTAAATATTTTCACGACATTTTAGTTGTTGCTGACAAAAAGGTATTATTGCTACATAATTGAATTTTTGGGTATATCTGCTCATGGTTACAAGATTTTAAAAAATGAGCAACGATTAACCCATTTTTCATTTTATGTGTTCAAAATTTCAAAAAAAAAGTAGATAGGTTATTTTGCGAAATTGAAGGGTCGTAATTCATGGAATAAAGACTTAGCTATGTCCGTGTAAGTGATGAAAAATAAAAACATATTGAATTTAAAAAAAATGTCTTTTTACAAGACAAAATGATTACAAAAGGGGAACAGCATCTAAAACTATCCAACTCCCTATAAAAGTGAATATGGCAGCACGAACAAAAGATTCACTCAAATAATAATGACATAATAATATCTTTAAAGATGAACAAAACAAAAATTAGTAAGTATTTCATCTATTACTCATGAGGAAGACTTAAATAGAACCTTTGGTATTCTGGTAAACGAACTAACGGTATATTTGCTTCACTCAGCGACTTTAAATTCATATATTTTTTGTAGTAATTTTTCTTTGCTCTGCATTCAGAACATCGAGGGGAATATCTTTTGAATTAAGTTTTTGTCTTGTTAATCTAAAAAAGCTGTATTCGTGTTGCAGGTGACTAGTTTTGTAAAATATTGTTAGCGGCTCATGTTTTTTAACCTTTATTTCCATAAAATCGGACCATTTTATAGGCTCCCCTGTATTTAAGGTTCTTATAGATAAAATTCTCAACTCCTAGGAAATTTTTTTTAAATCTACGTCGTGCTAGAGTTCGTACACAATGTACGGCTGATTACGTCTATCCAGGCGAATAACTGGAGGCAGTTGGGCAGGTATAAGCATTTCACCTAGTTTGGGCAAAGATGTAGAATAGGCACTATGGGCAGAATCTCCTTCGTGTTAAGCTCCCTCGTGGAATTTAATTTCCTATTACAATGAGATAAGTCTAATATTATTTTTATATAACTCTGAAGGTATTAGAAACTGACTTATGCCACTTTGTGATATTGAAGAGCAACCATTTTTAAGTAATAAAATCGGCTTAACTCAATTTTCGTATTTTCTGAGATACTTCACGTCGTGTTATTGGCGACGATATGAATCCTAACAAAAAAGGAAACTGCGGCTAAACAGGAAAAACCTTAAATATATAAGGGAAGGAGACGAAACGTTTAAGCGTCCTTGCAATTGCTTGGTACAACACACTTGACAGGATAGTACTCCAAGCAGAAGACGTAAAGTATATTTCTCCAAATAAGTTGATCGACTCCCCAAGAGGTCGGAATTATTGGGAGAAAGATAGCTAGGTGTGAGCTGCAACAGACCAGTAAGTCACAGTGGAGGATCCTAACTTAACCTAATATGTGATATCAGTAGCTAGAAGTTGACATCCGAATGCTAGATATCTATTATTAGGTATTATGCACTGAATATAAATATGCGGAGTATACGTCACTGCCCTTGTACGAAGTTAATCAATGCACGAAAGATACAAGGCTATGTGGGGAAATCAAATTAGAATTTGCACAGAAAGGATGTGTACATAATTATTGCATCAAAGTATACTTACTAATTTGTGATAACAGGTGTGATAACAAAGAGTCATAATGTAAACATAGTGATTAGACATGTTTCTGAATATTCGCATTAACGTGGCTATATTGAGGATGCACGGTAGATAAAGTAATTTTGCCACACATGTCGTGCAATTTCAATTAAACTATAAAATTAAAATATTCTAGACGGGGTGGTCTTTACACAATCTTAGTGGCTGAGTTATTCTTTGAATGATTCTTCCAAAATACAAGGTCTCAAGTTTTGAAAAAAGTAATCAATCGTTTTGCCTATCTGACAAAGGATCCTTTTCCATTCAAAGTCAGAGAGATGAGAACCGTTGCTCCTAAATTTTTCTGACTAAGAAACCTGAAAACTAGAATCTTGAAGCTTCAAATGCTTTTGCCCCGAAAAATTTGGATGTCTTTCTTACTGCCTTAGTTTTTTTGAGTAGTGTATATGAGAGACAGAGCGAGAGAGAGCGAGAGAGAGAGAGAGAGAGAGAGAGAGCGAGAGATATATATATATATATATAGAGAGAGAGAGAGCGAGAGAGCGTGAGAGAGAGCAAGAGCGAGAGCGAGAGCGAGAGAGAGAGAGAGAGAGCGAGAGAGAGAGAGAGAGAGAGCGAGAGAGGGAGCGCGAGAGAGAGAGCGAGAGAGAGAGAGAGCGAGCGAGAGAGAGAGCGAGAGAGAGAGATCATTTTCCACTTGACCTAAGCAATCCAGTGTTTTTGACTAATACGTTTATGTTGATCCCGCGTCTAAAATTCACTCAAAATTACTAGAGGAGTCATTCCTGTAACACCGCCGGCAATTATGTTTGGAAACCCTGTGGGAATTCGTTCACATACATGAGAAATTAACGCCAACCCTAAAACTAACTTTATTTCGTGGTGTAAATACGAAAACTGCATACATTAAGTGCTCCATAATCATGGCATAGCGTCTATACATGTTTCGTGCAAGCACGTTAGGTGAAAACAATCGAGCGAAATATGACGGAAACACATTTTGCAATTTGTGGTACAGAAACAAGGAATCACGCATTATAGTACAGTCAAGTCAGGAGGTGAAACTGTATCACTGGTGCAAAAGCTGATGCCTGTATAAAAGTGGAATAAAAAACATAACATTTTATCTATTCATGAAATAATCATTGAAATTATAATCACAATTGATAAGCTGTAGTGCTTCATTACATACTGGTCGACCCGATAGTCGAAACTCGCAAAAACATTATATTAATCCAAACATGTCTCAGCAACAAACAGGGTGACTAATTTCAATTCTAATCGTTATTTTCTCTACTGGTTTATTGATATTGAAATGCAATTGGGAATGTGGGGTTTGTGTGGAAAATTATTTTTGAGCATAGCACGTATATGATTTTTTTTACTTGCAGATTATGATCTCCCTGTTTGATGCATTATAAACCGTTAAAATGCGTGAATTAATAAAATTATCAGGAATTTTATTAGAAAGCTCCAACGGGTCAACATGCGAGCCGCCTGGACGCCGGTTGCCGAGTCCATACTAAACTGTCTTCGCCCGTCGACGCAACGAAAGCATCTCGTCCCTCTTTAAACCTATTTTTCTTTGAGAAAGAACTTCAAAGTAATAAAAACATAAATACACTGTCGCTCTTGAAGGGTTTATTTACGATTTTAAAGTAACGATATTAGTCTGCCCTTATTTTGATTGAATATTTTTCGAGATATTATGACTTCAACGTTCTTTTGCATAATCATCGGCAATTGCTCGCTGGTAAAGCCTCCCTCATTATGAGCTTCAAGCCTACTTTGGCTGGGCGATTGGCGGGAAGTAGAAAACGAATCGACGTTTGCGGCACGCAAAGCATGAGCTTTTTAATATGCGTCTGTACTATTGCACGATCATGAATATGCATACATATTCCCAGTCGGCTGGCTGGCTGGTGACTCGTTCATTGATATTTGCAGATGATATTATGTCAGTAGCAGTAAAGTATACAGGATACTATCAGTAGTGTCACTTAGTAGTAAAACTAGTTTCTTTAGCTTCAAAAAGTACGGTGTACTTATTTAGCAAAAAAATACAATCTGACAGTTCTGATTCCAAAATTTGCACCAGGTTCAGGTAACCCTCACGCCGTGTGCGCCATCTGAGTGGGCATTTTGCAACGACCGTTTTCCTGATATTTCCCTAAAGTGCTGCAATCCGCATCTCGCTATAGCGATTTGTGGGTTGCATACTCGTAGGTACTATATGGAATATGCCTTTGGATGTTATGGCAGAAGTATGATCGAGTATATAGACGGCATTTAGATATTTGTGTAATAATGGGCATGTGTACAATTGCACTGGAGTTAACTGATTCTGATATAGCAGATGTGCCTTAAAGTAAGCAACATACACAGCCAGCTCGAGTCACTAATAGCTAGTATTTTGCAAAAATCTAAATTTTGACATAATGAAGTTGCAGTTTTGTAACAAGGGTTTTTTATTCTTGCGCTACTACGCCGACCTAAGGCTCCAATATCCGTGGGTACTGTGTGACTGACTCTAGGTGATATAGGGCAAAAAGGAGAACGCGACTTGGACTTTAGGGAGAGAACACTAGTGCACCTGACATGCAAACAATCTTACCTCCTCTTAGAGATCTGCCGGGTGGTACATTTCGACAGCCTGAGACTGTCTATCACCTACGGACAAACATCCTTAGCCAGGGGAAAAAAATCTCTTGGGATCGGATTCGAGCCTGCGCCGCTGCTCACGACTAGGTTAAAAGATACATAGCATAGTCACTTATTTTGCAAAAATGGAAATTCACAATCTCACAAACAGGACTGCAATTTGACATATTTATATAGTTTCAATTATCTAATATAAAAATATAAAAGGTTATCCTGCTCGTGATCCTATTATCCATGAGTGTGTACACTTTCGTTAGTGTAGCGTCTGGCCACTTCCTCGCATATGAAACGATATGGGTTTTAATTAACTACTGATTTATTTAATTATCTGTAATGAATACGATATTATTTTGCAACAGCGTTGTTAATGCGGGAAGCTAGAAGCGACCAGGTGCTTCGAATGAGTAATTTTTCCTTTGTTATGATAGACACATCAACGCTCGGTGTAGTAGTTTGTGTTTCATACCAAAACAGTCGCATATAAGGAGGATAGATACACCTTGTTCATCTGATTCATGAACTTCCTAAGATAAGCAGAACTTGGGAAAACCTTAACCTCGACACCCTAGGAACAAAGGAACGGTGGTACCGGCCAGTTCTGGATGTACCAAGTTCGATACGATTAGGACCTACACGCTCTGTAGAGGAAATTCTCAATTTCGAGGACACCCTGTATAAACTACCATATATCATACACTTCAAGTAATAAAAGTTATATAGAAGAAATTATAGCATTACGACTTTGCGGTATAAAAATAATACCGCAAAAAGTTTTAGAATAATTCTTTCCTGGCACTCTTAACGACCGGCGAGTGGAACTTTTCTCTACCCTGAAGTGGTCCTAAAATCAAGTTATTATTTCTGTAAAGACCATCTTTTCCTCTGCGTGACGTCTTTCTCGGAAACGGTGATTTATCGTCAATAATGGGCAACAGTAAAACACTTAAGCTCGAAGACAAATGAATGGTGGAAGAAATTTGTTCGGTAATTATAGTTTTGGAAATGGTTAACAGCTTTATTTCAAACTTTCTCGGAATTTATTACCTTCTGGTTCTGTTAAGTGGCCGCCGCTTCTGTTACGAATGTATTTTCTACTAAACTTTTTTAATATCACTTTCGCGAAAGCCTTTTGAAATACTTTTATTTCAGAGTACTTCACATGCCAACAAACGTAGACTTTTTCTACTTTCGCAGGGGAGAGCCTTGATACCAAGGGAAAGCGATTGATACTTGAGACATCTTCTTACTCTAATTGAGATTAGTAGAACCAACATTTTCTACCAGAAGATATCCAACCTAACTTAAAGCCAAGTCTATGCTAAAATAACCATACATACCATGACGCCACAACCATTTATGCTTAGAATTATACGGGGTGATTCAAATTTCACCCACACCGTTGGGATCTCGGAAACGGTAAGAGATATGAAGTTGGTAATGTAGGGGCAAAGTTGCGCATTTAAATAGCTAATTAAACAAATAACTTGTAAAGTTTTGCAATTAAAAGTATATACAGACTCTCGCGACAAAAAAAAATCCCCAAATCTATTTTTAGTTTCTCCTGACTTTGATTGGGGGGGTTTCAAAAGGAAATATACATTCACATTGCAACTTTTTCTCTTCTACAGGACAGCAGTTTCAATATGAAGCTTCGTGTCTTGTCCTCAATGGTCAACCTCACTTTATCCTGAGTTTTGCACAGGTGAGTGGCATTTTTAATTCTGATTTTATGAATATGTCATACATTATTGTAAAACTATAAACCGGAACCTAATACGTAGGCCTTGAAATTATTATAATTTGCCTCATAATGATGCGATATTGTACATAGCATCATGGACTGACATTATACAGGCTCAAAAATCTAAAAAAGCAATCTTCCTGTAAGAGGTCTTAACTTTTAGAATGAAGAACAAGATAAAGCTATTTCAAGTTATTTAAGGGTAATAATGAAGCTGGTATAAACCAAGCTTCGACAATGTTGTAGGACGGCTCCTTGGCGCTAAAATACGCTCGTTTTGGTCGATGAATGGACAAATAATTCAATAAACATGTGATAAGCTGTTATTCTCAAGGGCAACTATAAAATATTGTTTTTTCAATAACGATGGTTTTATATTAAGACTTTCGGAATCAAAATTAAAAACTCTATTGACCAATGCAAAAATCCATTATGACATCCATAAGTAAAATTTGATGATTGAGTAAAGAGACGAAGCTCTAATTAAGTCACCCTGTAGAGAAGAAAAGCTGACACAGTAAGAACGTGGAATTTATTTTAAAAACGCTACCTAAATAACACAAATAAAACGATTTTTTTCATTTATCTCTGGACACATTCTGCATTACAAAAGTTTATGAGTGCTATTTTCTTAGTTGCCTGAAAACCCAAATTTGCCTTTATTTATCCGATTCTATATTTCTTATAGTTTTGGAGGTCCCTATGGTGACGGTCAAATTGGAAATACCCCGTACATTTGTCGTCCACCGTCTTTAGGTGTCAGCTTGCCACCTCTTGGACTATAGTAATGCATTATGGGATTTTCTCCGTTGGTGAGCAAGTCTGAATGTCAGAATAAAAAATGTTAAGAATCTTGGAAGGTGATGCCATGTTTAAAAATAAATGATTTTCTTTAAAAGGAAGATGGAGTATTTTATTTTCCAACAAAGCACCTAATGCCATTGCAGCCTCTTAGGCCCGTATTGTCAGTCGTCCCTACAATTGTAGTGCGCCTTTATGGCCTCCTTGACTGTCATAGTTTTCTACTTCTCCGTGTCAGCGCTCTATTTTGAGGTTATGTCACAAACATCTATTTGCATCAAATTGTTATTGCTTTTGAGTTATATCATGTTTTATCAGCCTGAAATTTCCTACAATTTAAAAAGAAAACATATCTTTACAATAGGAGAGCGCTGACGCTGATACGGGACAAGTGTAATCTAGAAATTTTTGAAGGAGAGAAAGGAGTATGACAATCAATGAGGCCATAAACGCGCCCTACAATTGTAGGGACGACTGACGATACGGGCCTTAGGCTGGTACTGTTCTAAGCTCCCTCAGTTCTAATTTTGGTTTCCCGAATAGTTGATGCCTTTGTGATCTAGCCCTTCGCATTTAAGGCTGATCCTCTTCCTATTTCGCATTGTCTGCTGCAGTTGGTCTGCATCATACAGCTCTATTTTGTGGAGGTCTTCTTTAAGGCCCTTGTGCCCTGTTAGGAGGCCTGTAACGCATGGAGTTGGATTCTGCTTATTGAATGCAGTTACGCAGTAGTTTTCGGACATGGTTCCGAGATAGTTTTCTTCCTCATGCTTGCATCCTCTCACTAAGTGTCTCTTTCCAATACTTTTTTCCAATGTTTCTAAGATAATTACTGCGGTCCTACTTTACAACAGTACAACGACGAAGGGAACTGTATGTGTAGGTCCATCTACAGCATAGGGTTAAGCATTTTCTTGGAGATACACACATTAATCACTGCAATAAGTAAGCTTCAAGTGAAGAAAGATTATTCGTTTGACCCTTAAAAATCTAGAGAGTTCGCTTGACGACAGCTGAAATAAAAAGTATAACAACGCCCGAACTTACAGAGAAACTCATTAAAAATTCAATCACAAACGTCACTTTTTGTACCTTAATTACAATGTCAAAATATTAAAGAGAGTTGACATTCCATTTTCTTCTACCTTCCTGCTAGCCTTATTAGTAGAGTTTTTGTAACCGGCAGTTTTCTGAACGGATGTCAATCAAAAAACGTCGAGAAATGTATCGGATATCTTAATTTGGAACAAATTAAAATATGTTATTGCCGTTGGATGGTTTTGCACAAGTTGGCAAGATTTGTGCTCTGTCAGTCCAATTATAGAGATATAAATAAGATTGATTTACAAATTCTACAAGATAAGTACCGTGGCATCGCGACCCACTTATGCTTCCATCTAACGATGGAACATTTAAATTTTGAATCGGCTAATAAAATAAAGTTATTCTCAAATTTTTGGTCGTATTGAAAAAGTTAAGCGCTGACTTTTAAGAATGAAGCATAATATCTTTCAACTGACTGCAAGACTAGCCCAATCAATCTAATATCCAACAAATTTTTTCATGTGGGCTTGAATCTCTTGAATGGCAACATCGATTCCGTGTTCCAAATCCTCACTTGTTTCTGAATGTCTAGCATAACATTTATTCTTAACGGCTCCTCGCAAAATATAATCCAACGGCTTCAAATCATAGCTCTGTGGCCGCCAATGGCCGTCAGAATTCCGGCTGAATATTCGGTTTTCGAAAATGGTGTCCAAAACTTCGATTGTTGCGTTGGATGTGTGGCAAGTTCCGTGGTCTTGTTAAAACCAAATGTCACGTTTTCTTCAGTTTGGGTTGAAGATTCACCTCATTGAGAGAGAGTTTTCAATATTTTCCAAGTATCACAAAACGTGGAATCTGACCACAGGTCAATTTTAAGAACAACTCGTATAGTGATGTGCTGTGCTACTCAAATGCTCCAATGGGCGCAAAGTCCAGAAATACTCTATCGGAGATATAGGATGTTAAAAGTTGGTGTGTCAACCCCTGTGGATACATCGGCCTGCACCATTTCACGAAAAAAGCTATATGTATAAGATATTCGAAAACGATTTGCGTAACAAGATTGACATCTTATAGGTGTATATCTCTGAATTATTTGGAAATATACAATTCCATGGCACAACAAACATGTTTGAAACACCCTATATTAGATATTTGAAAAGCCCTTTCTAAAAAAAGAGGATTGATATAATATTCGGTAGGATTTCTATCGTCACCCGTTTAGTTATTTTACCATTAGAAGGCTTGGAATTCTGCTAGTCAAAAAATTACGCCAACTTTGTCAGGGTGCTGCTAGACGCAAAACATTGTTTTCGTCAAAAATTTTAAATGGAAAGATTCGTATTTTCGTACACCATCAGATTCGAGTTTTTTTAAACTTTCTTCCGACATCAGATATAGTACTGCTTTATCAAAATTGTTATGTGATTATAGATAATGAAATATAAGGTGTTTCATTAAAAAAAATGTTTGTTGTACCACGGAATTGTACATCACCCTGCCTGCATATCTCCAAATAATTCAGAAATGCACACCAAAAAAATGACAATCTTGCTCAGCAAATCGTTTCCGAATATCTTTTATAGTGCTTTCTATTAAACTACTTTCTATTTTCCTTAACTCAACGATAAAGACAAGGTAGTTTTCTTAAAATGATGCAGACAGGTTTATCCACAGGGGCTAAGATACAAAACACCCTGTAACTCCAAGAGAAAAAATTTCTTGGCTTTGACCAATTGGAACATTTGATTAGTACAACATGAAGTAATTAGTATACGAATTGTCATTAGAATTGACTGGTGGTACAAATTCCATATGTTTTGTGTCTGGTACTTTGTCCCCATTCCAAAAATGTCAAACATGTAACTAATTTTCTGGAACCAATGTCCACCGGACCGCTCTGACGAACAATGACGAATAGTAGTCAAAATGAAATTTCAGCATTCGATGGAAACATAACCGCTAGTTTAAATTTCAAAAACTAGATGATCTACCCTGTACATAGGAGATACGTATCGTTAACCGACTTTAAGCGCCAGAGTTGCCAGCTTTCGGACTGTTGCCGCAATTGATAAAATTTCTGTTTCCATCGTTGCAAAATTTTGAGAATACCAAATCTTAGAATAGTAGTAGAGATATGTAAAGGAATGATCTTTCCTTGGAAGGTTGATTTTACCGACGATATATTCAGAATAAAGTCCTTAACTTGAAGAATACAACAATGTAATCCTCCAAGTAATGCATGAAGGTGAGTGCATGATATCAGTTTCCTGCTAAACTCAATATTTTACTCTATAATGGTAGATGTAAACCCTTGGGCGATTTTATACTCTTCCGAAAATGTCCGATATAGAGAGAACAGGACCTCGCTATGCAGTAACGCGGCCCGAAGCCTGAAGTCCTGAAGGCTCAAAGCGGAACTCCGACTAATAAACGGAGTTGCTTGAAGAGTGGAAATACGAAACGGGAGTCGATCGGAAAAGCCACTGCTCGACTAGATTGTACAGGGTCGCACCGAAAACGATTTTCTCGAGCAAAACAAACCTTCTTTGAAAGATCTTACATATCAACGACCTATCCTATACGATCAATCCTATTCACAGCTATGCTGATGGAATGCATGCAGGAATTCAAAGTGGCAAGCTGATTTCTGTCCATGAGTTGGAGAAAAGAAGACTTGCAGCGATTTTCTCTTTGACAAAACCTGGAGGTTATCACTCGGTGGAGGCGAAGAATCCGGTACAGTTCAATGCTTTCAAAACACAGTACTGTACCTTGACTAACAAGAAGCACCCTAGAGTTCATCCGGTTTCGATGGATGGTCAGGTTCTACCAAAGAGCAGTTCATTTCCTCCAGATCACCGAGGACTTGATCTGGCACAAACACGACAATAGCGGCAGCTGTTGCGAACAATTTGTTAAAGGATAAGAAGTACTTTTCTCCACATAACCTCCTCACTCTGTACAATGCTCAGTCTAGAGTCCTCTTCACAAGTTTTGGGTGCTGCCGCTCCGACTACATTATCCATGCTCGATGCTGCAGTCGGACAGCCATTTTCAAGGCTAGAAAAGCACTTCTTATATAATAACCTAGCCTTTTACCGCCAACTGCTGCGATTGACGAGATGTGTTCATGCCAAATCAAGTCTGGAACAACCGAAATGAATGGCTCTTATATTGCGTCGTACTGATGAATCCTGAATAAGGACGAAACGGCGCGTGCTATGACGGTTTGTTAATAAGGGGACATTGAAGACACATAGAGCAATTACTTCAGCTTGTTAGGTTGCCAGATGTTGCTGTTACACTAAAAATCATAGCAGAGATATACAATGTATAACCTAGACTGGCATCGTACTGATGAATCCTAATAAGGTCAAAGCCGTGATATCTACGGCTATAGGAGACTAAAGGCTTATCCTCACAGACAACGGGCTATTAAATATGTCCACGTTTTCTTGTGTTAGATAAAGTATCAACCTAAAACGTTTGGCCTAGACCTGTGTTGTACTGATGAATCCTCGTAAGGACAAAACCGTGGCAGAAGGAACCAGAAGCCATCAGACGGACAGGACTGACGCCCATCTAGCTGTTTGTGTAAAAGCTTGGTCTAGGAAGTAATGCAAATATAACTATCAAAGAGTCCACTAAGTGGCGATTGGATTACATGTGTTAATGTTCTAGAGCAGAATATTGAAGTTGTATCGCCCTGTTTTGGCTCTGGTTCAATAGGCCGTCATCGGATTTGTTGGAGAGAGAGCGTTCGACCACTAAACTCGGTCTCATCGAATTACAAATTGAGGTATCTGTACCGAGAAGCTGAACGAGGCTATAGGAAGAATTTCACGTCGAAATACCGACGAAGTTGATGAAAAACGAATTGGGATGATGCTTTTTTAGGGTCAGCATTTCGTTGATCTCGAACGTAAAATAAAGTTTAAAGGAGTTTAAATGAGTTTTGATGGCCACTAATCAATTATCGAAAGGCAAAATCACCAGTGAATATCTGAAAATTTTAATTGAACAGTGAAGCCTATTTCGCCAACCATTGCCCTTTTGAGAGTTGTATTCGTACCTGTTTTCTTTGAAGGGGCACCTTCGCACATTGCTTAAAACACTTACCAGAGGGACATTCTCTGCACTGAAAGTGCTATTAATCTATAACTACAGTAGACCTAGTAATAATGAATGTGTTACAAAGATTTATATGATTGTCTAGGTTAGGACAAAAAACCTTTTCGATAAAGTGGTTTTTGTGATGTCGTCCGTTTTTACAAAAAAAAGTAAGCGATAGTTGTGATTTGTAGCTACAATTGACATTTGATCATTGTACAATAAATACGTCGTGAAGAACAGCTTTAATCATCTGTTCATTGCCTACAGTGAGAGAACGAGAAAATGTTCAGTACCTTGTAAGGAGGCGAATAGTGTGCTTGTCTGAGGCTGGTTGGTCCTTTAGAGAAGCGTAGAATACGGTGGTGGTTTGTTATCAAGCATGGAATTAGGAAAGCCGTACCCGAAGAGTTTGAAGCACATGGCGTGTCACTGGAACGGCCTCACATCAAGATCCCTGCCTTAAGCTTCTCGTCCACAAGGTCAATTCGGACCAATGGTTTGAAGAGCATGGGGACGCCTACTACTTACAATGAGAATTGTTTATGGCCGGACGTATAGTTTTGGACTTACTTCCTACTGCCCTTAGTTTGTCATACCTCTAACTTCTGGGCAACGAAGTGACCGACTGGCTTGATGCAAAGAATGGCTGAGCTGAGACCTCTAATATATACCGTAGCCTTCCCGATTCTGTAGGGTGGCCGTCCAAGAGTAAAAAGGCAACGACGTGAAAGACAACTTTCTATGGAAACGCATGTACATCACACTGTTGGTTGCTTATAGAAGCAGGTCACCTTTGGTGGCCATCAGAGACAACATAACCTCTGTACGTTACATACAAGAGGTAAGTGAACTAAATGTCTCCCGATCTATCACCCATTGAACACGTCTGGAACATTATAGGAAGAATATTATTCCGTTTACACCATCTATAAGAGACTCCAGCAGAAGGTACATGTAGCCTAGGATGAGATACCTAAAGAGTAAATTGATCATCTGACTATGATAATTCCCAGACGTGTTTCTGAGTTGCCGACAAATTATTTTTCTTCAACGGTTGGATGTTTCTGAAATTTTGATCAAGTACCTGCTTAAATCTAACAGTCATGTATACAAAAAAATGATGTAATGAATTCATTAACACTGGGCGTTCTTTTTTTTTATGTTGATAAGTATATTTTAATTGTTTCATGAGCTAAAGGCATTGAAGGTAAACAACCATATAGTGTATTCTGCCCAAAAAGGGATCTGAGAGATACTAGCGTCATCTATGAGATATTAGCAGAACACAAAAATTAATTTTAGGACCTACTTTGGGAAGAGTTACAATGTTAGTTCTGCTACTCTCTCATATATGATGCTAGGACCTTCACTCTCTTTTTGACCTTTTTCAATGGAGAAGAGTTATAGTGTTTAGTTCTACTAATGTCTTATAGATATTTCAGATCTCTTTCTGGACGTCGGAAGATGTTTGGCAATCTTCAGGTTGAATACGATGGTGCTGTGCCACTAATCTCGCGTTTCGGTCTCAGGTTTGGTGGATAGTGGCAGTCTCATATCGCTTTAAACCACAATAATATTTGGCATACAATGAAGTTTTAACGACTCTTATAGATAGTCAATGAGTAATATATCTTCGTTAATACCTGCCTCATCTATGACGATCATAGTCTCCCTGACCGAATAATCGGGACTCACTCCAGATGAGATACCATCACAGGATAGGATTATAACGCTCAATGGAAACGTCAGATGAGATGGCGGATAAGGCAAGGCGACCGTAGTGAGTTATAGGGTCACGGAGAGGGAGAACCGTCCTGCATTCACAGATATAAAGTCAAGCTGGCATCTATCTGATTAAGTGCAAATTATGCTGTTCATTAGACCTTGAAATGGTCTTGAAGGAAATAGTCAAGGCCATATTCTGACGTGAAATTTCCTTCTCTTTTTAATTCCGATGTAAAAAAGGGGGGCTTCTATTTGAAAATGTTCGCTTGAAAACATTACAAGTTTCGTTTCTAGGATGCGTTGTTTTTGAAATAATTAGGTGGCGAGATTAAAATGTGACACCCTGTATAACTGCGCATCTAAGCGAGCAATATTTTTACTGGAGCTGTAATAGCTACGTGCGGCAATATTTGTAGCATAACTGTACATGTTTGCACTTGTGATATATACCTACATTCATATATTGCTTATCGGATGATCGTAACCCTACTTAATGTTTTATCGCCATACGCGACACACAATTTTGTTAGATATTCTTACCCGATTTTGCAGCCTGCCTTATGACAAATTCTGGAATCCGTATTTATCTACACATTGTGAACAATATTGCCAAGATATAGAGTATGTATGCTGCAGTTCATGATGGCTGGGCTGTAACTGCCAGGGTTAATAGTTATAGTCAAATATTGAAACAAAAATATTGCTATACGAACTGTGGAAAATTTCAATTTTAGTCCCTTGTGGGTACAAATGAATTAAGCTGGACATAACAGCGTCATTTAGTACGCTGAATGGAAATATGTAGGGCTGTATTTGCCCTAGCGTCAGGAGTACCATGGCTCCGGGTGGCAGGCTCCGAGGGGGCCCATTCCGCCTCAGTCAAATGTTTTTGCTTTTTTCCGTTTCATTATGGAACAGCATACCTGAAATAGGCCCAGGACTTGGCATATTAAAATACAGCAGATGAATCATGTTCTGTGCTTTGAGAAAATATTCTTAAAATAGACAAAATATATGAAAATCAAGTAAGTGCATTTGACGTGTGTTCATGTGGATCACCTATCAGGTAACTAGTCATAACTAATCATCTTAGGACTACCTAGTAGCTAGAAAAAACGCCTAGTAGGGTTAGGTTTTCAGCATATGTGTGGGCTGAGGGTACCTCGTGCTAGGTGACTTCCCTAAGGTTTTGTCTAACTTACCGGTAAAGCGTCGCAGGTCTCTATGGGCAGCGGGTCCTCGGTGCAGTACGCGGGGTCCGGCGGTTGCAAGACGGGGGGCCTCGGTGGGGGCGGCAGCATGAATTCGGGCGGCGGGGGACCCGGGCAGTCGCATTCCGCCCATATCCCCTCAGGGACTCCGAACGGGGGGTCCTCGTAATCCGCGCCCGCCGACATAGACGGCACTTCAATCTAACACTAAAACGAAAACAGAAAATTGTACTTTTTGTCGTGCAATGCTGCCTCGACTTCGTAAAGATCATGCAAGGCACTTTAATCTAATACTGAAACAAGAAAAAAATACAAAGAATGGTGCTAAGTAGGTTGACCTGCACTTCCTACGCTGACATCAGTTCATAAAGGACACAAGTAAGAGTCTCTGAGAAAAAGGTAAGCTACGAATATCTATAGCCAAAAATTAAAGCTAAGATCAGATGACGCTATACAGGGTGAGTCTTTTGTCTGAGTTCATTCATTATTACGCATTGTATATAAGAAAATTGAATAGAAAAATTGTAGCCAAAAGTATTCTCTCCAGTTCTAAAATATATTTTTTATTTCTACGAGGCGATTCATAATTACGTGGTGACGTGTACATTTTTGGTGATTTCATTGTAGAGTTTTAATGACCTAAACACTCTACGGTATGGGTCAATCGAAGGTTTGTCGTCAGTGTGATTTAGTTCTCCTATAAACATAGCATATATCTTAGAAACAGTCAATTCTGGATGAAGATATTTCTTGGTTGAACTTGGTCGGCAATAGTGGGACTCAATTTTCGGGAACCTCAGGATGTGTTTGTGAATTTCATCTCAAAGTGAATTGTCTCTCCTAAGATCTGCCACCTCTTTTTTCACCTTCAACGATTCCAGTTGAATTTAATTTTTCCAGATTCTCATTGTCCACTAACGAGATCCTAACTTGTGGACAAATAGAGTTTGATATACTAAATACTGCTTGCCTTCGGTTGTAAGGTGATATTTGCTTTATTTTTTTGTATTTTCTTTAACTGTGTCCGCTATCTTACTAAGATAAGCCATACACTGTAAATTGATATGTATATTTTATAATTTCACAAATTTGCGTAACTTGTGTTAAGCTCCCTCGTGAAATTTAATTTCTTATTAAAATGAGATAAGTCTAATATTATTTTTCTATAACTCTGAATGTATTAGAAACTGACTTATGTCACTTCGTGATATTGAATAGCATCATTTTTTAAGTAATAAAATCGACTTAACTGAATTTTCGTATTTTCTGAGAAATGCCACTTCGTGTTATTGGCGACGATATACAGGCTTGAGGTCTTACTAATATTTAGACAAGAACTTGATTCTTGCGTAAATTGGGTACGTAGATCTCAAACCTCATATCAGTTTTTCGTTAACATTAACATGAGGTTTCGAAACTGTCATATTCCGATTCCTAAAACAATTTTAAGTATTGTCGCGTATGTGTTAATAGACAGAAAAGTCGCTCTTTGGGTAATTTCCTTATTTTCGTTAGCCGCATAAAGCCTACTGGTATTATCAGTATCCGCGCTGTAACTAATTCAGAGTTAAGACAACAAGAGTATATGTATGTATATGTCTGCTTGTTATGCCACGTAGAAAATCCACATTTAATCATAGTATACTCCGGCCCAACTTTGGTTCGCAGAAGTACGGAGAGAACTAGAATCCACTTCATGCGCAAAGATAAATTGGTATGCAGAGTGTTTAGAGTGGTTATTAAACATGACCTAGTTTAAGACAATTTGTCTAATTCCATTTCTCGGCACAGTTTGTAAATCGATCCGAATTATTGTACCTCGTGGGCCAAGAGGGAGCAAGCACCTCAGCGTAGAACTCCATGATTTTGTATCCAAATAAAACCACATATATATCAATTGCTTTTTACTGATGTTGACAATGATACGCAGGATGCTTCGTACAGAATGGACATACTGAAAAGGCAGGTACTAAAACAAATATTTAATATCACATATCTTAGGCACTATTAAATCGATTTTGTTGAATTTTGCAAGTTTATAAAGTTACCCAGGAGTAATGTCGAACTAGGCAGATCGTACAAAAATCCAGAACCGGAATTGATTTTTTATTTTCTGTGAACATAATCATAAGAATTCGAGCGGCACAATTATAGACGGGCCAAGAATTAGTGGACAGATAGACCGACACACAGATAGACCGACAGACAAATATCGGAACAACGAAATCCGAGTGGTACTTCTCAAGCTATATGCGGTTCTAAATTAGCGAACAGACGGACATACAGCCGACGCAAATAAGTGACAAGGTTTTACCTTAAAACATATCTCATTTTCGAAATGTTACAATGCTTCGTCACCAGAGGCGAATGAAGTAATAAATAGTGTTCTGATAATATCACGCAGCTTTTTTCACCTTAACCTGGAAACGACTTGAATCTTTGAGACTATCACTATCTAATAATGTCCTGGGAAGATAAAGAACAATACTGTGTATATAACCTTGTCATAAAGCGCGAATGCATATTTTAGTAGACTTGAAAGTTTCTGGAAAGTCATGCAATTTTTATGAGGATGATATGAAAAGTAAAGTTTTAACAGTAATGCCCCGCGTCGGCTGTATTTTTCATGAGACTCTTTAATATTTTAGTAGATTTGATTATACGTCGAAATGGGCGATGCTGATAAAAACTTTTATAAGGTCAATCTTCTAAAGAACGCTATATTTTCCATCATACTAAAAGGCAAACTCGTTTATTATACAGGGTGAGTCTTTTGTGTGAGTTCATTCATTATCACGCATTGTATATAAGAAAATTGAATAGAAAAATTGTAGCCAAAAGTATTCTCTCCAGTTCTAAAATATATTTTTTTATTCTACGAGGCGATTCATAATTACATGGTGACGTGTACATTTTTGGTGATTTCATTGTAGATTTGGATTGGTCTTTTCAAACAAAACAATGTGATATAACATACCATAGGATTCTATTTTCCGATTTTCAAGATATTGGATGCTCAATAGCAATCATATTTTCATTTCTATTGACAATTTTTTTACACATCAAATAACAGAAAAAACTTTTTTGAAATGTGGCGTCTTGGCCATATCGACCCCTGCAAGGAAGACTATTGTAACTCAGTTTTGGTTTAACTGAGATATAGGCATTAGAAGATTTTCTGATAGATTTCGTTGTCAGAAAAATGACGATCTGATCAAAAATATGTGGCACATTGCAGTAATTCTTGTACTTAGAAGGTTATAAATGGTATTACTATACAAAACTAGTGAAAATGACAATTTTTTTAATGATTATTGCTGACTTACTACAGTTTTCGTTGGATCAATTAAAGAAAAAAGTACACTTGCTCCAGACTTAGTAGGATATTCATTGAAGTATTACAGCATTTTTTAAACAAATGGTAGAAAAAACCTCTTGAATGCCAATCTGAGTCAGTCAAATTATATTCATCTTCCTGTTCTCCACTATCATTGTTCCCATCTTCTGTATTTTCAGAACTGTTAATATCATGTCCTCTTTGTATTTTTTTATCTTCCTTGGCTTTTAGAGAAAAATAAAAAGCAGGTAAGCCTCAGGAATGCTAAAAAGACTGTTTGCTTCTGAAATCATCAGCATAGTCACATTTATATTTCATTTTACGAGGCACTTATCTTATACATTTTCAACTTTTCTCCACAATCGTCTTTGTTCTAATTTTCCGATTTTACCTTTTATTTAAAACTAATTAATCCTCGGCCAACCGCAGACAGGGATCTTTAGCCCTCATCAGTACGATATAGGTCTGTATCAGGTCCAGACTTGGAGAGAAGAATGAAAAGCAAACAAGAGAGTGTCATCTTTGCAAAACCGAGGACTGTAGTAGTAGAATTCTGTGTTAAACTTTTTAATTTCACCTGCATGAGAGACAGACAGATCCCAATGCATAACGTGCAGAAGAGGCTGCTATGTTTGAACCTTTTTGTTGTGTTAAAAGAATTCAGCACTATTTATGAAACAAACTTGCCTGAATTCAACAACTTAGCAACAGCACTTAGCTTCTTTGCATCTGTAAGATTTATTTTGGTTCATGAATTCGTTTTAGTTCGCTTTGAAAACTGCTCTTTTCATACAGCTAATACTTGAAACGTTTCCTCTATTAATTACCGTAACCTCAAACTATGCCGCGAAAATCATAGTAAATCAGACAGTAGGTTTAACAGTAAGTTAGGCTTTCCATGTTTTTTGCATCGAAGACTGAAGCAACTCAATTTGATGTAGTTTTCGCGGGAGCAACCGCCACTATTATGCTTACTATATGACGTAAAAGATTTGCTGGTTGCCTATAGTTACATGACTTTGATACCATATTGTTCCACCAAAGATAACCCGATAAGGTCTATCGATACCCTATAGAACGTCAAAAGCAAGGATTTTCACTTACTATAGTCTTCGTTGCAGGGGGGACGTCTTCTCTTTACATCTATAAAATCCGAAACCGTATATGAAAGTTTGAATTAGCCTCTATCGAATCTATTTGAGAATAATTTGATAAACGCTACTGGGCTTCTAGACTCCTCTAGGAAACCAGCTGAAGAATACTAATAGGCACGCACAAAAAAAAAACGAGGAACTATTAAAGAAGTCATTATTATAAGACCATTTCTTTGTGGGTGGTCCAGGCTTATCTACCTGCTGAGATTTTGGATAGACCGACCACGATCAGATTATCAACTTGACTTTTATGTCATAAAGATTATGTTACCAAAGTGACACAACTAAATCAAATCATGTAGAGGTCAGAAGACATGACTTTGGGAGCGTTCAGCCAACGTGAACCGGTACAGCGCTTTTATGTTGAAAAGCCATATAGACTAGATTCCAGGACAGCCGGCAAAATTAGAAAAAAAAACTACCCCAAAACTTGACGCATTCATTGAAGCGAGTAGCAGAAACTGCGCATGCGCTAGATATGTGAGGTTATAGAATGAGATTAGACAGCTTGAATCTGCAGTATCTGCTTTTTTTATTTAATCTAATTTTTGTGATTGATAAATAATAAAAGTACTTACAGTTTACAGCAGGGTTGCCTAGCAACGGCACCACTTCTATAATCTATACTATTATTCATCATTTATAAGAATTAGGTTTTATCAAAAAACAGATACGTGCAGATTCAAGTGGCCGGATATTATGAAGAAAGGGTTCATATGCCAGAACAAGCATAAAAATCCCGCAGAATTACTATTTTTCAAAAAACAAATCACTGTTTCAAAGAGCCAGGGGATGCTTTCTATTCACGAAACGTGTCATTTCCGCCACAACATTACATCCCCAAAAAATGCCTCAAGTATATAATCCCCAAATTTGATGGATAATCTTCGAACATGGCAACCCTGTCAAAGCACCACTGGTACTCCAGGCGTCAAGTTTCGATATCGCTTTTACAGCACGAACAGTATTACCGTAGCTTCTCCTGGTATATGGGCTCCATCCTGAAAAGCAGTAGCGGTGGCATAGTTTTGGTTCGCAACATTAATCAATATACCATCCAATCTGACAGCCAAGTGGAATCTTCTGTCAAACTGACAAAGCTGTTCCATTTCTACTGCTATTCAGAATAATAGCGCTACGCCACTGGACCGCTGTACGTTGAAGGCACAAATTATTTACAAAGTAGTACTATAGTATACAGAACATAGAAGAAGTAGTTGTTTTTATAAAATAAATTCTCGATCCTAAGCAATAAGCAGGCATACAGCCTATAAAATTAGTGCATATAAACTATAAATTTACAAAATGTGATATGAACCATTCAGTCTCCTTCTTCTTCTTGTTGCAAACCACAAATCGGAAACAAATTCTATAAAACTCTTCATTAGCACTATAGCAATATGCCTTTTTGAATTAAGCAGAATGCGTTGATACTATCGATATCTAACTCTATTTCTTACACCAGCTTTGATAAGGTTTACATTTGATAACACCGTTTCAGCAGTACCGACTGATTCAGACGCGCATACATATTTGGGGTGTCGGGCATTTTTGGATAAGTGATCAGAAATATTTGTAGAGAAGTAATAATAATAATAATAATAATAGTATTTTTTTGGTTTATTGGGTTATTTTACAACAGACCAATCTCTTTCGGAATCAAATATAGGACACGACAAAGTAGTAAAATCGAGAGAAATACTGCAAGGTGGATCTCTTCAGGTATGATCTGACTTGCACAAACAGGGAAAAATCATGGTTTTGTAGTCAGCTGGAATGCTAATATAAAGACTTGTAGCATTATCAGAAAAGGATCGTTGGAAGAGGGAGGTACAATGACGAGGTTCTTGAATGTTTATTGTATATCGTAGTGTTCTGTTGTATACTTCAGCAGATATTTACTCTTGCCATGATGATAGAAGCAATGATGGTGAAAAATAACTGATTTCGTAGATTGTTCTATATCCTCTACAATCTAATAATAAAGGAGCGACGTATCAGCCAGAATCTGAGCGAACAGGAGAAGGAGCAGACGAAAGTCATTAATATCAAGGCACCAAAAAGTACTTATTCGGCGACTGGCACGCACATACGTTTAGCCTTATCTCAAATACAAATAGTCACTATACCGCCTAATCGGTCAGAGCACCTAAAAATACTCAGTCAACAACAACACCATTATGCCTTATCAGGTGCATGTGTGGTAGGCAAATAAAGGATATTATCGATACTTATGGATTCCAGTATCAATAGCCCTAATTCCTAATACCATTTTATGTTTACCTTCGGTTTGGGCGATAAGAATGCGTTATTTCTGACGAGTTTTAGGAGTCAACGTTCTAGTCAATAATCGATGGAATACAGTTATCGCCTAGTAATATGGAAGTTTTTGTTATTGCTTTTTAACGATAATCGATGGCACATGCACCTTGACATAAGACAGTGAAAGAGAATGACTGTCAGCTGATTAAAAAAAAATACGAACTCTGAATACGCACCAGCATCATGTATAGTATCTGAGTCAACTTTCGTATGTTCTGATGTCTTTACTATTCGAATTGTTAATTTAATTTTTTTAAATAATCTGATCTGATTATACCTACATGGTGCATAATAGCTGGACAAATTTTGTACGCTCTGGTAACATTACATCGTCGCACGTCGCTGACGACCTCGATGTCGTTGCGACTAGGTCATCGTCGGCGTTGCTGAATTCGGTTAGGACCCTCCGCAGATGAAAGATATCGCATGTCCCTGGCTAGCTGGTGTTGCTGGAGTTACAGAAGTAAGTACTATACGAAAACATGTGTGGTATTGTGTCTACCGGTATGGTATTACTACCGGGATCACAAATTTATGAATAATAAAGCGTTTTTCACTGATATCAGAGACAAAACATTCACAACAAACAATCCGCTATAACCCACAACCCGCTACAACCCTCAACTGTCAACCGCTGCACACTTTGGTAAAAGGAAGGATAACAAAAAAAAAATCATAACGGTTGAAAACACAACATGTTCTTAGCAAATTTATGTTTAATCCTGTGTGTACTGAGCCTACAAATTTCACGGATACTAAAAAAATACTTAATCAACACTGTCTATATCTGATGCGCTCAGATCTAACAATATCGACACGATTTTTAAGGCAATTTTGCCTTGTCCTCTCATAATTTCTTCATTTTTTTATTCAAATAAGTCCTTCTAAAAATTAGGTGCAAAGAAACCTCCTTGATAGACATTAAAACACTCGGAATGCTAACTACGGAGCTGTAACTGCTGGTTTGGTGGGAAATTAAAATTTTATGTTAATCTAGAAGGCCGAAGCTAGACGACAAAAAGGTGCATCAAGTGGAAGAGATGATGTTTGCATATGCAGCCTGGGAGCTGTTCCAAATATCTACTGCTAATGAAGGTCCATTCCAGATGTTGGAAAGGTCACTTCGCTGGAAAGATAATTTTTGGTCGCTGCCTAGAGCATAGAGATTAATTTACGAGATCTCGGCAGGTTTTAGCATCACGTGTCACATTAGAAGAGGCATTTATGCTCGGTTAGACCGCCTCTCACAAATCCACCAGGTGATCCGAATGTTAAGGTCCGTAGGTACTCGTATTACGTAACTTAAAAGGTGAGATAAAATTTCATCGATGTCATTCATATTTACTTGTAGTGAGTGTTGACTAAAAACGTTATGACACTTGAGCTGTATGGTTTGGCTCTGATGTGATGTAACATCTGCTTCAGAGATGGCACTAGTATGGGCCATTCATAGCTTCTATGGCCTAAGCTAAATGTTTTGTACTATTGCCAGAATGACGGTCGTTGCGCCTTTCCTCCATGGGTGGCGCTGATAGTGAGTATGCGTCTGCTTAGTACAAAAGTTTGCATACCGATTCTTAAGTCGAGCTGTTACGTAATACGTCCTGGTGATTTGGTCGAAAGTTAGCTAAGATATTGTTAAGACTGATAAAAGTGCATCTTTAGGCAGCAGCGGTGGCCGCAGTAGTAGACTCTTCGGTCTCCTGATCAGTCGCCGTGCGCTGTGCGGGTTCGAGTCCCGTCCCAGGAGAAACTTTTCTCTTGGCTATGGATGTTGTGATTGTCCGTAGGTGGTAGACGGTCTCTGACTGTCGAACGCGGAGGTACCACCCGGCGGTTCTCGTAGGCGGAGCCAGAATGTGTGCATGTTGCGTGCACACGTGTTCCCTCGCCAGAGTCCGTGTGGCGTCCCCCCTTTCCCATGTATCCCCCTATAGCCCCACGGTACCCAATGGGTGCTTATGCCTTAGGCCTTCGTGGTAGTTGGAGTATAAAAAAAATCTATAGTAGCGTTTTAGACAAAGATCAAGGCCTATAAGCGGGATCTTTCGATACTCAAAGTAACTCATATTTCAAATTTATCTCACCTGATATTTCAGGATTTAAATATTTTAGGTCATATCATGGGTTTGAAAGAAGACTGTCAAGGCTCCAAATTCATGAATATTCAGCAGAAGGCACATGAAACAGTGTTCCACACACATACTTAGCTTTAGTAGAAACTCAAACTGCCATTTGCACAATGATCTGTGCGGTCAATAAAAAGTTTAGCTTGTCGCATTATTCCCGATAATATGCGATTATTGAGTGGTAGTTGGTCAGAATGTTTGAAAATGGCAATTATTGAGTTGTGACAGTCGTCCTCCAAACTGACGACATGTATATGCAACTATAGTGAAAATCACGAAAGATGACTATTACGTCATACCATAAATATATATGTATATATAATAAATTGTACTGAAGTAACCAATGGATCGATGATAAAATCACGACGTCATGTATTTATATTATGATTTTGCGAAGTTAGGTTATTTCACTGATTATGATTTTAGTGGGGAGTTTTTGTTTTGGAATAAACAGTTATAAGTAGAATACACCTCAAGACATTAACACCAAAGACCAAAGTATTATTCGAAAACAACCTAACCTGCTTTAACATAACCTAATTATTCATCTTTCAAATATGATCGATCATGCAACATGAAAACATCGTCTATCTTTGTCGGATACATGCAATTTAGCAATTCAGTTTGTTTAGACAATAAAATTCTGTTTGTCTCTGTCGAACATATTTAAAACGTCATTAACAAAATTCACAAATCGCTGTCGTTTGTCTTTACTACAGACTAAAATGATGACGTGATTTCGACTATAGCATGAACATGTTTCACCTTAAACGAGTACTTGATTCTTTTTTAAGAGCTCAGAGTTTGCATTTTGTGATTTTTTTCCAAAATTCACCCATTCTCGGATATAATTATATTAGTATTTCATGGTCACACTTTTGAGTTCAAATCTATAATAAAACGTATTAAGCTATGTTTTACTAAAGATTTGAAGTAAGATGTGACGCAACCATGCGCTCATATCAAAAATACTTGATTTAAAATGGGTGAATTTTGGACAAAAATGTTAAAATTGCGGAAGCCTTAAAAATAATAAAGTAAGTACTAAAATAGAAAGAAAAATGTAGCTGAAAGTATTAAATACGTTCTAAAACATTTAAATGCAAAACATTTATGGATACACATTTGAGATATCTTTAGGGCCAAAAACCCCACTTATAGATCCTAATCTCCAATATAATCTTGACACATTTGAATAAGATACAGGTTTAAAAATTGAGGAAATATACCCCTGTCACGATCTATCTACTATCTACTTATATTAGGTACTTAAGCTGCATATGAAGATATTTTATTAAAATGAAATATTTAATACAACAATATGAACATGAACTATGTAGGTCTTATTAAAACATAATTTTGATATCACAGCAATATTTATGTGATGTTTATACATTACTATCAAGAACTATACTGAAATTTATATATTTTATTGTACATAATATATACTAAGTGACATATAAATCCGAACACCCAGTTTAAATGGTTTTATTTTAATAAAATTTTGTATAAGTACTTAATGAAGCATAATAAGTAAATGATAAAAAATTCAAAATGATTGCACTGCTTTAAAGCCCTTTGACCTTTAATAATGTGTGGATGCACCCTGATGGGCTACGCATTCTCCAACGCGCCTAGGCATGCTTCTGATCAGGTGGTCAATGTCCTCCTGTGGTATCTCATTCCAGGCAACCAACAACTCATCTCGAAGTGCTTCTAGAGTCTGAGGAGGACGTTGCAAATTGAGCAATCTCCTACCCATCATATCCCATACGTCCTCAATTGGGGATAAGTCGGGAGATCTTGGTGGCCATGGTAACAATGTGACATCATTATGTTGAAAGAAGTCTATTGTGACTCTTGCTACATGTCGTCGGACATTATCTTGTTGGGAAGTTGGATCTGCCAGGGTGTCAAGATAGGGTAAAAGATGGGGTTCTAGAACTTCGTGGATATAACGCTGCGCGTTCATGTTACCTCTGATGAAGATTAAAGGTGACCTGGAACCATAAGCCATAGCACCCCAAACCATAACTCTAACAGTGTGATGAACATGTCTTTCAACAAAAAACTGTGGATTCCTCCTTTCACCACGTCGCCTTCTAACCCTGGCACGACCATCGTGCTTGCCTAAACAAAATCGAGACTTGTCACTACAGACAATCCTGTTCCATTCCTGATCCCAGAGTAACCGTTGTCTGCACCACTCAAGGCGATTACGTCGGTGTTCTCGAGTTAAAGCGAGGACCCAGTGTGGCCGGTATCAAAACAAGCCAAAAGTTCTCATTCGTCGGTAAACACTTCGCATGCCAATAGGTCTTCCGTGTTCTGCAAACCATTCATTTGCAATGGACCTGGTAGTGGAGAAACGGTCCCTTAAGGCCAGTAATCTTAGGCGGCGATCTTCACGGTCTGTTGTTCTACGGCGGCGTCCAGTGCCCCTTGCTCTTTGCGTACGGCCTTCTCGAAGCCATGCCTGACAACACCTAACCACAGTGTCTACACTTCTTTGCACTCTAACTGCAATTGCCCGAAAAGAAAGTCCAGCTTCCCGAAGTCCCACTATACGGCCCCTATCAAACTCACTAAGTTGACGAAATCGTACAGGTCTCCGTACTCTAGGCATCGTAACCGATCATAAAGGATGTCAAGAACCAAAATCCGCCAACGTTGATTCTTTACTGCGGCTGAAATATTCATTTTTACAGCGTTAGTGAATTAAAAAAAAGCAGTATAAAAACCGGAATGTCCAACTGATAGGGCTGAAAATTTTTTCACTTGTTATTTATAGTAAGATAAATACATTCACCAACTTTTATTAAAATAAAACCATTTAAACTGGGTGTTCGGATTTATATGTCACTTAGTATGTATATATATATATATATATATATATATATATATTATGTACATATTTTTTTACGTTAATTTATTTTTGTTAAGGGTTAAGGGGCTAAATGGCTTTAAGCAAAACTTCGCTCTAAATAAAGACGATTTATTATTATTATTATTAATATATTCTTATAAAAAGTACTTAATGAACATTACTTGAGCACTATCGTAAAACTATGAACGTATTCATGGAAATATTTTCCAAATACTTTTGATGGGTTTTATATCGATATCAAATAAATTTTATAATTTTGATTAAAAACAATTCAAATATAATAATTAAAGAAATAAAGAAAATACTAGTGTATGTATTTACTTATAATTTTAACGTCGACGACCGATCTCAACAATGGGAAATATCGAGTTTGATGGATGTGTGAGTAGAAGGAATTTCTCATCACATGGCAATAACGACTTTCAATGATTGGCCTTCTATGGTCCACCCATCTTAGGTATATATTGCCCTTCAGAGCAGACTTTTTCTTAAGGATTTATGGTATAAATAAAGCAGATAACGAAAAAGGACAAATTAAATAAAAGCACGCATCAGAGGCGAGCAACTGAAAGGAGCGTCTTTCAAGTAAACTATTAAAGAAAACAGAACGTAAATACAGGCTCATAATTCTCCAGTGAAATGGAGACAAATGCTCAGAATCGTGCGACTACACAGGTCGGCTTTTCTCAGAAATGAAAATAAGAAAACAAGGCGTCGACAGCGTCGGTCGTGAAAAACGTCTCCTAATTGTTTGCGTCGAGAATTGTAAACATTTCGGGTTTCTCCATGACAGAAACAACTGGTGTTTATTGCTGTTTTGATATTCTAGCAGTAATTTAATAACTTCAAAGTGGACGGTGTTAATTCCTTTTGTACAGTTTATTCTAAGCATTTGCTTTAATTCGCTGCAGAAATTCAGATCTGACAGCACTTTGCACGCAGGCATTCTGTTGATACCTAGAGAAAAACAATATATTTTTTTGTCTACAACACTGACTTTTTTTAGGCGCACATCGTTTTTCTGAATAAGGCATTTCTCATACAGTGCCGCCCCCTACTTATTTTTTGAGCGGATAGAAGTTAGCAAGCTGAAACTTGGAGTAAGGGAATTGATGCATAGATACGAGTACTAGCTTAAAACGGCAGTTGAAAATTTCAAGTTGGCAGCTGGGTACCATTTTAGAACATTTTTTAAAAACGTATGAGTGGTCGTATGATGCTTCATTTTCAAGCTCCTTATGAGTCCTTTATAATTCCGGAATATAAAATCACTACCATTCAAACTGGTGGACAGGCGGGCTGTCAAAGTTAAGTGTTTTTGGATATTGAATAATAATAATATTTATTCGCCAAAATAAAGAAGTGTTGAAAATGGGTAAATAAATAATTATGGAAACTGCACTATAGGCATGGCCTGTGTGTATTATATAGTATCTTACTAACTAACAAAAATCATATGCCTTTAACAAACATAATTAGCTCTAAAAAGTGTTTGCATAATTTTGCCTGCTGAGGTTTTAATTTTCTACATAATTATGTATGATTATTCGCTCCACAGTACAAACCCAATATTTCCATATTCGTCTAACTTTTTTTCCAAATTGAAGTGTCCTTATTTCGTTAGGTACAATATTCTAGTAATAATAAGAATTACAATGTTCATGGTATAAGATGGTGGCATGTAAGGAATTATAACGTAATAACTAGTCATCAAAACGTTATAGTATAGTATCTAGATGTGCAAAAATTGTTTTTGAAAGGAATGCTCCATATTTTATTACGTATTCGGAGACCCTTCCAAGAAAAGCAGATTGGTATATATATATACCTATATATATATATATATATATATATATATATATATATATATGCTTTTTTGCAATTGTGAGGGTGTGATTTTATATTCCATGGTTATAAAGTACTCATAGGAGCTTGAAAATGAGGTACTACAGGAACCTCCATTACATTAAAAATATTATAAAATGGTGCGCAGACGCCATTTGAAATTCTCATCTACCACTTTTATGCCAAAATGCAATGTCGATGCTTCAATTTCATTACCCCCAATTTCAGCTTGATAGCTTGAGCCATCAAAAAATAAGTAGAGGGGTTTGTCCAACTATTCCTTTTGGAGAAAAATTAGCGTTTGACATTGAACAACAAGAAATCTTATCTCATCTAGCGTTGTTTGAATAAGATTTTCATGTTCACATTTTAGTACATATGGTTAGAGGACATTTTTGTAATTATTGGATCTACTTTCTGCTCTGAAGAAAATGTCACTGTTTGCTGAGTTACCCTGTATAAGGCTTTCCCAATTTTATTGATCTTAGGCATTTCGAAAATCGTCAAAGTTTCACTCCTATATACTCCAGTTGGGTATTATTACATCTGAGTTAACTAATCTGAGTAGCATCCATTCGAAAATGTTGACATTTTATTAAGTTTGACGCATTCCTTAAATTAAATTTATTGTTAAGCATTTGTTGACTTGTTCAGTCTATTTAGTATCGGTCTGGTTAACACTGATATGAGAAACAATAACATTATGGTTGCTGAAACGGTCCACTGCATTGATGAAAATTGCAACGACATGCATGGATGATGAACTAGTGATTTATTGACTGCGTTTTGTGCTCAGTAAAGCGCAAGTCCCGGACTTCCTTCGAATACATTTGTAGTAGTACCTACCATACTCCAGGTTCATATACTATAATAAATTAGGGTTAATTTAGAGGGTTTTCGCTTATGTGGCGAGAATAACGAAGAATGAATCATATTATCGTTGCGCCAACAGAGTAAAACTATTTCCAGAGCTTCATTGCGGGTGTGACTAGCAATCAAACAGGGTGTTCCACAAGGATCGATATTATACCCGAAGTACTATCAAAATTGATGGACGATAATACCAATTTACAGGATCAGATTTATAATAGCTGTCGAAAGATAAGTCCATTCGTTGAAGACCTCAGAACAAAACTGATTTGCAGCTTTCCCTCTTCCTCTGAATTTTATAGGGATTCAACAAAGATACACAATCCCAGTATTCTCCACAAATAGGACTCCTTATCGTACAAAATATCTCTGAATATCTATGAACCCAATCTTTTTCCTGTTTAAGAAGAATAAACTTACCTGTTATCCGACACACTTTCCGAAACTTTCTAACCTCATGAAAAAATTAACTGTCTGCTAACTATGCCGAGGCGGTTCATCTGAAATCGAGAGAGGGGGTAACAGACTCCCGATTTAATTATACTGAACTTTAAAAGAAACTCGTCTCGAACAAAGACCTTATTAGACTTTATTAATTTATCTCCCTTAATAAATATGTTACAGGCTTGAAACTTATTAGGTAAAGTAGAATCACTGATTAACGCGTTATTCTCGAAGTCGACCAAAAATATACTACACGCAATGGAAAAAATCAAAGAGTCAAAAAATGTTTCCAAATGTTTAGTTGTTTTTCAGAATGCTGTATGGTCACAAACGACGTTTTCAAAAGCATATTGAAGCTCCAAGTTTTCTAGATTTAAGATTTTTTGACAGAGAAAATCCAAGCTAAGTGTTTGTTTATCCAGCTTCAATTTGCTTTTTTTAAAACTTCGGTACGACCTTTTTTAGCTGAGGTGTCGAACTTTAAATTAAAAAGGACCCTTTGTCTTTGATCGATGATATTACCACAACCAATGTTTGCACGGAAAATCTAAGGACAATTCTGAAAGCTGGAGTGTACGTCCTACAAGAGCCTGCTGCAACCTTGAAGAAAAAAATCTTTTATTCGTATCATGAATTCGAAAAACAAGAAAAAAGCGTAATTTATGATTTTTCAGAATATCAACGGCTAAATTTCAAAACATAAAATGACTGATCTTGAGCGTGCCTTTTATCCTCAAAAATCATGCGACTATAACAACAATTGGTGTACCCATTTTTTACGTCCATGTTTTGAATACCCCTTTGAACAACTTGCACCAATAAAACCAGACTTCACAATTATTTCGGGGAGATTCGCTAATATGATTAGACTATATTATCCGAATTTGTCCAACTATAGGATATAGATGAATATAGTTTTATAGATTTACGGGAAAACGTGACTATGCAAAAAATAATCTGACGGACTATACGTCAAATTAATCTATGAAAGGTGATATTAGCTATAATTAAATGACCATCGACAGTTGTCAAAAAGTTTTCAAATGAGGGACCGGACACGAGATGTTATTTCTGTAAAACTAGCTGATTGATGAGTGTCAAGGGATTTTAGGATGCACACACACAACTTCAAAGGGTTGACGGCTGAATTGTCAAGAGCATAATCTGAACAATAAAGGCAGTGTTTCCCTAATGGGATGATTATATCACTTCCATCATCAATCATTGATTTTTTGGCGATGTGACAGAGATTGATGGCACTGTTTGATGACCCTAACTGACATAATTATATTGCGATATATTAAATATGGCAGCTGGAATTAGCTTTAATGATTACAGTAATCCTAACATTAATCAGATTAACTAATCACGCTGCTTTCGTCCTTCCGACCATAAGCAGCCAACGATGGACCACTGTTTCGTGCTTGTTGGCATTTCATCGGGCATCGTCTAAGCTTTGTGCTGTCTTACTTAGATATATCCCACACTTTGCATAGTTACTCTGATTTCGTTCGCTGATTCAGAGACCAGGCCTTATCAGCTGTCCATGGTTAGCTGTCTTTGGTCGCACAAGCGAAATTAGCATGTTTGGTTGGTCAATGATGAGTAGATCACATCTACTATACCGCCAGAATCGTCAGCCTCTAGCAGTCACAGTGGTGACTAGACTATCAAAAGCGAATTGAGATCTTTACAGTTCCAACCGATAGCTGCTATTTACTCTCGCATTGGTCGATTTCGGTAATAGGTCTTATTTCAATTAATCAGAAATAAATGACTAAAACGTAACTTCTAGCATATGTTAAAAGTTGTTGATAGAAATTTTGCAGACCCTGGACATTTTTGACAGTTTCGAATCAATTTCCAACAACGAACAGCTGCAGACGTCAAGTGAAGTTAAGACACAATACAATGACATGACATCATATATCCAAGGTGTTATTCGGCCAGTTTTTCTGCAAGCAAAGTTTATTATATATGTTACTTCAAGTAGGGCGTCAGGTTAGACACAACCTTTTATTTATTATATTTTCTTATCCTCTTTTATATAATATACGCTTAAGTGACACCTTTTAATAATCTTTTTATCGTCATCCTGAAATACTAACTCAACACGCCGAAATACCTATGAAACAAATATCAGGAACAAAGCAAATTTGTTTAAACATTTTTTTTAAAGAGTCACAATTTTTTTTTTCTTGCTTTCGACAATACTTGTCTCATATGCCAGACGGACGCGCACGCATAGCTTGTTAATTTATGACACAAACTAATAATACTGCCAAAAAATAGTAGCATACACACCACATAGTAAACTGACTCTTTTTTCTTCGTATGTTTGTCCTGTATGATTGAACATCCGACAAAATATGTACCTTGGTCTTCATAATTTGGTAGCTAAGAGATATTCTAGAGTACCTACCTAAGTGATTCGAACAGAGTAGAAGGAACTTGGTCTTCATAATTGGTAGCTAAGCGACATTCTAGAGCACCTACCTAAGTGGTTCGAACAGAGTAGAAGGAAGGAAGAGCTTATACGAGTACTCGTTTATGTTTTCTTAGCACCTTTTGAAAAGTAATTCAATTAACATTAAGTGCTTTGACCAAGATTATATGGATTTTTTACTCCCTCTTTAAGCGATATTTTCGCAGAACTTATCGTGAGTACAGATTTTTGGCCTTTTGGACGGAGGTGTATTTTTGGCTGGGGGGTCGAAGCTCAGACGGACCCGAGTGGCAACCTCAAAAACACTTTGTAAGAGAAATTTCAAGTATTTTAAATAGCTTCTTCAGATATTTCCAGACTTCGATTATAACTTGGAAACGGTCAACTTTAGAAAAAATGTTCGAATAAGCCTCGTGGCTCCGCTTGGTAACCTCTTGATTCACATCAAGGTGCATTCAAAACGACATGGTAAACGACTCTCACAAATGTCAGATTTTCGTCCCTCCTAAATCTGCTCTAAAGTTAGACTAGTTCGCAGTAGCTTATTCAACGTCGTGGTTGCCTAGATTAAATATATATCTCTATTCGTAATTAGGTTGGAGTTAGGAATTTACAGTTACACAAGCATAATTGTCTAATTTATATATAGGATAACATGTCTGGAACAGAATAAACCCTGGAACAAATAAATGAGTAAGAGTGCGAGTTGCTGAGTTTTGCTTCTATGAGATTTCATGCTCTACAGCTCTTTTGTAGCTGCTGAGCTATCGGTTCGCTGATACGTAAAGGCTTTGAAGTGAAATTTATAATCAACAAAGGAAAGCATTCGATAACCACGATTACAAGTTACGAGAATGTTTATTCGCTCAGATAGCTCAAATCTATTGATTACCTATGCTTCGAATTTGAAGAGGAATTTAAAAAGTTGTGTTTAACACTTACCGATAAAAAGTTTTGCTTTTATTCAGATCAAACTGTTTTTTGCAATCCACAGAAACCCGCGCACTTTTAGGTATGTTTTCGCAGAAAACACAAAATGTCAACAGCTGTCAAACTGGCGTCTTAAGCCTGACTGATCTGGTCTGCACTTGGATCCCGACCACTGAATACGTAATTTTAGTTCAAAACAATCGCATGCCAGCTCCTATCAGCTCCGAATTCGTTGGAATAGAATGACAACCTGACAGCTTATCCCCAACTATGAGCTTAATTTTGTCTTACTTTCTAGTTTATGCAACTATTTCCGCTGAAGGCACCGTGGTAACTTCTTATCTCCATAACTCTATCTAAAGACCAGAATAAGTAAGATCGGCAAAACATCCTATGAAATCCATTTTCTCTCCTCAAAGCTGTGAAATGATTACGGATCCATCCTTTCTCATTTAACCCAAACAACGGATATGATATTACTGAAGCTTTCAGCATCAAAGAAACTAAAACCGGTCGTCGTCCATTGAAGTCAGCTAACGTTTTACAACCTGTGGCTTGAAAGAAAACAACATACAGACTCGCTGCTGTAATGGCAGTTTACATTTACGCTGGAGCCAGCCAGTAGTAAAACTGTAGCGTTCATTCAGCCTGTTATTATTGTGCAGCACATGCTGAGATTTTTCTTCAGTTAAATTGACTTGTATGTCTTCCACAAAGTTCATACAGAATCCCAGGTTTAGCCTTCAATTCCTTTCAATACAATGCTACTCAGACTCGTCGCATAGTCTCGATAGCAGTTGGACCGAAAGCTTTAAGAAAATGTCTTAAACATATTGGTATATTTGCAGTCCATTGACGAAAGTTCTTTTTGCCATTCAATAATGCAACTTTTTCTCACAAAGGGAGTGAGGATTGTTGAGTTCGTAGCACGACTTGCACAAATTACCAAATTTTTCACATACCTGTCAAATATTCCAGAAAGAATACATTCTTTCTATAATAAGGTTCAAGAGAATAGTTTGACAGTTTTACTTCTTATCAATACTTGTAACAGATAAGAATTGCATGGTTGAAAGGCAAGAAAGGAAACGCCTTGATTTAAGCTGTAATTCTTGTTAAAGTTTTCCTTTTAAACTCACTATCGGACGGCAATGCGTTTCAAATTCCATATTGTGTTGTTCCTTGAAGGTATACCAATTAGCCGCCATTTTACTGACACATGTGTTTCTCACAAGTGTTTTTCTTTCCTTGGAACATTTTATATGGGCGGATAATGGTGCGGTTGAATTTTGAAATCGTAAACCTATCATTATAATTTCAAAAATATGGTGGATGCGGTTATGTGTGAAACATGTGGTCTTTTTTCACACTAATTAAATAGAGCGCTTTGAATTCAGTGAAAAATATTTTATGCTATCTTTCGTTTTCTATCATCTTCAAATACGATGCTATGCCTTTTTTAATTTGAAATTGTACTAATAGACGTAGTGAAAACATTAGCATGCATTAAGAGGTAGACTGGCTGTCAACAACAGAATACAAACGATAGTTTTTCGCAACATTTCAAGGTTTTTGAATAATCCATAATGAAAAATGTTCTGCGTGTCTTGGCAGCTCTCGAGTTATAAGCAATTTCATTTCATTTCTAAAAACCTTGAAAATGACCATTTTCAATGCATAGAAACTGTTTCGGAGTATTATTTTTGAGGTTGTTTAGCATCTAAATTAAAGTTCAATCCCTCTCCAACAAGGCTTCGATTACGATAAACCTTGTATTTTGTAGTAAAGGTTTGAAGAACTATTTACTCAATGTGATGTTGCATCACTCAAATCATGACTGTCAGTTATATGTTGACTTTTATAAATAAGACCAAATGAGGTCCAAAAGAAAAAGGACATTAGGTCTTTACGATCGACAATAACCGTGTTCATACTGAAATGCAAGTCAGCAATAATCCATCAGATATGCGTTTCAAAAATAAAAAGTCGTCGACGTCCCCTTTGAATTTTTCAAATCCCCTCCACTTCAGCATGGGGCTCTTTTATGAATCATTGCGGAGAAAGGCCAAACGTTGAAACGGAAGGGCACTCAAAATCCTTATGAATCGCACGCTTGTGTGCTGCCAATCGCAATCGGCGTTACCGTGCATTATTCAAACTCCATGGCCTCCTCCATATTTTCGTTGCCATGACGACCGAGAGCAGTAAGCTGACGCTTGCCGGGTGTTTTATTGCAAGAGCTGGGAACATTAAAACCCTCGCGACGCCAAGCACAACAACACTTTGTAGTGTGAGTCAGTAGACTAGACTGTCCAGCAAATTCGCAAGCACGTAAGACCACGGTCGACTGTCACAAAATGAACATTTGTCAAGTGCACTTGCAGTATGCACATTGATCCTCACTACAGACTATGAGAAGTAGGGAACAAATTATCTTTTGACTGGCACCTTCTACCTAGCCTGAGTTCGTTGGTTGCACTGTGAACAAGATTAAATCGTGCAAACCAAATTTGAATTTTCCAACATCGAACCTCTAAAGGGCCTTTCAACTCAATTGCCGCGGCTCAGTTATCAATATCAATGTACCTTTCCAGCAGACGAACTTCTTCCTCTTTACTCTTCCCATTGTTTCGGTTTTTCTTCCGTTCTTTCTCCTTGACTTTGCTATCTAGGCAACCAAACTTGTTTAACTACAAGCATTGATTAGAATGTGAAAATATCCATCTTCTGTATTTATCCATAAAAAAATGGAGAGCATCAAATGTCCCTAGCTCGTGTGCTGGGTTTTTACGTTTCTGGGCGCTCTGTTTTGTGGCTATTGAACTGTTTTGATTTCTCCACTGATACGCTGCCGACTTTTTCTCTATTGTCTCCGGCCATTTCCATTCTTTTGGGACCGGTTTAGCCGCTTGTTATATTTTATGCTTACTGGGTTGCATAGAATTCCTTTGCCGAGAATATTCACGGGATAAATAAGTCTGTACAATCGTATAAGCTATATTTATATAAGAAAGTGTATCAACTTTTTCTATAAGTTACTTTTAAAGATGTGTGTCGCAAAATTTCCAATATCAGGTATCCGCCATTGTTGCTGTTTGATCGGAAAAATGTTCATGAGCTATACCGTTAAAAAATATTTACTTTAGTTTTTTTTGCCTTATTCGATTTATGCCTGTTAAATGACAATAACTGAATGTCCACACCGCAACACAGATATTATTTCTGCCTTGCTCTGTGGGAACGCACAGTAGGAATAGCTGCTTGAATATCATTTCAACAGAAAAAAAAAACGTAGCCGAAGTATTGTCACTTTGGTAGGCAATGGTAGCCAAATTAATCAAAACACACATTTCGCGATAAACAATGCAATGCTTGGCTACTTCTAATTCAATTGACTTTATTTTAACAAATACATAAGTAAAGTACAGAAACAAAGGGCAAAGCGAAAACTTACCTATTCCATATAACTAATTACTACCTTAACCTAAAACCTAACCTAATGAATAATATAAATAATTTGGTAAGAGACGATGTGTTATCTAAAAGCACCGTACTTAGACACCCTTGGTACCATTCTGACCAATCGGAAAAAGGCAGAAAACATATATATATATAAGAATAAGTAATTCTTATAGGTTTTTTAAAAAGTTGCTAATAAATTTTTCCTTAAACGAAATCATTAATTTCATTGCATTTTACAAGAAAGAGCGTTGAAATATGGCTGTCCTGAGTTGCAGCATTGTGAAGAGATGATTGTTACGCATATTCAAATGGTAAATAAAATTTGTATTTGAACATATCTGATATTTTAATACATTCATGGAAGCTTTAGAGTGAGATACATGATCGTACGTGATATCAACTACAAGAAGGGTTACAAATCAGTATTTCAGGACACTTCAAGGAGAAGGTTATGTGAGCCAACTACCAAAGCATACACAATTATAATGCATAATATAACTTGCAGGCGATAGTGGACTTACAGTAGTAGAGATTCTCGACTTTGACGGCTAGCGCAGGTGCGCATCTTATGGACATTCAAACGTTAAGATCGTGATCCAATGATTCCATTTGCCGTTGCCGTGAAGCACCTAATTCCGAAAGCCGTGATCATCGTGCTTTTTTACATATATTTGGTAACAGTCCTGACTCGTGATTTGGAAATATCAGTCACTAAATCATATTTCTTGGAATATCTCGCACCAGTAGTCATTTCAGAACCAAGCAACGGGGGGGCTGGCATCAGTACCTACTGGGGGTGACTTTTGTCTCTTTCCTGAAAAAAACCTTCAAGCAAGACAAATGTGACGGGGTAGAGAACGGGTCCACTTTCCAAATCCCCAGACACTATTACGGCTAGATTTGTACATCGCTCGTAATCTTTTGTGTTCCTCACACGGTTCTCTACAGGCGGTGCGGTCAGACTCAAGAAATTCTTCCAAACTGGTTTTTGGTTCATTATACGCGTGGTGTTTTGATACAAAGCTTTTAATGAGGTGCCTTTGATTCATGTCTTACTTATTTATGGCTCGATTATGTTCTCATCTTTCCTCTTTCGATGTTTTGGTCGTTTTTCTGCCAGGCGGTGGTGTTAAGACGTTACAGCTCATGACTGTCCATCGATCTTTAAATAAAGTATACATACTGAAGAGTAGGAGGATCACTGGACCTTTCATATTAGGGTTTTATCAGCTACCGGACAAACAGCCCGTCAAAGCTCTATAAACGCAGATGGCCGCTACGCCTCTGGTCCACGATGAGTGACAGTTAACAGCTTTATGAATGGATAGAAGCCGCCCAGCAGCATTAAAAAATGGCGTCAAGTAGACTGACTCTATACTTCCCACGCCTTTGACACAAATTCTAGTATAATTTTCCTTGTAGTGCAAAGACCTATCAGATATTGGATAATCAACAACTACTTATATTATACTATATGATATTACCTCACGGAATCAAGTAACTCTCGCGATCCGTCTGCTGAAAGTATTTTCCTAGGTTTTAAAGACTTTAAGGGGAAATCTATGAGATGTGAAATAAAATATAAGATGTACTCTCAAGGCTAGCGGCAGTGGCATACTGCGCAAAAATTTGCATAAATAGACGCAGGCTGGAATGAATCTGTTTACTTTCGTCAGATCAACTTACCAAGGAAATATCACCCTTCTAACCCTTCGTAATTATTCCTCAGATTTCGTGTTCTCAGAATTTCTCAACGACCGAAAAGAAAATCCCATATAACCTCACCAGGTGTATATATAGTTTTAAGTTTGTAAGTATAAGTTTTTTGGAGACGACACGACATGTATGCTTAGTTGCGAACACGTATACCGATCAAGTCCATCAGATATGTCCATACAATTATTAGTCCATAGAAATAGCCAGCAGACGAGGAAAGTAAAAAACCGAGTGGAGTTTCTTTCAAGGAATTAGCAGTCGGAGGTAGAGCTGTGCTACACATATTGAGCGTTCATTTTCCCATCAAGAGCCAATTTTTGGTTATTCTCACTTTCAACTTTCAAACACATTTTATCCTGCCAGCCTGTTATGTTAGCTGATTCTGTCTAACAGCATGTCGTCCATGCCATTTTCTTAATGGCTTTTTAAAAGTGGTGTCGACCGACGCGCTCAAGTGTTACAGTATACGTCGTTTACGAAATGTGTCGCTAGGCATCCGCTAGTAAAAGAAAACTAGCGTCGGTGGGTAGATTTTCTTTCACCACTGCTGTAATATACGTTGAAATGGTATTCTTTCATCTTTTTCTTGCCTACGCGACGCAACACAAATTCAACATATAACGATAGTCTCAATCATGTTATAAGTAATATTAATCTTTTATCTTCATTTCATTTCCGAGTCATTTAATAGCTAAGTTTGTTAACATTCCACTTGATTTGCTCCTCTAAAGGCAAAACGATGAATTCTTCTAGCTCTAAAGGAGACAAAACTTTTTCTGTAAAATATTTCACCAAGTTATCAAATCTACCATCTCATTTTCCGAGTATTTTAAAGAAGATTTACAGTTCATTAAAAAGCAAACTCAAATTCTCAAAAAAGCAGTGTTGGTTGTATCTAATTTTCAGATGTATTAATTTTATTATCTTAAAGTAGAGTTATCCGCTTGGTTATCCATTACTCTAAAAGATTGAAACTGTACGTATGTCATATACACGTCGCTTCTGGCAAGAAGATAAATGCTGAGGTACACATAAATAATTTACTAAGAAAATTTAAGTAGGAGTTTTTCAAGTATTTTTATCACCACAAATGTAAAAATTGTTGATTTCTATTCTCTCAGCTTTACCACGTGCAATGACGGTTTTACTGCTCTGGTTACCGTTGATGTGGGTGGTATAAAACAATAAGTCCTAGTTACTTTGAGATACGTCTGCGAGGTACATTTTTTATATCTTGCCTGACAACAAAACGCGAGAAATTACTGACCAGCAATTTAAAGGTCACTTACATAATAGGTACTTATGTTGCTCAGTTCAGTGTTTTGTTGGAAACTGTTTTATGATGTGATGTGATTCATCTAGTGAGAAGGGGATACAATCTCGATCTCGTCCATGTTTGGCGAGACTGACATACGGCAGATAGGTGATCTTAACACCGCCCTTTTACTATGCACTGTTGAAGTCTATAGTTTTACGTTTAAAATACACTACAGAAATCGCTGACATCACCAAAGTATGCTGACTGACAATTTAAAGCCTACTATTATTTGAGAGAGAGATTGCAGATCTAGCCAGATCGCATTTTCTAGTACTAACAAATGAAACATCACGTCATTCAAAACCAGCTGTAGACTACGTTGTTTCATCTTTATTGCGGCTTATCAGTGCAGATAAATGGTAATACCATATGATTATACCCAAGCTTGTAACTATCTAGCAAGCTCGTAATTGTCTATAGAAAGTATTTAAAGTATGATAGAGGAGAGATATTTTACCTAGCGATTATATGTGAAGCAAAAATTCCGTCCTTCAACATAGATATGGTAGAATAGATATATAAATATTATCTAAATCTTGCCTCCTGTAAGAATATTACAAATAAAAGACGTTAATCATTATTATTAATACACATCCTGATTTCATCACAGATGGACTAGATGGTTATCAGGCCGGTAAATAAGTATTTCCTTCCATCTGGGAGGGATGACAACATCAAGAGAAGCAGCTAAGAATATTACCATGAGGAAAGTATGCATTACCATCTGTGAAAAGCGGAACGTCTGGAAGGAAACAATCAAGAAAACGCCAAAACGGGGAAGAGACAAGGTCTGATTGATGGTGCCCCATCTATCTTCGAGCTGCTTACATTTGTTCAGATAGAGATTATGTCTTAGGTGCAACGAAAAATTCTGGGTAAACTTAGAAAGAAGATAGTAGGGGCTCATTTTTTACAGCGAATATTTTAGCAAAGACAACAATATGTATGTGTAAATAATGTGAGATCGGAAGTATTCACTGCAACTAGCGGTGTGCCGGAGGGATCCAATTTGGGACTCCTTCTATTCTCACTTTATATCAATGATTTGTGTGATTCACTTTATTGGAAGAAACTATTGTTTGTGGATGATTTATATAATAATAATAATAATATTTATTTACTAACGTACAAAGATAACAAACAATATGAGTAAATAAATATAAAATCAAAACAGGCCCAATAGAAGGCATCGCCTGTACATGGACCAATAATTTAAGTTGAAACTGTAGAATGCAAATGACAAAAAAGGACAAAAATTAGCTACAGTAGATTATGTATTTAGTTGATGTTCGTATTTATGAGTTTATGAATTTCAGTTCTAGATATAGAATGTAGCCACTTTTTTAAATTTCTTTTGAAACAATTTCCGAAACGTAAATCTTTTAAGTCTTTAGGTATAATTTCATAAAATTTAGGCGCTAAATAGAGATATGATCGCTGCATTATAGATTTATGCGGTTGAGGAACTACTGTGCCACGAATTTTGTATCTGGTATAATGATTATGTTTAATTTTTTGGTCGGTGTTTACAAATTTATGGTAGTGAGTGATACTGTGTAAGAAATAAAGCTGTCTTATATCATACATTCGAACATCTGCATATAATTTTTCAGTGGGATAAGGTTTCGGTTTTTTAAATATCATTTTTAGAATACTTTTTTGAAAAACATCTAAATTATAGATATGTGAGGAACATGCAGCTCCCCATGCTAATATACCATATGTGAAATGAGGCTCAATCAGTGCATGGTATAATGTTTGAAGATATTTTTCTGTCAATATATTCCCAAGGTATTTAATTTTGTAGGATACAAATCTAACTTTCTTTAAAATATAATTGACATGGATGTCCCATCGTAAGTGAGGATCCAAGACCACTCCAAGGTATTTTATGTTGGGCACTCACACTCACATCAAAAAATGCAAATTAATAGCATTTTTTGATCATTAATATTGAAGGAGAAATTTGTGTAATTTGGCAGATGTCTAGCATAAGATCCAAATGGTAAAAAATGTGTTTTAGAGTAGTTAATGCTTAATTTTCTACTGTTAAACCACCGAATAATTTTGATAAAATCATTTTCAATTACATTTTTCAGATCAGACCAGTCAGTGCCTTCATATAATATTGCAGTATCATCTGCAAAACTAGTTATTTTGCCAACACAATTAATTTGGAAAATATCATTTAAATATATATTGAATAACAGCGGACCTAAGACAGTTCCTTGTGGGACACCACACTTAATATACATTTCTTTACTAAATGATCCTGATATCTGCACAGATTGTGGGCGATTTGACAAATAACTTTCGATCAGTGAGTACGCGTTTCCTCTGAAACCAATTCTCTCCAATGCTTCTAATAATAATTTGTGATTAACTGTGTCGAAAGCTTGCTTTAAATCAACAAAAATGCAGATTGAAGGGATTCTGTTATCAATATTTTGATATATACGTATTTGATTTACAATTTTAGTTATTGCGTCTGATGTAGCCTTCCCTTCTGTAAATCCATATTGATTTTCACTTAAAATTTTGAATTTTGTGAGGTATCGAATCATTCTAGTAGATAAAACTTTTTCAAAAACCTTTGCTACACTGGATATTATTGATATTGGTCTATAGTTGTTAACATCTGTTTTTGTTCCTGATTTATGTATCGGTATTATATTACCTTTTTTTAAAATTGAGGGATATATGCCAGATTCAAAGCATTTGTTGATTAGGTAAGTGAGTGGTTCTGTTATGTCCTCGGCTATAATTTTCAAATGCTCGCTTTTAATACCATCGAACCCAGGACTTTTCCGATTTTTTAAGGACATAACAGTGGTGTATACTTCATATTGTTCGACTTTATCCAAAATAAATGAGTTCAAAGTTCTTTTTGGAGGCTGAGTATTTTGTACATTTGCTTGTATATTACTTGCTAAATTTTCGCCTAAGTCAGTAAAGAATTGTACAAATTCATCGCATATCTGTTGAGTATTTTTTAATACTGTACCCGATGTAGTATTTAATTCAGTGACACACTCTTTAAATTTTGTTTTCACAGTAATCTCATCAATAGTTGTATATATATATATATAACATAATATATAACAAAAAGAAGGAAAATAATGGGCAAAATCCGCAAAAAGGAGGAAAGTGGATTCAAGCAGAAAATAGGATAGGTAACCCGAGCGATACGTATTTCTGCTGGTTGGCTTCATCAGGCCCGAAATGAATGCACATATGCAACTACAAAAGTAGATACGCATGCTCATACATCCGGATACGGGTGTAACCTGAGGAAACAAAGATGGAGAGGGAGAAAAAAATCACACACGAAGTCCACAACAAGAGCCAACCTACACATTGTAGTACAAAATGGTTAGAAGACCTAGAATTTTCAAGGCGACATCTAACCACAACCACGCGGCCGGTTATAGCCACTTGCTGTGGTACTTCAAGCCCAAAGGATCTACAAAGAGGTTGGCTCTTGTTCTGGACTTCGTGTGTGATTTTTTTCTCCCTCTCCATCTTTGTTTCCTCAGGTTACACCCGTATCCGGATGTATGAGCATGCGTATCTACTTTTGTAGTTGCATATGTGCATTCATTTCGGGCCTGATGAAGCCAACCAGCAGAAATACGTATCGCTCGGGTTACCTATCCTATTTTCTGCTTGAATCCACTTTCCTCCTTTTTTGCGGATTTTGCCCATTATTTTCCTTCTTTTTGTTATATACCTTTCTCCGCATGATCATTTTCTCTATATATATATATCAGTATCCAGTGAAGAGGACTGTATCATTTTATAAGAACAAATCACTTTCCTACAGAACTGGTGTGTAAGAGATCATCTGCACTTAAACATATCTAAATGCAAAGTAGTAACATTCAGTCGCAAGTCCAAGCCTATATCTTATCGGTATACTATTGAGAATTCGACACTAGGAAGAACCGATTGCATTAGAGATTTAGGTGTCTATTTTGATAATCAGTTGACATTTAATTTTCATGCAAGCCAAACAGCGCTGAGTGCTTGTCGCCCATACGGTTTTATTGTTAGGAATTGCAAGAATTTGAACGACACCTTAGTTATATCGTCTCTGTATTTCAGTCTAGTAAGATCCAAACTAGAATATGGCTCACTCATATGGAGTCGTATATATAGCCTACATCGTTGCTATTGAAAAAGCACAAAAGAAAATTTTGAAATTCATAGCTTTTAAAATCGATGATGTGTATCCACCAAGAGGCTGCAGTTATCCTGAGCTACTACATAGATTTGATTATCAGTCTTTGCAGAACCGTAGATATCAGTTATCTGTACTTTTCTTGAACAAGCTTTTCAATGGAAAGTACATTGTCCTGTATTGTTAGCTCAAGTAGATATTCTGGTTCCTAGAATAACATCTAGACAATTCAATACTTTTCTGTGTAAAAGAGCTCAAACTAACTTACTATTAAAGGCTCCGATTAATTTTATGTGCCGAATTGCCAATAAAATTTCAAGTGTATGTGATATTTTTCACTGCAGTGTCTGTGAATTAAAGAATAAATCTCGAGCCCATCTATGATGGATTTTGGTGAAGTTTTTAATGTTTCTTCTATTTCTGTTTTTTCTTTTTGTTTTCCTAAGATATTTTCATTTTGTGCTATACTACTGCTTTTTGCTTTGTAAATGGTACTCATTGTTCGGCAATAAGCGCATTATTATTATTATCAAAGGGCAAACACAGCTTATTAAAAGGCAGAATGGTTGAAAAATTTAAAAAATCATCAATACATCTGTATATAAAAAAGTGAATGTCTATCAGCATCACATCTGAAACTCAGTACGGAGACAAGTAATCATTTCTACCCTTACTAATTAATATCTGGAGAAGGTTATGGTTTTATCCGCGATTTTATCGTCGATTTTGCAATCAACTGCCGGTGAAAGTACTAAAATCTCCATCACAAGTATCAAGCCGGTAACAACGCGGCCTACCATCGCCCCACTCAGCCAGTGACCGTCAAGAGATATAGACGCACTAGCTGTTACCGGCATCTTCGTACGCTTGAAACTGTTTCCAACATGCAACATTGCTTTGCCGATCACGTTTTGTATCTTTGATGCCTTCAGTAAATTGATAGCATGCTTGGCAAATTGGTTACTTTATTAACTGCGGGGCAGAAAAATAGTAGCCAATAAATAGTAGATATATGATACGACAAGAATATATGTGTACAGCTCATAGCTCTAACCACAACTGCAATGCAAAACTTGAGATATTTAACACACATATACAACGACGCCGACTAAGAAGACATTTAAATTTTCTCCCACATCGCCGGTTTAAATACTGTTCGATATTGTAGCACTATATTTGTATGAATGCTAAAGAAGAAGTAATCACTGATGTATGAAAACGAACTAAAACATGCTTTAGCTTCATTCGCTGCGAATACAACGTTTATTCTGCATGAAAACGCGTGATTGGAAGGTACATGTGAATTTGAGGGATTCAATATGGATTTTTCAACTTTTAATATTTCTATGTTGCTATATTCGAGAAATCTTTATCAGGGAACAAGTATTTCCGTACATTGTATAGGTGAAAACAACTACCACGACAAGTGAGATGACAAGCAACGAACATGAGAATAAAAGTAAATTACTCACTGAGGACAAACTAGGTATGTACATTTTGATACGATGAAAGAAAAACTCAGAAATAGAGAACCTGCAGAACCTCAACAGAGCTAAGATACTCAATTTATAATACGATAAATATGAAGGAACCGTCATCGAAATCATAAAACAAACAAGAAACTAGTAACAATACACTGACACCTGACACAATATTTTTTTCCTACTGCGCTGTATCATATTTCGTACGAGTCAATATTTCGCGGATGGATATCTTCATGAGAGCTGACTTAAGGGATACAAAAATCATTTGCTGGGTCGAGTAACCACATTTGTCGGAGATAATATCTTCGGTAAGAAATGAATTACTTCGAAAAATGAGAAATGTAATCGAAGCAACCTATTTTTGTCCAGATTCAAAAATCACTTATATTTTTGTCGACTCACAGCCTTCATTCATATACGAATTCTGTCCCTGGTTGGGTACTTTAACCGTAATTTCAACTATTTTCCTGTCTTTAAAGGTGCATAATTTCCAAGCGAAGCTCAACCCACACTTTTCGTAATGCGAAGCACCACAACATTTTGAAGAACACACCACATTATCAAATCAATCGATGGTCTGAGGGAAATCCAATGAAACCAAGCCTAACAGTCCCATTCACAGTAGATTTGAAGTTTAACTTTCTGAACACTAATATCAACAACACAACATACTCTCAAAAGTGATATACTTTACCTAAGCAAAAAACCTACCCTCGATACTATCCATCAAGCCTTTCTCTGCAAAACAACTTAGATTTTCAAACTACACACAATTAAACTCGTGTAATAGAAAAACCTCAAACCTTTCGTAGAAGATAATTGTAGGTGGCTGTGCCAGAGGTAAATGAATAAATGTTCCCGGTATGATCACTTCATCCAAAAGGTGTCCCGAATTATTGGTAGAGTAACATTTTGGAGTGGAATATTCCAAAAAATACACTATAATATCCTGGCTACCCCAGAATGTTTCCAACAAGAATGGTTGTGGCTTTTTTAATCGGTAAACATTTAAAACATCCAAATTCCTTCTACAACCACTAGACTTCTCTTTCTTGTCTTCCTCTTAGGTGTCAGTATTTTCATTTGAATTTATCTCATAGTTGGGTAACCACATCTGGAAAAACTAACAGACCGAAAAGATTTTTCCACTAACGAATGTTTCTGATAGACGACGCTGAATTCTTTGAATTTTAATATCCGCATCCACCGGGTGAATTCATCTCATCCCGAGTTTCATTTACAAAATAATAATACATTATCTAAATTTTCAAACTACAGTTAATCTAATCTCGTGCAACATACAAATCCTTAGTCCACACACCTTTTGTATCCTTACTAGAAGCACCACAACACATTTTCAAACACAAAACCACACAGTGTAATCCAACCACTTCGCGATCACTCGTATTTTACCGAAAATAGGGACTTGACGATCTTTACCCTCCAACAACCAGCGGTAAACTGGCTTCAACGGCGGGCGACCGCTCCAACAGCTGCGACCCCCACCACCGTGTGCGTCTCCGCGGCCAATGACGGCCGATCGGTCGCTAGGTGGGGGTAATAATGTCATTATTTTCTAATTTACAGTTGGCCATGTTTTACAGCGGCAGGTAAGACTGTGGTGCTGTGGCGGAGTGTCGGCGATCGCGTTGGCTCTGATTGATTTGGCAGGTCTCACTTTCGCGGGTATTGCGATTGACGGGGGATTAATTTGTAGTAGGCAAGGCGGCTCGACTGTGGGATTACGGTGATGGAGTCGATTTGGAGAGCCTGGTAATGATGATGACCGGTTGAATCGGAACAGCGAATGAATGTTGAGTGTGAGAATTTGTGGGGAGGTAACGAGCACTTATGCCGGTTAGAAAACTAGACAGAATCATTGATAACACCGGATTCTACACACAGGAATTCAGAGTGCCAAGCCGATCTCTGCCGGTGAGCTAGAAATAAGAAGAACAGAGAATTCGTCTCTGACGAGAGATCGGGAGGTTATCAACGATTGGCTTCGTAACAATCTGGTACACTTTAATGCAGCATTATATCTTGACTAACAAATTATGGTTTCGATTTATTGTCAACTTCTACCAAATAGCCGTTCATTTCGGCTGGTAGGAGTTTAGATCACCGAGGACTTGACCTTTCGTCAATCGCGGCAACTGTTGAGAAAAAGCTAGGCCTTTATTCACATAACTTTCTCACTCTGTACAAGACCCACATAAGGCCTAGTCTCGAGTACTGCTCACATGTTTTGAGGTGCTGCATCGTTCATGCTCAATGCTGTTAAGGACAGGGCACTTCGGCTAATCTCTAACGGACGGTCTGGGGACCCTTTCGTACCGACGGGCGGTCGACTATCTAGCTCTATTCTATCCCTGTCAACGGGTCTTGCTCTCAGAGTTGTCTTCCACGATACCGCCGCGCGATGAGCCTTCCAGTCAGACTCGCCTGACTTTGGCCTCCCATCCTAACCGTGCCGAACTACGTACATCCAGAACTGGCCGGTACGACCGCTCCTTGGTGGATCAGTCTGCCTAAGGAAGCTTTTCCTATTTCTACTGAAATAAGGCAGTCGAAAAATCGAATTAACAAAGTGTTCTCAAACTCCGTGTGGTGCCCAGGTATTTAGGCTTCTGTTTACATGGCTGACACGGTATAAAAGAAGCAACTACTCCAAATGAGAACAAACCCACTCAGGTTAGAAATTTAATCTTGTGGTATTCCAGAGTAGGTACCTATATGAAAAACATGCTACTTCGAAACGACGGTCACTTTGACTTTATTTCGAGAAATCTAAAGATACAAGTTTTATGTAAATCCAGAAATTTCTTGCTTAATAGAAATTGGAGTGCTAGAATAGATTTACATTTTCAGGAACAAAGAGAATCGGAAAAACATCACACATCGTAAAATAGTGGTGACTTATTGAAAACAAAAAGTTGTACTCCATGGGTAATTAAAAAATGGTTTTTTTATAAATATATAATTAAGATGTTCATCGTTAGACTTGCAGTAGCACACTTCTTTGAATTTGACAGACGCCTACGTTAAAGGTATTTTTGGTAACGGATATGAAGCCAAATGCACGAATTTTCCTGGACACCAAAGGTCACTAGCCACACAGATGCAATTAGTTACTCAAGAATGGCATAAGCCACTAATCACAAAATACATTTTATTGACAATTATTTGAGTTATCTGCGGTCTACGATAGTCGTTTTCAATAAGGGTAATCATTTTCAATCATTTATTTACAGTAACACATTAATCCCAGTGCCATATGGTGGTTTCAATGTTCTCACCCATGCTCATCAACCCATATACCTACCACTTGTGACTAGGTATCAGTCCCTTTTGTAACTAAACGTTCCTTCTGTTGCCTATTGTGAGGAAGGCCATGAATATATCTCAATCTGAAAATCTACCTGACCTGACATCGGTTCAAAGCAGGTATCAGGGTCCTAGCCACAGGCAATGTTTTGTTGGAGCCAGCTCGTAACAAGCAGTGCTTCTGGCGACTTTTCGCAATTTTGTCGCCGACAGATGGCGACTGGTGGTTTAAATATGTAGGTAGAGACTCTAAAAAGGATGTAAAATAAGTAAAATCAATCATCACACTGATTCTTTAGTAACCAATGTTTCGCTGTACCTAAGTATTATTTTATTTTTTAAGCAAAAAATCCTGTCACTTCACAAGGTCCTTGACATCTCTCAGGGTGAGAATCGAGGAGGCATGCTTAGCGTGAAAACGCATACATTTTGACGGTTTTCACTTTTTCGAGCATCAATAAAGCTTGTTAAAGCATCAAAATAGGTTTAAAAAATAAATGAAGTCATGGATTATACAGCAGCCAAGGGACTCGATCCATAAATGTATAGACATTAAAATTCATTATTGAACTCAAAGCAATTTATATATATATATATATATATATAAAATATATAAAAATAGTCATTGAGGATGATCTTAAAACTATTCTTGAATTTTATAACAGAAAACTTTTGACCGTGAATATCGCAAAATCCAACTTTGTCCCCTTTGCTTCTCACTTGCCAGAGTACGACACGCTAAACAATAATCTAAGTTCCAATAACACAATAACTATCAAACGAACCACTGACATAAAATATCTAGGCATTATCCTCGATAAAAACTTGAAATGGACGGAGCATATAGAATACACCGTGAAAAAAAATTGGAATGCTGTTACCAAAATTTAAACATCTAACAGGATTACTGACTGAGAAATCTTTAAAAACATTATATTTTGCACTTGTTCAGTCTCATTTAAACTATGGTATCATTGGATTGGGAGCTGTGGCCTCAAGTCACCTCAGACATCTCGAATGCGTACAAAAATATATACTTAAACTGATATACAAAAAAAGAAAGACCTATCCTCCCAACGAGTTGTTTTCTGAGGCTAATGTTTTTGACGTCAGACAGTTATATATGTACAATTACTTTTCAGTACAAAAATCGGTCCTCATTGAAGCAAATTGAACACTGCTATGGCACCCGTCAGAAAATGTTGTCCCAGAATGTAGTCCCAAAGCCGGAGGAAACACTCATACAAAGGTCCTGGATTTTTCTCTGTCCAAGAATTTTCAATACCATCCCAGTGTCTTACAAAAAAGTAAATAATTTAAACTCATGTAAAAAACAAATAAAAGCCTGGCTGCACGTGGTCCCAAGAGTTAAAATCCATATGTACATAGAAGGCACGAGCTATACATTGTAAGTTGTAGGCCATTCTTACATTAAATTTTCCATTTCCTAACCCGTACTTTTTAAGCCTTCATATATTATACTTAGTGTAGATCTATTTAGCCTTAGCGGTCTGTGATGTGGCCGAAAAAATAGTTAGCGGCCCATCTTAAATTATCTGTAGTGTTGTATTTTAAAATCCTTGAGTTTAGTTTTGGTCCAGTTGGATGTAATGGCCACGCACAGGTTATCCTTTAGTGGTTAGTACTTCCTCTGACATACCATATTCTATGAGTACAATCCATACTTCATTTACATATATGGAATTTCACTCAAATCCATATACATTACTCATTTGTTAATTAGAATAAAAAAAAAGGATTTTATTGTGTTACGTTATCGTTAGTATATAAGTATTTTCTGTTTTCCTTTACCCGCGCACAACGGCCACCCTTCTGCGGGCTCTTCATTTATTTGTCCTCTATAAAATTCTGTGTAATGGTTGTGTATTTTGGAGAAATAAATATTACTATTACTATATATATATATATATAGGGTATTGTCGGGAACAGTGGCTCACTTTTTTTCAGTTGACTCTAATATTCATCGAGTCTTCACCAAATGGCTTGAAACTCGGCCAATGTGGGCAGAGGTTATGAAATTTTTATCCTGTGCCATCGAAATGTCCACAAAGGGTGCCAAAAAACAACCAATAATGATTTTGTAAAAAATTAGAAATGAGCCACTGTGCACAGGTAGGGTGCTACAGTGACACACCCCAGTGGTCCACAGTGGTTCTAACAGTACACAGAGACTCAAGACAAACCGAGTTAATCAAAAGTACGGGAATGCTGTTGAAATCTTTATTTCTGAGTCACATTTGAATATCTCGGAAAAAACACTGATCAAAATAAACTTATTCCCATTACTATATTAAAAAACAAAATGAGCGCATCGTAGCTGTTAACATTGAAATAATCAAAATCACACATACATCAGACTCCTATTTGCCTTACAAAACACTGAAGAACTTCTACTTTAATAAGTCTCATCGTAAGCATAAATAATAACAATAATAATAATCAGCAAGCAAATAAAATTAAGTCTTCTACTTAACTTACAAATGTACACATTACTTTGTAAGTATTCTTTTGTACTTATAATGTTAAAAAAAACTTTTATTACAATCAGAGACAAAAACCAATCTTACTCCTTAAGCTCATCGAATGATGAAAGTTTGTAGAACAAGTCAAAAATAAAAATTAATAACTCCATAACCCTTATACCTCTTAGCATATCCGAAGTTGGGATAAATCTAGTCCAAAATTATAGTACGGCCTAGAAGAAGTGCCAACAATTGAAGGCTTTGGCAGAAGTAATTTCAAATCACTTTCTTTTATAACAGAAAGGTCAGGCTTATCAGGCATGTGAAATTTGCTAGTACCAGGCGTACGCCTCAGAAATGATATGTAGAATTCATTATTCTCATTTCTACCTTCTATCACCTTTCCAACGTAAAGCGATGTAAGTTTTTTTCTTGTAAATTGTACAATCACATATTCGCCCTCTAGTGGCGCACGAGTTAGAGATTTGGTTAGGTGCCTTTCAGTTATAATCACTGATTCTTCGTCAGAGTTTTCGTCTTCATCTTCTGCTGCCCAGTCTGTATCATCATCAGATTCAGCATATTCCACTGTTTCCTTCTCTTGATCATTATCTTCTTCATCACTTTGTAATACTTTTCGAGTGACTTTTCCCTTCTTATTAGTGTTTTTACTTTTAGCAGCTATTTTTTCTTGTTCTAGACGAACTTTTTCCGGTGTGTCAGTAAGAATCATGCTACGGCCTGGTTTCCTTCGCTTGCGGGTAGTTGTTCTAGGTCCAGCCTTTATTGGGTCTCTAAACTCAAACGGAGATGTAAAAGTATTCTCAGCTGATTGAGAAATGGATGGTGTCAAAGCAACGTCTTGTGTCGGGGTAATTATATATGGCTTGGGTCTAAGTTTGTTCGAAGAAATTGCTGATATGAGCACTTCAGGAGCTAATATTTTTAATGACTGGAGTCCTGATGGAACTGAAACGGTATTGGATACTTTTGTTTTTGTCAAAATTGAATCTTCATCGGACAGGTTCTTCGTTTCCACTTCTTTAGAAATGGATTGATGGTTGATAGACACAACAGTGGTTTCAATTTGACTTGGTTGTGTCGTCGAAGTACCCAACGTTGGTGAGCATGGTTTTTCTGATGTTGCACAAGTCTGTGAAATAGAATGCTCCGATGAGTGCGCAGTAGTGGTCTCTTCCGGTGCTCCCAACTCGATGACATTCATTGAATTGATGTTTACGTTTATGAGCCCTTCTTCACGTGGCAAACAGTCTGAACAGGGACCTGGACGATCTGTTACTGTACTTGGCAGAAAGTCCTCGTCTGTAAAAAGGTTTCTGTCGAATGGGTAAATACCACATTTTGCAAAAGCCCTGGTAATGTTTGTTGGGGTCATTGCTTTAAGAAAGGCTGCCCCAATGATTTCACCTAAGTCATATATGGTAACATTCTTTCCAGGATGTGTCATAAGCCAGGAATCGATGCCAGCATTATAATATACTTTGAACGCGCTAAATACTCCCACGTCAAGTGGTTGTAATTTCCTCGAAGTGTGGGGATGAATAGTGAGGAGATTGACTCCACAATCTTTTGCCAACTGTATGGCTTCAATGCTCAAATGTGACTCGTGGTTATCCATTACCAACATACTAGGATTTTCTTTGCAAGAGTTCGTATGCTTGATAAAATGTTTCATTACTTCTGTGAAACTATCCGCGTTCATCCATCCACTAGGCGTTGCTAAGCCGAGTGTTCCTGCAGGTGTGTTTTTGATCATATGATCTTTGAATTTTTTCCTAGGAAATATCATAACTGGTGGCAAAGCGTTGCCGCTGGCACTTACAATGCAGCATGTGGTTACCAAAGTTCCTCTCTCACCACTTGTGACTTTTCCAATGCATTTTCTGCCTAATGGTGCTATTACTTTTTGAGGCTTTTGCACTGTTGTCGTTGATGTTTCATCCAGATTAAATATACCGGTACCATTTGCAAAAGCCGAGTTTCTCTTGATCAGATCTTCTAAATTATTGTAAAAATTATTGACGTTGTTTCGGTTGAAGGCTGTAGCTCTTGCTAGGCTACAAGGTTCTGGTCTCCTGGAAGAAAACCTGTTCCTACGTTTGAACAAAGTTAACCAGTCCTTACCCGCCATTTCATTGTCTGTCCAAGATTTAGGCATCTTTATATTATTTAGCTTAGCACATTGATACGCCACTTGACGACATTCTCTTCAGTTAATCCGTAAAACAGAAGAGCGCAATGCGAAAAATATTCCTTCAACTTCTCTTCTTGGGATGCGGTAAAGATCTGGTTCACAGAATAATTCGGCTCGAATCGCTCCTCATCGAGATTTTCGGAACCAGCAGTTTTCCAATAATACCTCTTCAGGGTAGTAAATGGCACACCACAACTCGTAGCTGCTTTTCTGATAGACATACCCTGCCTTATTAATAGTACCCCAGCTTTAACGTCTGCAGCGGAGCTGTTGCCAATTTTTCTCATTGCCCGTTTCTTGCGAGGCATTCTGAAACAAATATTCAAGTAAGCGGTACACAATGGTTCACTAATAGTACACAGTGGCTCGTGAACCACTGTGTACTTCCACGTGCTGAGCCACTGTCGACCGTGACGCCATTTTGAAATATATGTCTTCTGTGCCATATTCACGTTGCACTGGCTGTTCTAAGCAAAGTTAAAATTATCTTGCTTCTACTTACTTTACTACAAAATATAAATAAATAATAAACTACAGCAATTAAGCTAGAATTTTAAAGTCAAACTTACCTGGAAATGTAATTTTGGGTACCTGAAAACCAACACAAAGGCGAGACGCGTGCTATCAGTGCTTTAGTTGCTGACCGACTGGTTCATGCGCATTTGTGTCGTAAACACTTGATGTAGATGACTGCGACAGATAGATAGTCTTTCTCGTTTTGGAGATATTGAATGGAGCCACTGTACCCGACTGAGCCACTGTTCCCGACAATACCCTATATATATATATATATATATATATATATATATATCATGTGTGTATTTATGTTTGAACTGCACTTAAGGAGAACTATTCTAAGCACAATCATTTTAATATCAAAAATTGTCTGGATAATTGAGCCGAATCTTACAACTAGAAAAATATAAATTTACACACACAATTCAATATACACTTAACTGCATTGTAGGTACATGCATTATTCAACCTTGGTGTTCTTACCCAATTGCAAGAGCGTACCCAGGGGGGCAAGGGCAAATTACTAAGATTAGTTGAAATCTTACCATTATGCGTCAATAATTACTAACGTCCAGGCTAGTAAATATCACGTTTCATGATAAATATGCGACGCGGGGTACGTTATGAAGGCAAGTTGCTTAGGTAAATAGAAAAATGGAACTTGGACAGTTTGGAAACTCAAAGTATTTACTCTGAATCTTTATACTTTCCTGGCTTATAGTTCGAAATAAAACATTTCAAACATCCATATTGCCCACTTTCAAACAAAGTACACAATAACATTCCCATTTTTTCTCTTCCATGCGGTGCCATAATTAGAATTCCAATCTGACGTTTCAGCTCCCAGTTTTTTGAAATCAAACCGATGTCCGATGTCTCCAAAATTTCCTTTAAATAAGATAAATGAGTTACATTATGTCATTTGATGAGTTTAAACCAACTATATGAAGTTGGGCACAAGTTTTCATCTTTGATATTCCATGAAATAAATGACTGTCTGATAATTTCAAGGCTTACTCAATAACTTTCTTATAATAATGATGACATACTATTTGAACACAGAATTAAAAGCTATACGAGACGAAAAATCATATTAATGTTCTATTTATGTTACGTGGCAGAGATCAAAAAGTGGCAATGCCAATGTATAGTTTATTTACAAATCGTATATCAAATAAAATCAGGAAAAATTAGAAACCCAAAATGCATTTTCTAAAATATATAAATTCGCAATTTTGTCACCATTCAACCGACCACTATCTATTACCGTTGCGGAGATCACAATGGTGAAAACATTACTTTGTTTTTCAAATCCTTCTACATATTCTATAAAACTATTCCTGGTTATAAGACGAAATTTCAAGTAACTGTAAAAAAAAATAAAGAATAAATATCGACGAAGAGAAATTATTTCCGGAATTAGTATAATATGCTATATCCCCGGCTATATCAAATGTTCTCGCTTTGAAGTAGCATATTAGAATATACTAAAAGATGTACGGCGCTCCAACAAAAAAAAAATCGTTTTTGTTGTCATGTCGGTATGAATCATCCTGTATGGAGTAGTATATTCCCAGTAGAAAGCGTATAGTCCTCAATTTTTGTAAATAACATTTTTGATTATGTTTTATAGGAGCGTAATTTGCGGTGAAATTGGTCTCAAGGGGTGATTAATTGATCACTAGGTCTTCTGAAAATGTTTTTAAATTTAACGCCAAATCAGTTCTGTTATTAAGGTTGGGAGGCAGCTCACCCTAACGGCCATCACTTGTGCATAATCACACGAATGATTATTTACTCTTGGCTAGAATAATTATTGTTTTATCTGAGGCGAATAACAGGACTTTCAGGCATTTGAAAACATTGGCTGGTAAGTACTAACTAGTAATAAATGTTATTCCTTAGTGATAGTATATAGCTTTCTTCACCTATTGTTAAATTCATGTAAAGGTTAGAATCAGAGAGAACATAGTGGTTGAGCGGAAATTTTGAAAATGAGTTGGCTGCGGTCAATTTGTTCAGACATGTGGGGCGAATTTGATCAAATTAGTAAGTGAACAATTTCTCCCCACAATGCTTTGTTTATGGGAATGTAAACTGTATACATATTTGTTATTCATTTTTGTTGACAAATGGTAAGCACGTACACAAGGAAGCTGAGGGCTAGGAGGTACAAGGACTATAGTAGTGATGTTGTTGATCAAGCGTTAGCAAAAGTGACTGAAGAAGTCGGGAGCTTACGGCGAACTTCTCGGGAATATAAGATACCACTAAATGGTATCACAGCAGTTTTTTCCACTTTCCTCAATTTATGCGGGTCATAGCATAACGCTTTTTGAAAGTCTGCTCCTCATTTGTAAGACTAAATAGTAAACATCATGGACGGCATCATAGAAGAAATGGTGGGCAACCAGTATTTTCCAAGAGCGGAGAAAAAGAGTTATTTTTCATAGCAATTATCTGCGAGTGGGGGTTTCCTTTAGATACTATACAACTGATTTAAGATACATTGCGAAAAATATTTGGATAGCCAAGGACGTAACGTAGCCGTATTTCGGAATAATCTACCCGACAATGATTGGGTTTATTCTATGCTTCAAAGATATATAGCAATGATGTTGAACATTAAACGCTCTCGAGCTTCTGTGTCAAGGCAAGCCATACAAGATTACCTACTATAATAATTTACGCCATTCTTAGGATGATATTCCACCATCAAACGTGGTCAATTACACAAATCCTGACAGAGTATTTAACTTCACTAAAAGTGCTACTACTGCTATACTCTATAAATTGTGGCGAAATCCAAGTTGTCTTAGGTGGGTTAGAAAAATAGAAGTTTTGTTGGTCAATGATGCTATGATAACTGCAATGTATTCTTAAAAAAGAGACTATGATCATATGTTTCTTTTCAGTTGCATTGATCAATTTCACCCCCATCTGTTTCTGAAGATTAATTTTGAAACTATTCAAAATAATCCATTTTGGATGGAATTGATCAATTTTAAATGCGCTGCGTGTACGTTCGATAAAATGTATATGCGATCAAATTCGCTCCAAACAAGGCATGAATTTGATCAATAGTATTTTTTTTCTCTTGCGAAACCTATAAAATAGTTTTCATTCCTGATAGTAGGAACTCACGTACACAAACGTAAAAAACCATAATACTTTTGTAATTGACCAAAAGCATATTTTAAAAACTTTATGATTAAAATAAAATAAATGATCAATTTACCCCCAAACTACGGTAATGGCGATGTTCTCCAATTAGATACTAAGGACTCACCCTATATGTCAAATTTGATGCAGCAGTTACGTGGCTGGATAGCTTACTTAGTTTCTTTTGAAGGTGCCCCCTTTCTGTTTTGAGTTGGGTACGCTCTTGCCCAATTGTGTGTTTTTTTCATTCTCATGTGAGCCCAAGTTCAAACTTTTTTGGCCATTTTAAGTTTTTCGTAAAATAACGATTTTGTGTACGTTATTCAAATAAACATCATTATTACATTGTATAGAGTTTATTTGATATTTTCACCGCATGTTAAAAAATCCGGCACTTTCATACCAAAAAAGTATATAAGACCGACCCTTACAACTACAGGCCTATAGCTCTGCTTTCTGTTATAAGTAAGGTGATGGAGAGGTGCATAAATCGCGAGCTTTTGTACTACCTCGAACGTCACGGTTCGATTAGCGACAGGCAGTATGGTTTCCGGCACCAGCGATCCATAGGGGATCACCTAGCTTACGTCACGCAATTGTGGAGTAAACTCATCCAGTCTTATGGTAAGGCTCAAGTCGTAGCTCTTGATATCACGAAAGCGTTCGATCAGCTGTGGCACGCTGCCCTCTTATGCAAACTTCCATCCTATGGCTTCCCAGAAAAGTTTTTGAGATGGGTGGCTGACTTTGTCTCTGACCGCAAGATATCCGTCGTAATTGACGGGTTCTTCCCTTCATCACTTTTTTTTATACTCCAACCACCACGAAGGCCTAACGCCTAAACACCCATGGGGTACCGTGGGGCTATAGGGGGATACAGGGGAAAGGGGGAACGCCACACGGACTCTGGCGAGGGGACACGTGTGCACGCAACATACACACATTCTGGCCCCGCCTGCGAGTTCCGCCGGGTGGTACCTCTGCGTTTGACAGTCAGAGACCATCTACCACCTACGGACAATCAGAACATCCATAGCCAAGGGAAACATTTCTCTTGGGACGGGATTCGAACCCGCACAGCGCACGGCGACTGGTCAGGAGACCGAAGAGTCTACTGCGGCCACCGCCTGCCTGCCAACATCAACGCGGGTGTTCCCCAGAAATCCGTGGCTCCGACACTGTTCCTCTTACATATATCAACGACCTCCTTGCCTGCACGATCAACCCAATCCACAGCTTCACTGATGACAGCATTCTACATTCAGGAATTCAGGGTGACAAGGTGATCTCTGCAGCTGAGCTGGAAAAAAGAAGACTAGCGACGACTTTCTGTCTGACGAGAAACCTGTAGATTACCACTGCTTGGGGACGCAACAATCTTGTATAGTTTAATGCTTCCAAAACACAGTACTGTACCTTGACGAACAAAAAGCGTTCAGCGCTCATCCGGTTTCGATGGTTGGCCGAGTTCTGCCAAAGAGCCGTTAATTTCGACTGGTCGGAGTCCAGATCACCGAGGACTTGATCTGGCACGAACACATCTCATCAATAGCGGCAGCTGCTGGAAAAGAGCAAGGCTATTTGTTTAGGGCTAAGAAGTACTTTTCTTCGCATGACCTTCTTACTCTATATAAGGTCCAGATAAGGCCTAGCCTCGAGTATTGCTCACGGTTTGGGTGCTGCCGCTAACACTACATTATTTATGCTCGATGCAGACCGACCCGGGACCCTTTCGCAACGGGGGGCCGCCGGCGATCTAGCTCTCTTCTACCGCTAACCAATGGGCTTTCTTCCCCGAGAGTTCTCTTTCATGATGCCGCCACGCGATGTGCCTGCCAGTCAGACCCGCCTGACTTTGGTCTCCCATCCTGACCGTGTCGAACTTCGTACATCCAGAACTGACCGATACGACCGCTCTTTCGTCCCAAGGGTGTCGAGATTGTGGAACAATCTACAAGAGGAAGCCTTTCCCAGTTCTACCAACCTCAGGCAGTTCAAAAGCCGGGTTAATAGAATTTCTTTGGGATACTATACCTATTGATATTTTGATCACGTAATCACGCAATCAAATACATTGTTTTTTGTGGATTATCTGGGGGACCCTCAGAATGTTTTATTTATTCTTTTCGGTTAACAGAGCAATGAAGTTCTTTATATTTGAATCTTCAATATTATTACACTAGTTAATTATGAATGCCACGTACTTATTTTGTTCTCATATAATAAAATATTGCCTTTCTGAAGATTTCTGAGTATTTTCCATGTTTTTTTTCAAGCTGGCCTTAGCCAGATAGAACACAATGGATTGAAGGAGCAATAATAGGATAAATTCTAGAAGTTCCACTGAGGTTGAAAAATGACCAGCCCCAAATATCGTTTGCGCCCCCCCTAGATGAAATCGTAAGTCCGCCCTTTGTCTTCGCAATATCGTTGCTCGGAAAAAGATTAGGTACCTCTAATTCAGTGTAAGGTTGTTGACGTTTGTCCCAAAATATCGGGTGGATGAAACTCCAATGCTCTTTTGCGGAAGTTTCAAGTTGAGACACATTTTATAATAGCCTAGAACTAAATTTAAGTTTTTATTCGTTGCGAGCATTGGGAAATTTGTTTACTTCGTACATGTTCTGCAGGTGAATCTACGAGCAGAAAGCTAGTAACATATCAATAATTAAGTAGCTTTTACATTCGCACCTATACTGTATGCCTCATTACTATATTAAACTTTTAATTGTTCGTCTAAGGTTGCGGAAAAGCTGATATGGCTTATATTTGTCACTAACAGCGCTATTAGATAGGGATACATCTCAGTGGACAAGCGCATGCATGCTTCACCTAAGTAAATATCAAAATCGCTGCTTGAGCTGTGACCAAAATCAAATCATTCCATTGTAGAACCAACGATAAAAAAAATAGTTTTATATGTCGTCGAAAACTTGTTCAAAAATAATGCGACTACATTCATATAGGAGAATAACGGAATATTTAGAGCACTGTAACGAAACAAACTTGATAATTCTATAATTGGTTATTACAAATTCTTTAGAAAAGGCACCTTACCCTTTGAACACTCAAATAACAGGTAGTGAACTACGATTTTGACATACCTATATGAAAGTCATAATTATACCCGCCAGATATATGTTAATCCAAGTATTTTATCTACCGTAAGCAGTAAGTGTTGCAACATATTAAACTACTACACACAGGTATCGGTTTTAATAAATTCATTAAATAAGAACTAATTACATATTAGATAGATAGGTAGGATACCCCTTGAGCTATGATAATATTATACCTTCGCTCAACAACATAACCACTGTACAGTGAAGGCCTTTCTGATGGATTTTTCGTAACATACAATCAGTGTGCTAGAGAGAACAACAATCTCTTGTGTGCTGGATATTAGCCCAAACGTTCAATAACTTGAGAATAAGGATTCTACCCATCTACATAATATTCCAGATCTATACTTACTAGATTGACAAGCATCAATAATAGGTGATGAGGTGTTTAACAAATCTTACATCTTGCACATCTTACTTTTACTTCCTACGCTACTGGCGCCAAAGTACTGTAATCGCGAAGGTTATGTTCATTACGAAAAATTCATTTCCGTCGGTCTGTCTGTCTGTCCGTTGGTATGTCTATCTGTCCGCTAATCATCGACCTATCTATAATTTAGGGAGTACCACCCGCATTTAGTAGAATGTTGTCCAACAAGGATACTGCTACGTCACTGACGAAAAAGCTTCGTAGTTTTTGAAAGATGGTCCTGTCGCGACTTTGAAAAGGTCAAAACATAAAAATAAAAATTGCCAAAACCATGTTCTTTAGCGTTTCAAGGGATCCTGATCATGTTCGGAAAAATTTATGCTGCGGTTAAAAATTAGATGTTAGGGGTTGTAGAAGGTGTGGAAGTGTACATGATATTAGTGCTAAAAAGTTATATGCTTTCAATCCTGGTGATTATACGCGGCTATTTGACATACTTACTACATCATAGATTTACCAGTACATTTCACTTAAAATTTGAATGACAGAATTTTGATATGCACGTGCCGGAAGATTCAGCGAGCGTACGTATCTCTACTTCGAATGATGAGGAATGAATTTCGTGTATGTAACCCCGTTCTGGATTGTCACGTTGCTGGGTGGTCGATACTGTTGGTAAGGCGGTAGGCTAGATAGCATTGTTGGACTACGATAGACCATTTGTATGAGCCTGGTCGACTGACATGATCCATTTAATTCCTTTGCTATAGATATTCGTAGCTAATTTTTTTCTATGAGGGGCTAACGTGTGCCTAACATAATCCTTTACGAATTAAGCGTTGCGTAGCGTAAGAGGTGCAACATCAATCTACTTGACGACTTTTTTTATTACTTCGAAAATAAGGTAGGCTGCACTCCCCATGCATCATAAAAACACAGACCCCTGTTTGCAAAAATACTGACAGTTGCCGTCGCAACCTAACCTTGCTAATTGGACTCGCCGAGCACCTCCTTCTCATTCTCTTATGCAGAAAATATTTTCCCAATGTTACTGATCTGATTCAGGAGCAAACTTGTATCAAGAAAGACCTCTTTGACCTAAGAGGTGGCAATACCTGGGTGTTTTTAATTTGCTTTGGTGATATCTTCAATAAAACAAATGGCGTGAAGTAGCTTGACTCTACGCTTTCCACGCAATGCCGTCATAAGTTCATGAAGGATTATGTTTATCTCAATGTAGACCATTTGAGTAAAAAGTTACTCTACTTACATGCACAACAGAAAAATTAAATGCATCAATTCAGTCAAACAGGCCCATACAATAAGTCCATTGACATTCTTTCTCTGATCTGGTTTTACCGGCCATGTAGCAGCCTCGCACCTCCCGAATACCGTAAAGCGTATTCCGGGCCGCACGATGGAGCAGTAGTAATAGGAGACTCATCGAGACCGGCACGCCCGCCGGACCCCAGGGAGCAAACGCAGAGACGTGTATCGGAAACATTTGTCTACCATTCTAGGGTTTAAGGGAAATCCATGAAGGGTGAAAGATATATACTAATATAAAAAAAAAGAGGTATACCCTCCCCAACACCCAATTTTTAACCTCTACAAATTTTTTTCTGAAAATCACCAGGAACTTCTGAAATGTCAAAAAAACGGATTTTGAGCTATTTTTATTTCTTCATGTTTTTGCCGCTAGCTGCTCCGCCACTAGACTAATTTTAAAAAATTAGAAAGCTTTTTCGTCCTTGACACAAAATGAGCGTTGCTTAATATATCGTTTTCAAAATTTCTCGCTATTACCATGTTTATTCGCCAGGACGAGGGAACTAAAATTGGAAATTTATCTACCCAATTAGCCTACTTCGGTCCATTTTTGGAAATAGGCCTCCCCAATTTTTTTCCATTCTTGTCTGTCTGTCGCTATGTACATTCAACTATATCCCGCTGAATCTTGATATCATCTACCTATTTCATTTTGGATCTACCTCTGCTTCGCTTATATCGCCAGAATTTCCAATTTATACTAATTTTGTTCCATTTGAACTTTATAATAAAATTATTACAAAATTAGAAATATTACCTAATGGATATAACCATTTTACGTTATCACCCAATTCGTCCGGAGTATTTACGTCGGACGCCTTTCCAGTATAAAAGAATCATTATCTCATTTCAATCTTTGTGTAAACGTTACCCAAATTCAAATGAATCACATGTCGGCAATGACTGCGGACAAAAGCTTTGGAATTAACGTTTTTTACATGCACGTTTAGATAGATTCAATTGTACGAATGAACTAAAGCATGTGACCTTGATCTCTATTTTTATTGGCCATTCAAACAACATGATAGTTTGGGAGCCATGTATTCGAAGGGGAGAGTCAATTTAGGCATCAAACTAACATATCTAACAGATATAACACATGAAACTTACTCATATCTTGTCGTCTTGAAGTCGATAATTAGCCTAGAACACACAGAATACATCCAAATTTATGAATAAAGTTTTCTCGTGACATCAGTCAAATGTCAAGCCAGCAAAAGTAAGAAACGGCCAAACGTTGCATGGCATAGGTGCATTATGCTTGCAACGTTTACCATATTCCTTCGAACATTGCTTCAGATTCATAGTTATCACTGGAGCATCGCACTTTTAGACGCATGTATATTCTGTGTCAGTCTGTGTTAACATTTAAAATATCATATATATCAACGATTTACGACAACAAACATTTGTTCGACTTTCCACCTGTGAATAGCGTAAAATACCATAACTCGAACATTCGAATGTCTGAAATAGAAATTTTTTAAACGGATAGGCCTATCTCCATTTATCGTCGGTGAACCATCTTCGTAACCGCCTCCGAGACTGACACCGTAGACTTTATTCCGATAGGCAATAAACTCCCTGTACCACTTTTTGAGTGTTGAGCGGACATACACTGGTCACCATATACTTTTTCTGGCAACTGATGATGTATATCCACATGGGTGGATTCTCTTTAGCGAGCAATAAGCAAGTTATATAGAGGATCGCAAAAGGGAAGCTCCATATGGAACGTCTACTGAGCCAAGAATCAGCGGATCAGCACAGTGTGTCCAGCGTTGCCAGATTTATCAAGCCAAATTCCCCCAGAACAAGGCTATTTGGAAGACCGCGGGGGGGGGAGGGGGGTAAATAATATATTTACTTATTGTTCTGTTTTCTGTGTGCTATGACTATGGATGCATGTCTTTCAACCTACAATTGACATAAAGGTGTAGAGATAGGTCAGCGTAAAATTTTTACGGAGATGGGTGCAGCATGGGGAAAGAAACAGGCACAGAAAGGTAAAATTGTTATTCAGTAGCGGACAGTAATTGAAGATCGAATAAAATGCCAGAAAAAGGTCAAAGATTTCATTTTTCATCCAAAAAATCCCCCAGAACATTTTATCCTCAAAAAATCAGTTGAGGGAAAATCCCCAATATGGCGACCTTGAGTGCGCCCGGGGAAGTGGAGAGTAGGAAAACAGCCGCAAGCAGCGGTGTTTTCCGACTTACGCCTCGACCTTCCAGTGCGGGGAACTTTATTTCTGGATCAACCCACCAACATATAATAAGTAAAATAATGAAAGTATCACATTTGTTAACGGTTATAGAGAAGGCTTGGGACAATAAGGTACCCAAGCCACACTGACCTTATTTTCATTGAAATGCTACAATAGGATTATATTTTGAGGAACAAAGACTAGGTGACAATGAAATTGAAAAAATATAACGCATTTTCATAAAATAAATTAATTTTTGAAAATACTGCGGTCTGGTGCCTTAGGCTTATTGCAAAAGAAAACCCCACTTCAAGCGTAATTTAAAAATGGTTGATTTATAAACGTATAATGTGCGTATTCATTGTTCTTTTCGTGGCAGATGTGGAGCCACATGCCTAAAACTTCTATTTTTCCAGATGCGCTATTTATTTCGACAATAAAGTAATAAATTTTCCTAAAAACAAGAATGTCTCAAGCTACACAACTTACACGAGTGGGATGTGGAAAATCCACATTTTATGAGACACGATAGATTACAGATCGTTTTAAAGTAAACTTGTGGACCGGGATTCTAAATGGGAGAATCATTGTATCCTTGATCTGCCAGAGTTCCTGAATGGCCAAATTAGTTTTGACTTTTGACAAAATCATTTACCAATTTTTTTTGCAAAACGCGCCTCTAAGCATTTACAGAGACATGTGGTACCAGCAAGAAAGCTGTCTGGCGCACTTTGTCCGTTCAGTTAGAGAATTTCTTGATGCGGAATACCCGAGCAAATGGATAGGGCGCTCAGGTACAATTTCGTGGCTCGCCCGTTCGCCTCACTTAAGTCCATTTGAATTTTATTACTGGGAAGTGGTAAAAGAAAAAGTTTACCCTAAGCCAATCGAAAATTTAGCTGACCTACGGCACGGAGTAGCGAAAGCAGATGAATTTGTTAATAACGGAAGATTCGCACGTCTGATCACCGATCACTTTCAAGATATCAAACTTGCATTGCTGCTGAATGAAGGCAGTTTGAACATTTATTGTGAATTTAATGTATGATATTGTCGGTCATTCAGTCTAAAAAAAATTGAAATTTGTGGTAATGGGAACCTAAAGATCATCACAGAGCGTAGATTTTTCTGATTCTTTTTTAAAATAATTTGAAAAGTAAACGGCTTAGATTTTCTTATATTTTTCTGATAACTTCTATTGTGCAAAGAGTTCATTCCGCGCTTGACACAAGAGTAAGCATAAAGTGAACGGCAGCTAGTTCAAAGTTGACGTCTTGTGGAAAAACCTATATAGTATCATAAAAAACCTATATAATGTAAAAAACCGTCAAAATATCACTTTTGGAATTACGTAATAGCCCTGACGTTTCCGGCTTGGCGTCGACTTCTGGGACACCTTGTATGTATCCAGCATCGAATTATCAAAAAGATCAACTTCGGACATCTACATCAAGAGTACTTTTACATGGGAATGCTGTTTTTCATTGAAATGTGGCTTAGGTACCTTATTGCCCCAAGCTATGTAGTCTTGGCCCGTATTACTAGAATATGAAGAATGAATAGAAAAATACTTCAGTAAACGCTATTCTTACGTTCCTTTTACCATTGTCAATTTACCACTTCCTTCATATTCTTACAAGATTAAAATCCTCCATCCACCTGCCATGTCATTTTTATTAAAACTGAAAGGCCTTCACACTTATCCCCTCTAATCCCTATTAAATGGCTCTTCAGCGGAAGAAAGACTGGCTGAAGTGGCGCATGGATTTTAAGGTTGGTTTGAGAATGGGACGCATCTTAAGTGACAGATCAGGCACTTTTAACACCCTTTTGGTCATTGGACAATGGTTAAGTGGGTTAAGTCCTACCAGCTACCATCGTTCTGGAATAATGATGATTCGGATACGAGGAATTGGCTACGAGTAGAAGTGTCAATTAGTATTACGTGGACAATAAGTGTCAAGTAATTGTATTAAAAAATGCTTTTATATTTTGTGCGGGTTTCTTGTTTCTGCTCTTATCTCAAATGGTTTCATGCAAAAAAATGCAGATTTAAAATGACGGAAGTGGTATTCAAATTCAAATTCAAATAGATTTATCTGCAAAAAAAACGTTATTCTATCGTGTTATACAAAATACACTCAAATGCTTATATTTTTGACAAAAAGGACAGATTCTCTATCACAAGTGACCGTTAACACCCAATCTCACATAAATAGGATAGGTGTGAAAATGCCCTGTTTTACACTAATTTTACACAAACAACATTTCATTGCATATGCATTATATTATACAATATTTAGGAATTTGATGATTTAAGTTATTATAAGCATGGACCATTGATATCAGAGGAAAAAAAAATATTTATACACTTAAAATGTCAACGGCAGAAAGCAACGAACGCGAAGCCACACCGACGAGCCCTCATACAGTTAACCACACTGAAACACATCCACACACATACTCATCTACCATCACATGCTCGCTTCTCTATCTTAATATAAGCATAAATGCGAAAAAGTAAATTTTACAACACGTATCCGTGCACAATCACACTTTTTATTGTATTATTGATCCTGAAGAAGCATCTCCATTATATACTTTGAGAACACTCTTTGTGACATTACCTTACCTTTACATTATTATTTAGACATTTGAACTGCAAGAAATGAAAAAGAACGTTGAAATGCTTCAGACCTATGTCGAGGAATAATAAAAAAAATGCTGGTTGTGTCTTGTTCCGTAATGATGATTCAAAGTTAAAAGTACATTTTTCAAATACGGAGGTTTTCCTGATTTTATAATTCTATACAATAGATGAAATTAAATAAATGATGTTTCCTGCAATTTAGCATATTCAGTATAGACAAGTTGCTAGGTGAGGTGTTATGTGGTTACGATAAGGTATGTTAAATGAAAATCGGATGCATCCGTTCTGCATTTCTTGTATCGTATTCTTAATAGGATACGCCAACCAGCTCCCGTAAACTATATCTCCATAGTCAAAACGCGACAATATGAGATTCTAAAAAGGGAAATACTTTTGCTTCGGCAGTAAATTTTTTTTAGTTTGGAGATATTTTTTAATCGTACGTAAGCTGCCATCAATTTTTTCTTGGCGTATGGTTCAAATGATAATACATTATCGAAGATTACGCCTAGATTCTTTGCTTCGTGAACAATGGGGACTATCTCATTGTTTATACGGATATTCAAACTACCCTCAGTGTCCTAAGTGTGAGATTAGATCCCAAAACTAAAGCTTAAGATTTAGAAGCATTAAGTTTTAAACTATGGCGTATGGTAAAACTCTAGCAGGTCTGAATTAATGTGATTTTCGGTTGTGCCCAAATTTACTGATGCATAAGCAACAGCTTCAAACATATCAGCCGCATAAATACTAAACAGCAAGGGCGAAAGGATTGATCCTTGAGGGACACCTTGCTTTACAGGTTTAAATTCAGGTTTGAGGCAAACGGATTCTTGAGAAATTATAAGACTTAGATAACTTTTTAAAAACTTATTGTATTAGGTGAGCATCCAAAATAGTTTAGCTTTGCCAGCAGCATTCTGTGATTTAGAGTATCAAAAGCTTTGCTAAAATCTAATAAAATGATGCAGGTAGCATTTTTTTAGTCCTCAAGCATTTTTTGGACATCGTTTAAAGTATTTACCAATGTTGTAGTTGTACTAAAATTCTGCCTGAATCCCAATTGATGATAATAATAATAAGAAGAATAAATTGCTTTTATTGCTCATGTAAGTACAGAAAAAGAAAAAGTACATAAATCTGATGCAGTGAGCAAACGGCAAGGTCGCTTGATTGACAACCATTAGTTCCACCTAACCATATTGAGGAATGATATTTTGCGATTCAAAAAATTTCGACATTGAACAAAAATGTGTTTTTATAATTTTTTACACACTACGCGCTACGAGCACCACTTATGGAGGAGAGGCTCAACAACCATGTAGTCTAAGATGCTGCAGCTTACATTTCACAAACATGTTTTTTTTTCAAGCTGCCGAGGTAGACAACAGAAGTGTACTTGTGAACAAGATGTGATGAAGAAAACATGGTCGAGTATTAAGATCGTATGTGGATGCTTGTGTCTATTAGTATTTATGCTATATGAGAAAATTATTACGGAATATGCTGCTCATGAAATATATCTATCAGCTAGAAACGGTTGGATTGATGTACGTTTAGCGAAAACTACGCAGGAAGTTGGGAGCATCGGGCGATAGACAAATAGCTATATCGCTAGGTATGTATATTCTTAATCAAATGTGACTAGTAGAAAGTGTTGCTCAACAACGTCTTCCTACGAGTGCAGGTAGTTAAGTTTTGTTGGACATCGTATCGTAACTGGTCATAATCAAACACAGATTGTTAGTACAATAATCATCACTGTACATTACAGTGTTACCTTCCAGCCATAGACTAAAACTTACAGCTTAGGCCATATGATCAATAAGCAGTCTCCAATACTGCCATCTCTGAAGCAGATGTTAATGTTTTGTCACATCTATTCGTGAGCCACAAGCAATATAGCCCAAGCGTCATGACGTTTAAGCAACACGTACACCCACTAAACGTGAACATAAAGTGGATGACAGGCTAGTTCGAAGGTGACATTTTTTCGGAAAAACCTACCTAGTATCATTGAAAACTGTTATAATTTCACTGTTACTTCCATGCCAAAACTAGTGAGAAAGTATTGTAATCGCGAAACATTTCGAAATTGAGATATTCTGTTTTTGTGATGTTATAACATGTATACGTACATCACGAAAACCATGACAATCATTTCCTTCGGTCTGTCTGTCTGTCGGTCTGACGGCCTGTCCGCTACTTTCATAACCTAACTTGATAAGTACCGCTTGATCAAATTTTGACACAAGGATGAAAAATCTTTGCAGTTTTTGAGTATCCGTCTAATGGTGGCAGAGCTAGGGGCAAAAACACGGACAAACAATAATAACTGAAACTTCGTTTCTGATGTTTCAGAAGCTTCTGATCACTTTTGGAAATTTTTTTTAGGGGTTGGGAGTTGTGAGTATAGGGGGTTGTAGTGGTATTAGCTAAAGACGTGCTTACATTAAGAAGCTTCTGATGCCGATAGCAACGGGAAAATTAAGTGAGAAAAATTCGATGTATAATGTGGTCGTAAATCGAAATTAAGTTGGCAATTGACGTTGCGTGCACGGCGCGATGCTGCATCGTTGTGGGGGCCACTGCCGAGTGTGCAATGGGTAACAAACTCCAACTGAACTGCGGTGGTGTCGTCAATGAAACAGCGCTGCAGGAGAAATATTTATATATTCGTGCAATATTTGGATGTTAGGAGTAGGTACCAGTTTAGCGTTCTGCAATGCTTTTATAAATATATGACTTAGGTAACTGTTTTTATATCTACACATACATATATTTATTCTAACCTTCAATTTGTATTACTCCGGCTATGATGGTTCTCTCAATATGTCATCAAGTAGCTTGAGTACTAGCTGCGCTGTACTTAAGATGCATTTATATAGAACAGACACGGACTGACAAACCGACATATGGTAAATGAGAAACACGGACTTGTATGATGCAGATATCTTTGAGCGACAAAAAACTTGTGAATCGAAGTTCGAATATTATCGGGAGTTCATTACATCCATCGTTTAGGTAGTCGTAGGTTTTGAAGAGGCGACGGAAATATAATCGCTGGAACATAATGTTACGAGATTCCTGCTCTTTTAAGAGTCTGATACGAAGCACCTGTTAGACATAATAAGTAACAGATATTTTCCCTACATCTACCAGGGGAACAGAAAGATAGATTTGCTTTATATAGTTTGATATGCAGAGATCGATGATTCATCGTACCTAAGTGAACCTACCTAATCACGATTCGATTTCATCTTTTGAAATGATTTGACTCATCCCTTTCCTTTGAAACCTCTAACGAAGGCGTTGCAAGTATAGTCAATCTCCTTGACGCCATGTTTTAAGTTACATGAGACCTGTGCGTCAGGTGCTCTTGAAAACGGATGACGCCCCATTCAGTCCAATCATTGCTTTATGATTTTTGCTGTTGAAGCCATTCAGCGCGATGTAGGGCTGTAGCGCATGCATATCTCGAGCTGTCGAATTTGAATGTTGTACAGATTGGTTAGGTTAGGTTTTTATTCTGATCGTATTTCCGGAAGTTATTTCAATTTCAAGAAATAGAAGGAAAACCATAATCTGGTATAAATATAGACTAAGGGCCAATTTCACCAACACTAATATCATGGACCCATGGGAAAATACCTTACCGAAATGCAATTTGACGGAAGCTGTCAAAGGTCTCTGAATATTAGTGATTTCTATTGAAATATTGAATAAAATCGTGAAAATTCGACTGTATTATAAACAAGACTACTTTTTGATTCCAACATGATGCTTTTGTACAGAAAAAACAGGAAAACTTTCATGTATTTTGATATATGTTATAGGTTTACGTTTAACAATCCGTTATCCCCCTCAGCGAATGGGAATGCGGCAAATAAAAGGTCGATTTACTAGCTGTTAAATTTGGCAGCACATTTGGATGTTTGTTAATGCATGGCACTCTTGAATTTACCAACTTTATTATACTGAAAGTTATCATTACATACCTGTTGAATAGTGTGGATTTGTCTGTATTTTGCAAGAAAATAGAATATAAAATACATTCCATACAATTCCTCATCTTCCTTTACGTCATAATAGTAATCATTTATTAATTTATGGGATAATGAATTTCTTCAAAGCAATAAAAACATTATGTCCTCTCCTAAAACACAGATAATATGTGTAAGACGTGTCAATCCCTACATCTCCCTGATGCATAATGCAATTACTATGGACATAGACAAAAATTATGAAAAATGTTTCACAGATAATGGCTTTTAAGTCCAAAAATAAAAAAACTAGTAATGTTTATTGTTAGTCTATTTGCTCTTTTTTGACTGGCGGGGATATCTATCTGACACTCGCAGGGTTGCCAAGTCTTACGACGATCACGTCCCGTGGTGGAGGGTGCGAAATGAATCTTTTACATTTGCTGGTTTTGAATTTTTTTCGTGAAAATTTACTAGGTATCATGATTATAAGCATCTTTGGTAGATTGTTCGATCCGGAATGGGAAAGATCTCATATTTATGAAAATATTTTTGGTATCATCTAACCGTTTCAATCAGTGCACAAACACTAAGACATATGATTTATAGCATAACTCGTTGCCCTATCAATACAAATTTAACATACAGGTCGCCTAGCCGTGAGGATTCACTGGTCGGGATGAATATCACCGCAGCAACTGATGATTTGGGCATGTCTGGTAACAACGTATGAAGTGAAACTCGCTATCTTCACAAATTTGAAGATTTTGTACAATTTCTTTGAAAATGATGAAAGATATGTCTGATTTGGCAGGGTAATGTCGCAGCCAAATGGCAGTCACTCTTTCTGACACAGTCCGGATCGAAAGATGACGATACTCGTGAAATGTATTGATACTTCTAAACATAGGATCGTATCGAACATCCCTACTGTCAAGATGTATAACCCAAGGTACCGACGGAGCTATATTGCGGCGTCAAGGAAATAATTTTAAATTTTCATTTGCATTTTTTCAAGTGTTGTGCAATGATTTTGGGAAAAATGTCACGAATAGTCTTATAAAGCATACTAGAGTATATTTCAACAGTTGGCGGAACTGACTTTACTGGGACCAGGAGGGTGAAACGGGATATTAATGCACAATCTGGCAACCCTGTCGCACCCTCACAAAATGACCGCTGATAACCACACAAGTCACCGTGTTGTCATTGAATCGTATGGAATTAAACCTTCAGAGTATAATATGTTTTGTGACTAGTACCAAGAGTTGACAGATCCCACACATGTGTCACTCCTTGAAATGCAATAATCAGCGGTATTCAAATAATGTCTAATATAAATATAACCTAGAATGTGTACTCGTGAAAAAAGGAAAATATGGCAAATTTGTAGTTGTTTTGCAGCTTTTAGGTTTAAGGGTAGCTTTAAGGCGTATATTTGGGAATTTATTAATCGTTGTAAATATAGTGTGGATGTTTGTTCAGTTCCTGAACAACGAAAAATATTCAACTTTATGGATGTATGGATATCAAAAAACCTGAATGGTTTTGTGGGAATATCAATCTAAGGTGCCATAATGGTTCTGATGAACGGTAAGTAAATGAATGAATGTTTGGAAACGAGCAATATCTTTTGGTAGAGCCTGTCATCAAGTAGGTGCTTAATGGCTATCTGCAAGAGGTTTTATAGGAAAAAACACCCAGTATCACATATCAGTTGAAGAAAATAATATAAACATGAATAAAAAATCAACAATAGAAATTAAAACATGAATTTAATTCAAAAATCAAACATTTCTTAAAATTTTGACTGAATTATATGTAATTTCTTAATATTCAATAAGCTGGTGATATTTCAATGACAAGTTGTCATCTCATACTCTGACAGTATTTTGTTTTCAACATTTCATAGCTATTGGTTGCTAAAATTTGTTGATTGAACTTGAAGCTCATTCGCTGTATCTGACGGTCTGTTATCCTATAGGTGGAGAATAACGGACTGTTGTTGGTGAAATTGGGCCTAAGAGCATAGATCTCGTGAGCTTGATATTTCGATGTAATGCGTCAAAACATTGTCAAAGGCTATAGACGTAACGTTACCGCATACAATTTACCACTTTCTCACAACGGCTTTTTATGGACAGACAGAAGCATTGAAATCAAAGAGCTGTCAACTGTTGTAGGGTAACTATGAGAGATCCAGATGCTTTTTCATATCTAACTAATGGGAACTAGCTTATCGTAACAGGATTGACGTCACTGATTTGACTCGTGAATCAAAGTAACTTTCAACTGTTTGTCGCTTAGTCAGATATAACAAGTAGGGTAAAGTAGGGTGAGTTGGCCACATTTTCATAAGTGGGTTCCTGTAAATTTTAGATAAGGGTTAAACTCATGCTAATATTTATTTACAACTGTTCAACAACCGTTCTAATAGATAAGTAAATAACAACAAGAAATTGCCTTCAAAAAAGACATATTTATTGTTTAAAAATATATTTGCATTTGGCGATCTATCCCCATATATCGGGGTGAGATGGCCAGTACAATAAGAACGAAAAGGCCACACAATATTAATGAAATGAAAAATAGTGAACATCAGAATAGAAGATACACAAATATTGTTGATTAAAAGCTACTTATTTGCCTTCTTTTTGAACGCATTTTTGCCGCAAATTGGACAAGTGTTTGCAAAAGAAGAGCAGTTTTCATGAAACCACTCCTTGCACATGATGCATTGCAACCAATCTTCTTGCTTACGAGTGTATGGTATTTTTCTCCACATCCCTTGCATTCGGTTTCATCTATTTCTGAAAGAGTATCATCACTATCTTCTTCATATGGAACATCCTCATTATCATCAGAGCTTGACGAATATTAGCGTTTTCTTTTTTGAACAGTTTCTGTCCTTTTGCTTTTTGTGGAAAACTTTTTTTGTTTCTTCGCCACTCTATTTTTGACCGTAGCAATGTGCTCAGGTGAAGTTAATAGAGTAGCAATGGCCTTAGCTCGTTTTCTTAAAGATGCAACTAGTTTAGGTGTGGGGTTAATGTGATCCAAAAGTTTTAGTGGTGTCATATCTGACACAGATGTACCTTCTGGTGGAGATGTGTTCCCAGGTTCTGTATGGCTACAGGATGGTACTCCGTCCATTACAGCATTTTTAATTTTTATGTGTATTTGTTGGTCATGTACTTCATATGTTGGTTCAACGTTATCTCATTTGGAGTTGATCTGTTGAATTTTAGTATTTTGGCTGTTGGTCATCTCTCCCGGTTGGCCATCCCACCCGACTTTACCCTATATTTTCAAAAAAATATATTCAGCACGATTGTAGTAATAGAACGAAGATTTATTTTTACTATCAAGACGAATCTCCATTAAGCTGTTTGGGCAAGTTTGGGCTCTAGCTCATGAAATATAAATTTCAAGGTTGACGTTTGCGTTTTAATACCCGCCTTCAGAAACATATCGTATGTCAAAATCCGTCAAGTTGTTTAAGCTAGAGCCCGCTAAATGGAAACTTCAAGATTGATTCTTTTAAATACTGCATTTTGATGTTACAAAGTTTCCGTACACTCGTATTATCAAGACAAACTTAGAAGCACCCCATATATTAAGATCCACCAACCCATTTAAGCTGTAGCCCATTGTTAAGGACTTTTAAGGATGAATTTTCTTATTAAGATCCGCCACTTTCAATTTTATAAAATTAACCAGTGTCACTCGCAGTACGATCAATCTAACACATTCTCATATGTCATGCTCCTTCAAACCGCTTGGACTGTAATCCGTGGAAAGGAAATTACATACATACGCGCGAAAAACATTACCCTCCTTCTGAGGCAGTAGGGCAATAATAAAAGCATTTTTAAAATTTTCAATCACATATTTTTCATAAATATTTTTGCATCTTCTCTATCACCGCAAGACTTTTTTTCCAGTTACTATGTAGTGTTGTGTGATTCTTCCACATTAGCAGTAAAATAAATACCACCCCCACTCTCGAATACATCTAAACCGGAACAACGGAGTGGAGGAGGTCAAACGTGGTTCCTGTGGCGATCGTTAAGATCAAGAGTGCTGTGAAGACGTGTCCGGATCCGTTAAATAATTCAGGATGCTCGCCCTTAGTGCTTGTTAATCCTTTCTGATAATACCGGAGGGAGCTTACAAGCTTAGAAGTGGGATGTGACCGAACTTTGCCAGATACCGAAACTCATGGTGGATATTTTGCGGCTGGTGCCAGGGTAGGGAAACAAGTAAAATGTGTGTCGAATATTTCATATTACACCTCATACAATGAAAAAATATAAAAGCTGTAACTGAAATGAAAGAACTTTCAATTGTGCTATCAAGACGTATCTTATGTCAAAATCCATCAAGTCGTTTAACTGTAGCACTTAAAACATGAATTTTAAGATTTTATATCAATATCTAAGTTTGTTTTTATAAAATTTTAATCGATCCATTGCCACTGGTACTGACAAATCCAGCAACCTTCATTATGCCACAATCCATCAAGCCTTTCATGCTGTAGCCCATGAAATAAGAATTTCAGGTTGATTTTGTTTATTAAAATTTACCATTTTGTTTTTATAAAATTATAATATATAGTCAATGTCACTCGCATTGCTAAGACCACTCCAACAACACGTCATATGTCAAAAGCCAGAGAAATATATATTTTTTTGATACATTCATACCCACGCGTTAAAAGCATTACACTCCTTCTGAGACAGACGGGGTAGGGTTATTACGTAAGTGCAGTTGCAAATGTCTAATTATAAGTTGTTATGTCAAATTCCGATTTATTATGTCGGATTTCGGTTTTCTGCAAAATTCATACTGAGATTGCTCCAGAGATGACTCCCGCCCTGTTGAACCTATCAAATGCTTTCCAGCACATGGACAGCATATACCCCTCGTACATCGGAATCAATGATCCAATAGTACTTCCGATACGTATGCCTGATGTGGACACAAGCTGCTTTTTGTATTTAGTCATATTTCCTACGTTTCATTTTTGTCCTAAAAGTATATTCCAAATAGTAATCTACGAGCCCGTAATCTTCAAATTATTCTAGCGAAATGCTGGTTGCAGCACTTTAGGCAAAGATAAGTGAAACGGTCGTTGCGGCATTTTTCCATATGCAAGGAGGTAATAAAAACAATGTTGGAGGCAAGACCGATTCTTGGGGAATACCAGCGTTGAAATTGTAGGATGAAGAAGAGGGCCCGTCATGATATCTTGCGACCAGAGAAAAAGTCAGACTTCTATATGAAGAGCTTCTCTGGGAGTTCATAGGATAGATGTTTGAATAAGGGGCAGCATGTCACAGCTGATCGAAGGCATTTGCGATATCAATAGCAACGACATGCGCCACTTCATATAATTGGATGCGTAGTACTCCGCAAATGTTAGACGTAAGCTTTTAGGTCCCCCGTTAATAGCTGATGCTGGAAGCCATACTTCCCGTCGCTAGTCCAGCCGTGATGCTCAAGATTTGCCCAGGAATCAAATTTTCTTACCAATCATGAATATTATAGAATTCTTAATACCGGCCTCGTAATACCTAGGTATACGAAAGCCCAAGTCTCTCTGGCCTCAATCAACGATATACATTGTTCATTCACCCAGAAGTAACATGCAAGTGACATGTAAAGAATGAAGAGGGTGCTGGTATTAGAAAAGCAACCAGGCCATGATGTGAAATACCAGACTGTTGGCGGTTAGCTCAATTTATGCCATTTTACTTGTGACATTATTCAAATTTGCTCGCCTAAACGATCCCTTTGAAAATGCAGCTTGATATCCCCAAGGTATGACGGGTATGACGTGACGAATTTTCAAACAAGTTCTCACAGGGCTTTCTTTGTTTAGGTGTCACAGATTCTACACATCATTTTTGCTTAAGGAATATTGTCCGATTTAACTTTCTGATCATAGCTACTACGTAAAGGTATTCAGTTGATATTGTTTAAGCTGTTTGTTTTGAAAATGTGCTTATTTAAGCAGCATCTAAAATAATCACTAAGATTTGATTTTGATCCGGATCTACAACTGGTTTGTATGCCCACTCCTTTATTGCTAAGGTATTAAAAAAGCACAGCAAACTTAACTAAAACGTTTTCCGTCTCAGCTTAGAAAGCAGGGATCATGAGATGCCATATTTAGGTTTTAATTTCGGTTTGATTTAGATATGAAAATTAGATAATTTCGTATTTCTCATTCAAACTACTGATATCCCTGGATATCAAATAAATGCATGTAAAACATTTGTTTAGAATAAAATTACCCTTGTTTGTTGCGTACCTGCAAATTTCATTGTCTTAGAAATATAATGGATCACTCCACTCTCGAAGCTTTTATGACATTTCTAAACACCATTACGGCTTACTACCGGATAAACTGGTACCTGAGTATCCCATTCTATCGTAAAAGTTAATTTAAAATATTTCTCTGAGCTTCTCGTCCTGGCAACTGCCGGTACTTTTTGCAAGAAAAATCGCATAAGTAAGCCAGACTAATCAATCAGTCTATGAAGCATTTTTTTATTCAGCTAGATCCTCTAAAACATTATGTGAATGTAAGTTCTACAAGTATATTATATTTACTATGTTCACTCGCACATTATTAACCTAGGTAGCTCCCCTGTAAGGTGTTCAACACTATTGCTTCAACTAAAACACTTGAAGAAACACAAAAACTTGATGAAGAAGTACCTACTTCTTTTATCAACATATCAATGATTTTTTAAGTTTCAAATTCTCAAAATTGTATACAAAGTCAGGCTGGCTGCATATGCTACTTTTAAGATCTAATTGATTTCCCAGGGAGGCAACCCATCCCCTGTGGGCGCTCCGGTATGCAGTCCAATAATAACGTCCGGCATGGATACTCGTATTATGCAAAAACCTATAAAACGTCAAAAAAAAAAAGAAATGTCATCTTGCCGACTATATTTTAGGTAGTTTTTAGGGTGCAAATAGTTCATTCCACGTTTGCTCGGTATGATCGCTGTGAACGTCCATCTATGGAGTAATGACTCAACTACACGCATTGTTGGTTGCAGAAAGCAAGTATAAGTTTTGTGAAGACGAGTAGTCTGTATTATTTATCTTTGAGAATATGTGAAAGAAAGAAGGTTGGTTGAGTAGCAAAATCGCATCTGGATGATTATGTGTATTGGTGTATAAAATCAGTGATATTTGCTATGTGAGAAAATTATTACTGAATATTTTGCCAATAAAGTATATCCATTAGCTGTGCCTGACAAGATATTTATATGTTGTCCTTTCTGAAGACAGATTACGTTCAACGTTATAAACTACACGATTTAAAAAGCTTTGAAAAAACGTCACAGAAAATTAGGATTGACGCATCACTCATCAAACATTTTCGCAATTCCTGACACCTAGACGCCGATTTGTATCTTCTATTGACATCGCAGAATAAATTTCTATACAATTTAAATGACTGGAAATAAAAAATAATGTAATAGCCTTTTCACTTTCATAAACATTTCTATCTGTAGCATACTTTCTCACCTGTTACTTCAGCAACCAGGGATTTTATTTTCTTCTCCCTCTCATTTTTGAAATTCTGCAAATTTGAAAAATGTAATTTTCAGAATGAATAAGAAAAAGTGGATGCGCAACTAATATCTAACTTTGAAACTCAAGTAAGTGTATTTGAGAGGAGAAACCAATGGAATTATCATCAACACATTATTAACACACTATGCACCTATGTACTGCCATAGTATACAACTTACAGCTTAGACCTTCAATAAAGCCACCTCTAAAGCAGATAATAAAAGCCAAAAATTGAAACTGAAGCAACATGACGTGTAGGCAACACGTACAATCACGAAACGAGTTTACAACAAGTGTCAATCAGCTAGTGCTAAGTAAACATCGTGTAGAAAAACCTACGTTATGTCAAAAAAAAAACTAAGCTATGTAAAAAAACTGACCTAAGGTAACTTTTCAAGATACGTAATACCCGTGCTGGACAAGAGTTTTACGTAAAAGTTTGCCCTAAAATATTTACCCAATTTTGATATCTGATCTAGTTACATGAAGCACGTGAAAAAATCGTGGGTTGGTTTAAAACTGTTTCAATAGTTAAGTTCAAAATATCGCACAAACCTTAAGCATCGCAAGAATATCTACAGCTTAGTAGGAAGGTTAAGCAAAACTGAATTTTTAAACTTGTTCAGTGATCACAATGTCGGCCATGCAACCATTTACTCGTATATGATAATAAGTACCAACTCTGAAAAAGGCGTACATTAATTTGACGAAAACTGGGAGACCCCACGTTTTATCACAAAACAGGGTTAATAGATTAATAAAATATCCAGACGAAAGCTAGGTGACCGTTGTAAAGTCTAGTACTGAGTGCCAGAAATGACGTATCTTTTTGAAAAAGATGGAGATGTCTCAAGGACACTCAGGCACAACTCAAAAAATACCTGGATCTTAGAGTGCTCTGAAACGTAAGCATTCTGTGATAAACCGCGTGATAATACTGGACGACGGAAGGAATTTTACGCTGTAGAATTCAAAAATAAAAGGCAACGATGAATTTCACAGCTCCTACATTGGAAATTGTCTAAATGAAATAAAATTTAAAGCAGAAGTCAAAAGTGGTGATTCTGATCTGGTGCACGATTTCTGCCAAGAGCTCGGGAATGGTTGGAACAGAATAACTGTAACTATGTACGACACGCTATGCCAATTGAAGCCGCTTTTTAAAAAAATAAAATCTGAAAATGGACATAAGCATAATCCAACAGAGGATGGTCAAATCCGCTATAAGTTTTCATATTCTCAAAAATGCACAATTAACAATAGTAGATTTTAATAAAATTTTGTTATTCCGTTGATAATGTCTATTACATGCTTTCTCAAAACTCATGTCCCATACGTTATAACACAATGTGTTAGTTTAATTATTGACTGTGCTCATGTTCTTATCAAGGCGATGCTGATAATTTACAACACTATATTGGAAACAGGAATTTTTCCTGATGTTTGGAAGATAGCAAAGGCGTGTCCGGTCCTGAAGGATGGTGATAAAAACAATATGTAGAGCTGTAAGCATTTTGAATTTTGCAAAGGCATTTGAAATGGCCATTTACTCTTTTATCTTTGAGAAAATTAAAAGCCAAATTACATCGTCACAGTATGACTTCATCAAAGCTAGATCCACTACGTCCAACTTGATGACAATTACGCAATATATAGCAGAATCCATACACAATAAAAAAAAGGTGATGTTTTTACATGGATATCACCAAGGCTTTCGATTAGTTAAACCATTATCTTCTTGTGGATAGCCTTCATTACTTCGGCCCTGGCGACTCCTTGGTCGCTCTTCTGAGCTCAAATCTTTTCAATGGAAGGCAATATGTTTATTATAATGGTTATTGTTCAGCAAACTCTGGCGTACCCCAAGGTTCGAACCTAGGAACCTTGCTGTTTTTATTCTAAATAAATAACCTAGCCGTTTCAGTTAAGTGTCACAGTCTACTATTTAGAAAATTACAAATTTGGAGAACTGTATTTGCCTTCAGGAGGGACTAGATACCAACACACAGTGGTGTGGTAATAATTTTCTCATCTTAAATATTTTCAGATGTAAAATTTGTTCATATTGGCGCAAATTCACTGGATTACCTTTTATTATTCCATAAATAATTCCATGTTCGAGAGAACAACTGAGACTTCTACCTGCAGGTTGAACCTTTCTATCCATGTAGAACGCGTTACTTCCCAAGCGACACAGTTCCTAGGTTCTATAATAACTGCGGATCTTTTCCCAGCAAAGCAGTACTAAAAGCTTTTTTTATTCTGCTGGTGCACCCAAACTTGAGTACGATTCTTAAATATGGAACGCATTCTATGCATATAATATAAATATTCTGGAAAATGTACAAAATAAAGGGGGGGTCAGTCAATTTATTCTGCTGCGATGTTTCAAACTAGAGTCTACAGTTGGGACTTTCCATTGCTGGCCTGACATACCTCCATAAGCTTTTGCTTGACAGAGTGGATGCAACAGAACTTCTCCAGAGCATGACTTGTGTATACCGCTTTTAAATTCGAGAAGGACTCTAGCTTACTACTGCAGACATTTCTAAAATTAATTGTGATTGTATCAGTAAAATCTTATCAAACTTCAGGGACTATTACAAAAGCTAATTTTTTATGACTGCTGTATGTGGTTCTTGTATGCACACTAATAGCTAAATAAATAAATAAATAAGTAAACGAATGAATAAATAAATAAATAGATAGATAAATGAATAGATAAATGAATAAATAAACGAATAAATAAATAAATAAATACCGTATAACTTACCCTCTATACACATTCTTCCGGGTTCGTATACGGATGAGATGAGCGACTGGTGCAGTATTGACGCTGAGATGAATGGTGAATGGCCCGGTAATGAATCCGAATAACCTAATTATGCTCCTCAGCCCCTCCTAACGAACTTAGCTGCGTCATCTCATCACTTACTAGACAGTTTCTTGAATAGAAACTCGCGGCAGGCGCTGTGAAAGGGGAGACGAGACATCATCCATCCATCCCGTGGAATAAGGGTGCAGAGTGCTAAGAAGGGAAAGGAGGAGATTGTAAGGGTGGCGTCGTGTTTCAAGGAGTTTGGTATGATGAATGAAGTCGACGTGCTTCTTCTAAGACATCGAAGGTAAGCGTAAGCGTTACTTGCTTTACTTCAGCCAGTTTATATATTTTTGATAGTGAAATCGGATGTACAGTCTGTGGCAATCAAAAGTTCGCATCTTGACAGCCTACCAAGCAAAGTTGAAACTTATAATAAGGTGGACCTAAAATAACCTTCAGGGCCGTGTAGGGAAAAGTTAAAACCTTGGAAACCTGGGAACTTGAAAGATGATCATTTTTGTTCGAGTCTTCAAGCATTGATAATGTCCATTTTTATGATTTCTTGGACAATAGTCACAAAATCACATATAACCTGAAAACGGTCTACTTTAGAGAAGAGCTACCATTTCGTTCAGAGTGATTCAAGGAAACTTAAATACTTCTGTCTATTATTTCTAGATTCTAGATGATTGTGAGCTTTCTTAATCAAAATGATGCATCTAGTGCAACCGCATAATTTATAGGTCAATAACAAGAAAGTTTAAGGAAAATGTTTGTCAGCTATAAATACTTATTCCAAACTGACTAATGAATGACTTGCACGATGTGCTGAGCCATTTGACGTGGCTAAAACCTCACATTTGTTTGAGAAATTTTCCAGTTCACCTTTTTTCATAATTTTGTGGATGCCCCTTGACATGAATCAACAGATTGCCGGGAGGTAACCTGGCGCAAATGTTTTAAATATTTTATTATACAAAACTACAAAAAATGGTTTTTCAATTCGGACAAAGTTATTTTAGGTTTTCCGAATCTATCTGAACAAAAGATGTCTATAGTTTTTTTCCCTAAAGTTGACCGTTTTCGACTTGTACACGATTCTGAAAAGCTCTAAAAGTGGACGTAACCAAAGCTTAAACACTCTGTTAAAAATTACTATATTTGAGGTTGCCAAGCATCCAAGTCAAATATTAGAATTTCCCCTACAATATCCTCAGGAGTATTTTTGGCTTTGTTTATTATAAAGCAATGCAAAACCTTGCTTGTTAGGCTACCAATTTTTTAATTTCGCAGACTGTACTGACCTGACATTCTTGCTGCGGCTTAAACATTATCATTACGTTTTGTTAAGTATTTTATTAAACTTGACACCAATATAATTTTTTGATGAGGGTGAATCTAGAAAATTTCCGTAAGCCTTATCCCTCTGATAGAGGTTATTTTACTTTACTCTTTTTTGCATTGATGCTATAAATCGACTACTGCCAAAAGCATATACGATCTCATTTTCAAGGGTTTTCAACTCCTCTGTGAACTATTTACAGTAATACTTCATAATAGTTCCAATATAAAGGCGGTTTTTCCAACTTTGTTGTTTAATAGAACTTTCGTAGTATAATGTTTTGTATCTTTAAGTGTTTTTATCTACCCTGTATAATTCCATTGCAGAATCCGCTTATACAATTTTTTCAGCCACATAGTTCATTTTTGGCTATCATAACAAATATGAAATAAATTAAAATTATATAAATTCCGCCAATAACAGTCGTATGTCGAAAAACCAAAACACATCCACAGCACATCAAAATAAATGAGCGCATATTTATTTGCACCGCAAAACTCATAATTAAAACTCGCGCTCTGTCGGCCCAATTACCGACAGAAAATTAAATTCAAATTAATTAGCCGCCGATTTAGGAAGAGGGGAAACGCACACATACACAATACAACACACCAGCGCGACTACCGATGATAGACAAACAGATGCATTAATAAATTTATGTAATAACCTTTTTAGCTCGTCATTTGCAGAAAACATACAGAATAAAAAACATAAGAATAAAAATACAACAACTATACACAGGTACGAACGTACGCTTTTTGATATAAGCAAAACAATCTCTGTACCTACCCCATAAAATACGATGATACACGAGCTTGAAAAGATGCGCATGCGTCCAATTTTTCATTTATCTACTTGGCACCCCAGCAGTTAAAGCCGATTACAGGAGGGTATACCAGAAATTTAAAAAAGGCATATAAATGCATCACGTGTCATATAATATATACAGGGTGGCGCATCGAAAACGAAACAGACGCATTTACTGGCAGATCAGTTTTTTTTTGGAAAAACGCTCAGACCCGTCGATTTTGTTTTCGAAGGGGACACAAGTTTGGAAAAAAATCATGTTAACACGTGCAGCCCCCTGGGCGGGGGTAACACCAACCCTAAAATCTTAAACGGGGTCGAGTGATACCTTATTTTAAAGGTCTTTCAATTCCCTTTATAACGATATAAAACTAATGTACTTTAGTTCAGTTGTTTTGAGGATTTATTGATTTAAAGCTTAAATAAAACTAATACATCATCATTAGTGGAGATCGATATACTTGGCAGCAAAGTAATTTAAAAATGAAGAATGAACTGATCCGTTAGGCAAGTAAATATTGAAAATGGCCACCATGACTCTCCATGCAATAATAAAGATTTTGCTCAAAACGTTGCCGCACATTTTGCAATATTTGAGGAGTAATTTGAAGGCACTTATTCACAATTCTTTGTCGCAGGTCTTCTAATGATGTAGGCTGAGTAGCATAGATTTTGCTTTTTAAATTACCCCACATAAAGAAATCCAAAGGTGATAAATCTGGCGATCTAGGGGGCCATTCAATGGCACCTCTTCTACCAATCCATCGATCTGGAAACGTCTGATCTAAATATTGTCGAACACGTAATGCGTAATGTCGGCAGTTATGATAATTTATTACGCCATTTAAGAAAAAGGAACATTCATCAAAAAAGCTAGTCTTGAGTAGAAAATGTTCATCGTTTATAATTCGTTCACTTATATCTTCACAAAATTGTAATCGCCGATCAAAATCGTCTTCATTAAGTTCTTGTACCAGGTGAATTTTATACGGATGAAAACTATGGGCCTTTAGAATCCGTTGGACAGTACGTCGACTAACACCACACACAGTCTCCAATTTGCGGGTACTTAACGTAGGATCTACATAAACTAGCCCTAAAACCCCCTTCTATTGCTTCGTTCCTTATGGGATTTTCAATGTTGAGTTTTTTATTGGCGAATGACCCAGACATATTTTCGATGCACGTTACTGTTCTCATGTCGCTCATTAAATATTTCTGCTGTTCTATTAGCGAACTGATTATTCCCGAAAAATATTTCGATTATTTCAACTCTTTCTGCTGTGGAATATACCATGGTTATTTTATGTAATAAAGCGTTACAAGTTATTTTAGCAACAAAGTTTGGTCAAATCAATCGCAAACTATGTACTAAATTCCTATTTAAAATAAGTACGAGATATTTCCTTATCTTTCTGCAAGAAATAACTTTTTTGCCACAAAAAAACGCTCCAATAGCTATTTTCAACAACAAAATGATGAACAAACCATGGGCCTAGTGAAGAAGAGCATTTACTTATTAAGTAAATTTTTTTAGTCAAATTTCTTCTGAAAGTAGTACAAACTATTCTGATGTACCTATAAAAGTCTACTTTAAGCTTTAAATCAATAAATCTTCAAAACTACTGAACTGAAGCTCATGTATTACATGATTATAAAGGGAATTGAAAGGCCTTTAAAATGAGGTATCACTCGATCCCCCTTTCCATTTAAGATTTTAGGGTTGGTGTCACCCCTGCCCAGGGGGCTGCACGTGTTAACGTGATTTTTTGTCGAACTTGTTTCCCCCTCGAAAACAAAATCAACGCGCCTGTTTCGTTTTCGATGCGCTACCCTGTATATATATATATATATATATATATATATATAAGAAAGCCAAATGCCGAAATGAACTAAAATAGATATTAGAGGTGAATACATTCTATATTTACCTACATTCCCCACAATAATTAAACCGAGAACGTTCGAACCAGCATTACCGTAAATTAGTAGATAATAATGTCTCCAAAGTCGAGCAAAAACTTAAACATGTCAATTCTAGGCCTGGTTAAGTGAAAATTACTAATTCATGACGCTAGTTTAGGAATGAAGAAGTTAGGCTGTCCAATATGTGATGCCATGAATAAACTTGTGAATTTTTTGCGTCTACTCTTTAGGCTACAGACGTTATGCGCCATTATCGACTTATTGTGAGGTCAATCAATCCCAGAGTATATTCCACCCTCTTTGTAAGAGATTTTCCATGAATGGACCGTAAGCAATATCTGGTTGATGATGATACCAAACCAGAGATACATATGAGGTCTGTAAATGAAGTGATGAGACTAACGTCGTAGCGTTCGATCTGGCAACAGTTTTACCTATTACCTAAATGATTGACATCAATTTCAAGCAACGGTGTGCTGTCAGGTTTTGCTTCAAACTTGGGAACAATGCGACGGAAACTCTTGCTAAATTTCACTAGGCCTATGGAGTGTTTTGTTAGGAACGCAGGTTTTTCGGAATGGGGATAGAGAGAGAGTCGATGGGAGATGAACCGCGAAGCGGTAGGCTTCGATCTTTAAGAACCGATGAGAATATCGACAGAATCCGGGATCTTGTACTCACTGATCGTCGGGAAAGAGTTAAATTTGACTCACACCACCGATCATTAGATCAAGAAAAACAACACGATAATGTTTCTTGTGACATAGCAATGCCAACAAACGAGTTTTTCGCCAGTAAAAGCATCCATGTGGCTCATCATCGTCTTTATTGCCCTGGCTTGGGTCCGTGTGACTCTTTTTTTCTTCCTTATTCCAGTAATGAGAAGTGGAAGAACCATATCCAGTGCTGTGTGGCTTCAGCTGGAACTTGTTTTGATAGTGGCAATACAAAAATTGTAATTATAATGGAATAACAAATTAAAAAAAGTCAGTCCCTTCACTTAATTTACAGACCTCGTAGTCTAGCTTAGATTTTACAGAATCATAGTATCTATAGTATCTTGAATGTGTTGAAATTGAAGCACTCTGTATTTCTGATAATACGGCTATAAGCATTTGATGCAGCAACAACAAAATTTACAATGTGAGAGGAAACAGAGAGTTTCCTGTCAAATGAGGTTCCCAAGTCATGAACCACAATGCTCTATCCATATATATTAGGTATACCAAACTATTTTTATGACACCAGCTGTCAACCCTCACATATTAAGTATTCTACAGTAAATTTTGATACAAACGGCTTATAATAGATAGTCACATCAGTCACAACCTGAGAAATATCATTTAAGAACTTAAGAACATACTAGATCCTTGAGAGACAGTAGATATGACAGTGTATTCGCTTGACTACAGACCGTCAGTCACACGACACGACTGCTTAAGGCAGCCTCTTGCAGCGCGTGCCGAGCTCGAAAGGTCATAAAATCTCCAAAAATGTAGAACAGATTATCTTTACGGAGTTGTGAGGCTGTGTAGCGTTGTATATGCTGTGGAGGGAGGGGGAAGGGGAAATGCCGCTTAATAAAACGGGGAACGTAGGTGGTGCTGGAAAATAAAAACCGCCCACGTGTCGCAAGGTGGTGAGTATAGGAGCAGACTGAGAATGCTGAGCTGGAGTTGCAGCAGACAAACGACGATTGGGTATAGAGATCGGATTAGGATATGAGGACAGGTCAGGAACGAATTTGTAAAGATAAATGTAATAAACATACCAAGATAATCGAAAACGCTATCTATTGATAATGTTGTAGATACAAGGTATTTTTCATTGTAGTTAACAAGGTTTTTGCTGCAGTGACATCGCGAGAACGCAAAGATAGGACATACAAGAATACCGGGCAATAGGTGAAAAGTCAAATAATGTTCATCGCTTCGCTGGAGCTGGTTTATTCAACAATTAGTTACCAGAAGACAAGCATGTAGATTAGTACAGTGTTGGTACAACCGGGTCGAAAAAAGGGTCAAAGATAGTCTAGCTGCCAGGCTTAGCCCCCCCTCTATTACTAGTTGAATTCAGCGCCCCAAAATACCTGAGTGTACGAATTTGTATTTGCTTGTAACGACGAGAGACTAAATTTCTTTTTCGAAGAAAAAAATCAATTAAATAAAATATTGCGTTACATGTTGAGGTATAAAAAACTTATTTCAACGTTCTCACTTCTCGCCACAGCACCCAGCAGGCTGATATACACCCCACAGAGTTCCAAACCAAAGGGGGAATAAAACAACCCTGGAAGTTATTCGCACACCCGCGTGCATGTGGGCAACGTCGGGGTCGACGTACCTGCTACACCCTTAATAATTAACACCTAACTGAATTTTCAACCCCCTGTGTGACCAACACCTTAGTGGAATTTATGCTTCACGGAAAACGTGGGGTTTTTCAGGAATTCGGTGCGATATCAACGGTAGTAAGGAATGCCAAATGTTCGACGTGGAGTTGTAACATAGTCAGCAGGACTGATTTGGTGGTGAAAGCTATTTCACTGGTACGCGGGATGACAACAATTCATTTTAAGAGAAATGAGATAGATCTGATTATGATGACTGTCTCAATTCTCTGACGCCCTAAGCAACTATGGACCTACTCGTACTGTACAGCTATCCGTTTATAAGATTTTTGGAATTCTGCTAAGGGATCAACTTACCTCTCATCTCGAGTCAAGTCAATTATTTAATGACAAGCAGTTTGAGTTTAGACGGAACAGATCTACTACTACAGCAATCTACAGATCTTGTTAACGAAGGATTTGAGAACCATCTACATATCAAGGCAGACCTTTTCGATTTTAAGGCTATTTATTGTCTGCAACACAGTATTTTAATAAAAAATTAGCTTATTATGACATTCATCCTTCTAGCATTAAGATTTTAGACTCTTACTTATCCGACAGAAAACATCTGATTCGTTTCAATGACTGTAACTCTGATACCAGATCAGTGATCCATTGAGTTCCTCAGGGTTCCGTATTGGAATTATTGCTGTTTTTATCATACATTAACGATATCTCTAATAGCCTGTGAGATACGCACAATGCTGCTTTGTTTTCATATGCTGATGACACTACTTTGGTAAGTTCTAATAAATATGTAAATACCCTTGTCGAAACCAGCTCATTGTGTAAGTCGGACCTTGAGGATTGGTTTGCTGCCAATATGTTATTGCTCAATACTGATAAAACTCAGTCTATAATACTAAGCGTACGCAGTCATGAGTTGGAACCTGCTCAATCAGTACATGTTGACTGTACTCTGACAAGGGAGTTGCATACTCTCCATGTGGTGGATCGTTTGTCCAGAGTTATGTTATATATCTCATACGTAGTCTAAAGGATAGAGTATCCGATAAAGTCTTATTAACTGCTTATCATGCACATTTCCACTCTAAAATGACATATGCAATTTTGGTCTTGGTACACTCTCCACATATGCAAAAACTATTTGTCATGGAAAGGCGTTGTATCCAATACACTTCTGGTTTGAAATACAGAGATCCCTGCAAGGGTGAATTCATTAAATTGACGATACTAACCCTTCCATGCGGGTGTATTTTGAGTTGTCTCCTATATCAAACGTGACATTAGTACCTTCCCCACTCATAGTGATAACCACAATTATGAAACACGAAATAGAAACATTTTGTCATAATAAGTGCCGTCTAGAAAAATCAACAGTTGGAACACACTTTTATAGCCTTAAAGTTCTTAATCTGCTGCCCAACAATATAAAATCATTGGATGTTGATGTTAAACTCGAGTATTATTTAATAAAAAACGCATTCCTTAGCACGGACGAATATTTGGCAAATGACTTTACTGATATACCTTAAATGTTCTTTTTTTTATTTCTCTGTCCAACTTGTGTACATTTGTTATTGTTTTGTTTGTCTGTATGTGTATAGTTAATTGTATTATAGATATACTTTTCTAAGTGATCTTCTTTTATCTCATGACGACATTTGTATCGTTTTTTTCTTCAATTTGTTTTTAGTAACTATGGGCTACGCAGCACTGCATTGTTTTTAACTGATTTCATTCATGTCTGATGTATTTTTTTTCTAAGCGTTCTATTAGTCTATATTGACTGGTGAAAACACTTTTTGTATATTAGCATCAATAAATTATTATTATTATTATTATTATTATTATATTATTAAGGTTCTTGAGACTGCAGCCACAACGCAGGAGAAATTTAAGTCAGACAGAAAGTTTGTTCTTTGTGAATGTCGACCTTTCGGAAATGTACAACTTCTTCGTCAGGCTGCGAATGCTTAAATTTTCAAAATTCAATAGAGGAGAGTAAAACAATGAAGCGCTGGTCACAAAACAAAACATTGGTTAATAGGAACACTTAACTAGATGGAAACTTGAAAACCAAGGTCTATCGGTTTGAACTGTTGTTCAACTCGCTTTGACCGCCATTATAAAGGGCAGTGGTTCCATAGTCCATACACTTCAGTAATCAGATAACGAATCAATCTTTTCTGCTTTACCAAAGATCTCAACCATTTGCCTTGAAACTGTCAACATTTGACAATGCCGCAAGACCTCTGATAGTTGCTCTGAGAGCCGCGGGGTTCTATCGGTGAGTCCATCTTTGTAAGTATGTATTAATTCAACTACTCCCTCTTCAGTTATCGGCCGTTTCCGAAGATCTGATTCTGGCAACATCTAAAAACCTCGAGATGTGAGAGTCGAAGACTTCTTGAGTGCGTCCACTTCAGTACCTTGCTACCAATAAAATCCCTGCCAATTTAACAAAGTTCTTGGCTGTTTCAGAAGATTTTATACAAAATCGCGACATCGAAAATTCTCTATTGTTTTGAGAGCCGCAAGAGTTCACAGATGCGGCCACTTTTGTACGCTGCTACTAATTCAACCCTTTCCCTTTGACATCGTTTCCGTGAACCTGAACCTGAACACTAACAACAGCTGCTATCGCCGAAAAGCCTCGGGATCCTAGACTGAGTGCTGCGGGGTTCCACATATTGGTTCACTTTTGTAAGTTACTTTATCAAAGGTTTCGATCGTTTCCGAAGATCTCATTCCAAACGACGCAGGTTGTTATCTGGAGAGCTTCTATAGGTTCTCCAGGTGCGTCCACTTTGATTAATTGCTTACAAATTCAGCCAGTGCCAGAAGCTAAAGCACAACCTCTTTATCTCTTTCAGAGATCTCTTGAAAAACGTCAACATGTGGCAACAGCGCTTAACCACTGAATGTTATTCAGGGAACTGCGGGGTTTTCCAGAAGTGTTCACTTCGTTGATTTGCCAATAATTTAGCTCGTGCTGTAACACAACCTCTTGAACGAAGCACTCGACCTCTATCGGAGATCCTCTGCAAACCAATCTCATATGGCAACATCGCAAAGCATGGTGATGTTACTCTGAGAGTTGTAGGTTCCCCAGGTGCGTCCACTTCGGTGATTTGCTAATAATTCAGCCGCTGCTAGGACGTCAATTAAATCGTGAATAAATTAGTATCGTCGAGTTATAGGTTAGGTTATGGGTAATGGAGCCTCGGCAGTGATGTAATATTTGAATGTGTCCGTTCCCGAGGGCGATACGAGAAGCGGGAATTCTAGCGTGATGAAGGGGATACAGTGGAGATAGCATACATATTAACGTTTGGTTTAATAAACGTTTTTTTCAGTTGTTATTGGTGTGGGAGTATTATAATCGCGAAAATTTCGAAAACGAGTGTTTTTTGGACTCTGCATTACACGTACATCACCCAAAACCATGTCACACCTTTTTGATGATTGCATTAGTAACAATATATACAATACAAAAGCATAAATTCAGATTCATTTGAAGAAACAACTTGTTATTTTCTTCTGTGTCTGATTTGATTACTTTTTTCTATTTGTAATTTAGTTATTATACTGTGATTTACTTTACATGTCTGTTTTATCTGATTTCGACATTATCGAGAACGAGGAGCATAATTTAATGATAGCATGCCTGAATGTGAGATCGTTAACTAGCTCACTTTGTGATCTCAAAGAATATATACTATCACAAAATTTTGATGTCATCGGCTTAACTGAAACGTGGCTGAAGCCAAGTATTATTGATTCAAGGGTTCATATTCCAGGTTATCAGCTATTCAGGTCTGATAGGCAAGACAGGCGAGGTGGGGGAGTTGCTTTGCACGTTAGGTTAGGACTTAGGTGCTCTTTTCTGCAGGTGTCTCAGAATGATGGTTTTGAACAACTCTAGATCAAGATCAAGGTTAATAAAAAAACAATCAATGTTGGAGTTATATATATACAGGGTGTTCCATAATTATTGCGACAAAATGATAGGGGTTGTAGAGGGCATCAAAATGAAAAATTTTGCCTTATAAACCCCTGTTCGGAAATATGCCGTTTGGGCTGGAGCAAAAAAAAAAGATCAGTTTCTTGAAACAGCTTACCTACAGTAATTGCTCAAAGTGTCCTCCACCTTGCTCAATACACAGCTGTGCACGATTGTTCAATGATCGGCGAACTCTGTGGCATACCCTCGGTATGTCCTGAACATGTGCGGACGCGACCATCACTCTTCCCAGTAGGTCTTGTTGGTTGGGAACAGGAGTTTCGTACACTAAAGCTTTCAGATGGCCCCAGAGAAAATAATCCAGTGGGGTCAGGTCGGGTGACCGCGCAGGCCAAGGCACAGGGCCACCTCGGCCTATCCACCTATTTGTCGTCCAAATACTGCCGCACTTGTAAAGAAAAGTGGGCTGGAGCGCCATCGTGTTGAAACCACGTGTTGGCTCTTATGTTCAGTGGCACATTTTCTAATAGTTCCGGTAGCACATGCTGTAAGAATCGACCATAAGTATGCCCATCCAAACGTGGTGGAAGCAAATATGGCCCGATGATATGCTCGTCCACAATGCCGCACCAGATGTTAATTGAAAACTATGTTGGTCTCTATGGATGGCTATGGCATGAGGGTTTTCTTCATCCCAAATGTGACTGTTACGGCTATTAAAATAACCGTCCTTTGTGAAACAGGACTCGTCAGTGAACAAAACGTGGCGACCAAAGTTTGGTTGCCTCAACTCCTGCTGCAGCCACCAACGACAAAAACGTCGACGCGGCAGATAGTTTTCTGGACCCATGGCTTGGACTTTTAAAAGGTGGTATGGGTGTAGTTGCTGGTCATGGAGAACCCGCCAAGCAGTAGTTTGAGACGCTCCCATTTCATGTGCAATAGCACGCACGCTTGTACGCGGATTGGCCTCTACATGATGCAGAATCGCTGACACGAAGACGTCTTCCGTTACCACCAGCTTCTCCGTAAATTAAATGCATATCCGCAAGTTCCGCATACGAATAACGCTGCATTTTAACACTAAGGTACTGTTATTTACTATCTAGTTTCACGCACCACTCAGATAAATTAAATGAATCGGTGTGGAGAATTTACGATAACAAAAATGTAAACACAGCAGGCTTTTTTTACAAATCGGCGAGACCATGAAATGTGCTAGACGAACATTTTGCAGTTGTTGAATTTTTTGTTTCTCCTATGAGCTCTTAAGGTAAAATTAGCGGTAGTGCTCAAACGGCATATTTACGAACAGGGGTTTATAAGGCAAAATTGCATATTTGTATGCCCTCTACAACCCCTATCATTTTGTCGCAATAATTATGGAACACCCTGTATATAAGCCTCCTGATGTTCACTACAACTCGCTGACATCGCTAGAAGAGATGCTAGCATCTCTTCTTCCTACATCTGAGAATATTATTGGCATGGGTGATTTGAATATCAATTTCCATAATACTAATAGCCCAAATTTTAAATTCGTATCAACATTTATCCAGTACCTTAATTTCAAACAAATTGTGAACGAAAAGATAAGAGTAACTAACAATAGTGGCAGCCTTATAGATGTTGTTTTTGTGAACAGAGAATTAAGCATTACTAAAACAGGTCTCGTCTGTCTCCCCACCATTTCTGACCACAGTTTGGTATATTTCTGCATCGAATGTGAAAAAAATGTTAGGTGTCCGAAATATGTACTTACTAGAGACATAAGAAACATCGATCACTTCTTATTAAAAGAAGTTGCATCGTCTCTCTATTGGTTAGATGTAGTCCATTTAGAAAGCATTGAAGACAAGTTGCGATATTTTTATGAATTGGTTGAAAATGTACTCAACGTTTGTGCTCCTTTCAAAACCAAAAAGATTACCAAAGCACGGTATCCTTGGATTACTACTAATATCAAATTTATGATGCGACTGCGAAATAAGGCTTATTCTCAATATATTAAAGCAGTAAAGAACAAGTATCGCAGTGAAATAATAGATTCAAAATGGATATATTATAAACAGCTTAGAAATCTTGTCAAAGCCTCTTTCAGGAGGGAAAAGAAAGCTTACATTGAATATAAACTGAGACAAAGCAACAATAGTAGAGAATGGTGAAATGCTATCAAAAACCTTGGCGTTCATGGTTCTAAAAATGATAACCGGTGTTTAATACAGCCTGACATGCTTAATGATTATTTCATAGACTCTATTCCCGTCAATAAGGTTAATAACTACTTACGGACATTCTATAACACAAATTATCTTTCCCCTGCTGTTCAACCGTTTAGCTTTAAACTTGTTACTAAAGAAAGGGTTTTGGATATTTTTTTCTAAAATTAAGTCATGTGCAAAGGGTCTGGATGACCTAAACTTAGATCTTTTGATTCCCTTAATTCCATACTGTATCGATGCATTAACACACATTATAAATTTTTCACTAGAAAAAGGTGTCGTGCCGAGCCTATGGTAAGCCGCTATGGTTAGACCTCTTGGCAAAAATTGATGATCCGATAGCACCTGGTGATTTCAGGCCTATTAGTATACTGCCATTACTATCTAAAATTCTGGAAAGAATTGTCTATGAGCAAATACTAGGACACATAAATAAAAACAGTTTGATTCCAAATGTTCAGTCGGGGTTTCGGAAAGGTCACAGTACGGTTACCACTTTGATAAACATATGTGATGACTATATCAGAGCTATGGATAAATCTTGTGTCACAACGTCAATTCTAGTTGATCGCAGCAAAGCTTTCGATTCTATCAATCATGAATTGCTTCTTGCTAAGCTGCATTATCTTGGATTTTCTGATAGTACTGTTACGTGGTTTAGGAGTTACTTGCATGAGCGGTCACAGCTAGTCAATGTAGGCGGCTGTATGTCCGATAAGCGTGCGATTTTGAAGGGGGTACCACAGGGCTCCATACTTGGCCCAATTTTGTTTACTTTGTATACGTTCGATCTAAGTCGTGACATTAAATATTTTTCTATTCAGTCTTACGCTGACGATACCCAACTGTATTTGTCTAACCGTCCTTCCGATTTCCTAGAGGCAAACAGGAGAATGTCTTGTGATCTAGATCGTGTTGCAAAGTGGTATAACGATCACGGGTTACTTATCAATTCAAACAAATCTGCTGTCATAACTATCATTTACTTATTATGCTTCATTAAGTACTTATACAAAATTTTATTAAAATAAAACCATTTAAACTGGGTGTTCGGATTTATGTCACTTAGTATATTAAGTCCATACAAAGTAATTTCGATAGTAACTTGATAGAATTACACCTGGAAGGTGGAGACTTGCCTCATATAAAATCCGTGAAAAATTTAGGAGTAATAGTGGATGAACATCTCACGTTTCACGATCACGTTTCCAGGGTTGTGCAAAATTCATATGCTAAGCTCAAGACAATTTACAGTTATAAACATGTATTATCTAGTCAAACCAAGATCAAGCTTTGTAACTCTTTGATTGTCAGCAAAGTCGAATACGCTGATGCGGTGTATGGTCCATGCCTGACACAGTCGGAAGCTTATAGGATACAAAAAGTGCAAAATAGTGGTATCAGGTATGCATTAGGTGTTCCGAGAAGGGAATACATTACTAGATACATTAAGGATGTCAACTGGCTCACGATGCATCAGAGATGGATTGTACACTTGTTGTCCATAGTACAGACAGTCCTATTAACCAAATATCCAGCATATCTGAGTAGCAAACTTTCATTCAGAAGTCACTCGGCGAACTTACGCTTAGTAGGTTATACCCTCGATATGCCCCCCCATAAATCAACACAATTCACAAAGTGCTTCTCATACATAGCACCTTTCTTTTATAATTGTCTACCATCAGATCTGAAAAGTTTGAGTAACAATAATTTTAAAGTTAACATAAAGAAATTTGTTCTCGATAATTAATACCTAATTTTATACTAAGCTTTCATCTTGTAACTGGTGTGAATCTACATTTAATGTTAATGTTAATCTTATGTAGCCCTGGTTGGTACCAATCGCAGCTACTAGCTGATATACCCGCCAGGTAAAATAAAGGCGTATTATTATTATTATTATTATTATTATTATTAATAAAAGTTAGGTTCTTTGTCTTTGATGACATGTAGCATGTATTTTTATGTAATTTTATTTTTATATTTGTTTATTTGTGCATGTTTTCTCACTTGTCACTTTACATTTGTTTGTGTTTTGTTTACGAATTTATTGCTGTTTACTTTTAATTTTTATACCTTCCCCCATATAACATAATATATTTTTTTATTTTTTTAAGTTATTTCTGAGCATGGTTTTTGATTCTGCTACGTACTCTTTGGGCATTATACCATGCATAGGCTACAATTTCGTAAAAAAAAATTTTTTTTTTCTGCTTCAAATTTTCTTATTATCTTTTGTGTATTTTTCTTTGTATTTGCATGTACCTGATTTTAGCCCTGGTTGGTTCTGAAAAACAGCTTTTGCTGATGTAACCCGCCAGGTAAAATAACGACCATTTATTATTATTATTATTATTATTATTATTATTATTATTATTATTATAACAGGCACAATTCGGGATCCACTCATCCTCAAAACTCATGAAGAGGCGGTTCGGGAATTTTAATTTATAACTTTTCCCCTTTTCGTATCTTAAAATAACAAGTTAAATAATATAAAAAACTAAAAAAACATGCTTTAACCCGAATTAAAAAGTAGAAAATAGTTTTTAACTACAAAGAGTTTATATTACAGTAGTAGATGGTCCAAAAATCAATCACAATTAATGACGTCAAAATAAAATTATAATAAAATTTAAGTTATTAACAGAATAATTCAATTAAGAGTAAAAAGCGTGGGGTGTTTGATGCAATAAATGTTACAATCATTCTATTGGCAACTATCTATGAGAGGAGAGTTAAAAAAATGTAGTAAAATGCACCCCTCGCTTCTTGCTCTGAATTGAATTAATCTGTAAATAACTTAAATTTTATTATAATTTTATTTTAAGGTCATTGATGATGATTGATTGTTCGACCATCTACTACTGTAATATAAACTCTTTATAATTAAAAATTATTTTCTACTTTTCACTTCGGTTAGTTATAAAAGCGTATTTTTTTAGTTTTTTAAACTACATATTATTTATTTTTTATTTTTTAGTTTGATTTATCAATTAATCTTTTGTGGACGTGTGGTATTGCAATGTCTGACGAATCATTTCATAATCTAATCATTTCATTTAAAGCTTCACTCTTGCATGGGGTTTTACCTGTTAACTTAGAGCAATCAAGTACTTCAATCCGAATACCGTCTGAAGATGTTACAAGACTAAGTGCTACATAAGCTTGTCCAGCAGCAAACAGTCGCAAGCCTATGTAGATAAATGAATGCACGATCGACTGTACAACCTTGCATCTTGTGGACGGTCGAATCCCATCTCAGGATTAATGGCAACATTCGCAAGGTGAGAATGCACTACCTTTAAAAAGTATCTGCCTCCATTCTGCTGTGCCGAGTGCCCGAACCAACAAGTCCGAAACTGCACGCATGCGCAGATCGCGCGCTAGCTCTATCTCTATTACTGCCCTACAGAGGATCTAGAAAAGAATTTATCAATCCTGGTGGACCTAATAAGGAGAATGGAAAAGAGTTATCAAATGATTGCATTTTCATCGGTCCTTGTTACGTGTGCGAAGTTTCAAGTTAATCAAACTTCTGAAAATTGGTGAAAATTATGCTCAAAGATTCCGTTACATGCATACAAACAGGTCAAGCTAATAAAAGCGTGTTAAAAATTCAAATTTGGAACTCTTTTATTTTCAAATATGAAAAGATTGTGGTTCATACCAACGAATTCGAATAGATTAGAAGGAGCCAACTCTATATGTTTAAACTTTTAGCTCTTTTGACTACCATTGCCTACTAAAGTGACAGCGTTGCATCAACATACTAGCAATGCTTACTTCAAAAGGGATATCCATTTGCCTGTATCATCAAGCTCTAAAGCCTCTGCAAATGCGTAGACAGTGTAATACCCTATGTGCTGCGTTAGGCCACAGTTTGTGTTCTGTCACGTCAAATTTTAAGTTAGGTGTGTTGTCAGTTAGTTATCAGATAGCAGTCAGTTTTCTTTTTTTTGTGCGTAAAGCACCTGGGGAGGATCAAATCACTAATAAGGCGCTGAAGCTGCTTTCGCGGACATCCTTAACTTATCTCGTGGCAATAGTCAATGCCATGCTAAGGACCCAGAACTTCCCATCCGCGTGGAAGACGGCTGAAGTTGTAATGATTCCAAAGAAGGCGGGTTCGATATTTCCCCAGGATCATCGTCCCATTAGCCTGCTTTCAGCTTTGTCTAAGCTCGCTGAAAAGGTGATTCTACGCTACCTTGAGAATTTCTCGTCAGATCTTCACGTGATTCCTGACGTGCAATTTGGTTTTCGGTCTGAACATAGTACGGAGCTACAGGCGGTTCTGCTGGTGGAACGAGTAACCAGAAGATTCACCCTTAACGAAAGTATGTACTGGCATCTTACTTTTGGATCTCTTTATGACCACGCATCCTGCCCCTTACAGCACTGCTGTCCTGTCCCCCCAGGGTAACTCAGACCACGGTGTTGTGGAGGTTAGGTTTCGGTCAGAACCCGCTGTGGCAGCAGAAACTCGTACAGGCCGCAAAACTTGGCAATACGGACATGCCGACTGGGAGGGGCTCAGAGATTTATTCTCTAGCTTTCCTTGGAAGATGTCTGTTTCACTGACGTGAATGCGTCGGCTGTCTGTTCTTCGATAACCGAAATTATCCACGTCGGAATGGAGGAATGTTCCCCAGGGATCGGTCTTGGCTCCGACACTGTTTCTCTTATATATCAACGATCTCCTTTCCTGCACGATCAACCCAATCCACAGCTTCGCTGATGACTGCACTCTACATGCAGGAATTCAGAGTGACAAGCCGATCTCTGCCGCTGAGTTGGAAAAAAGAAGACTAGCGATGACTTCCTGTCTGACAAGAGACCTGGAGGCTATCACTGCTTGGGGACGCAACAATCTTGTACAGTTCAATGCTTCCAAAACGCAGTACTGTACTTTGACGATCAAAAATCGTCCCTGCGCTCACCCGGTTTCGATGGATGGTCGAGTTCTGCCAAAGAGCCATTCATTTCGGCTGGTCGGAGTCCAGATCACCGAGGACCTGATCTGGCACGAACACATCTCGTCAATAGCTGCAGCTGCTGGGAAAAAGCTAGGCTATTTGTTTAGGGCTGAGAAGTACTTTTCTCCGCATGATCTTCTCACTCTATACAAGGCCCAGATAAGGCCTAGCCTCGAGAATTGCTCACGTTTGGGGTGCTGCCGCTAACACTACATTATTTATGCTCGATGCAGACCGTCCCGGGACGGGGGGCCGCCGGCGATCTAGCTCTCTTCTACCGCTAACCAATGGGCTTTGCTCCTCAGAGTTCTCTTTCATGATGCCGCCACGCGATGTGCCTGCCAGTCAGACCCGCCTGACTTTGGTCTCCCATCCTGGCCGTGTCGAACTTCGTACATCCAGAACTGACCGATACGACCGCTCTTTCGTCCCAAGGGTGTCGAGGTTGTGGAACAATCTGCAAGAGGAAGCTTTTCCCAGTTCTACCAACCTCAGGCAGTTCAAATGCCGGGTTAATAGAATTTGGGGTGCTGCCGCCCTGACTACATTATCCATACTCGATGCTGTCCAGAGGAGGGCGGTCCGACTGATCGATAACTCTTCTCTAACAGACAGTCTCGGGACTCTTTCGCACCGGCGGGATGTCGGCGATCTGGCTCTTTTCTACCATTACACCAACAGGCCTTCCTCCTCTTCCATGATGCCGTCGCGCGATGTGTCTGCCAGACAGACCCGCCTAACTTTCGCATCCCATCCTAACCGTGTCGAACTTCGTACATCCAGAGCCGGCCGATACGACCGCTCCTTTGTTCCGAGGGTGCCGAGATTGTGGAACAATCTACAAGAGGAAGCTTTTCCCAGTTCTATTAACCTTAGGCAGTTCAAAAATCGTATTAATAAAATTTCTTTGGGATCATCACAGCAGCCGCGGTATTCCGGCATTTAGGCTTCTGCCTGCGCGGCTGTTTCGATATATAACAAAGAAAATAAAAAAAAAAGGATTTGACAAGGTGTGGCGCGCGGGCTTCTTGTATAAACTAATTCAAAAAGCTTCCTTTTTTGGCTTCTAAAACTTCTGAAATCCTTCCTTGAAGGTAGGAAATTTTGGATCAAAATTGGGCTAATTAAAATTAACTATTCGAAAACGCAGGCAATCTACTGTACAAAAAGACGTCGCGGCGTTCCGTCCGAAGTTTCAACGAATGGACTTCGTATACCATGGCATTCCTCCGCTAAGTATCTCGGTGTTATTATGGACAAAGGGATGACTTAGCGGAATCATATAGAAGCGCTAAAAACTAAATTCCAAATTACGCGACAGCTTCACCTATTATTATGTAAACGTTCAAAATTAAGTTTGATTAACAAGATTCGACTCTATAAGGTGGTCATAAGACCGGCAATGAGTTACGCATGTGCGGATTGGTGTTTTATTGCCAAAACACACATGCGAAATCTGCAGGTTCTGCATAGCAGGACGTTGCGCACTAGTACTGACGCCCCATGGTATGTCTCTAACGAAACTCTTTATAGAGACCTCGATGTCCCTTACCTGAAGGGCTACATTCAGCAACATGCGCAGCGGCGCTATAGCCTAGCCGAATCGCACAGCTACGCTCTGTTACTTAGAACAACCAAAAATGGAGCAGTTTGATAAAATCTTATGAAAAAATCAAATATTTTTAGACTATATAAAAATCTGTGAAGTGATTTTAATAATGCCTAAACGCTGCCTATCCTAAAAGATTCTATTCTTCCTCTTTGCTCTCGTTCTTCCTTCTCTCCTTTCCTTCCATTTTTTCCTTAAAATTGTCTGGTTTATGGGTTACCAGACCTGACAGACTAACAGACTGACACTGTGACTCAAGAGGTAAGGTCCCACGGGCCGCTCTGACAACCAAAGATGACTTGACAGCAGTCAGTTTTGTTTATTTTTGGATTATTCAATAAGTTTCGCGAAGTTTATAGAGTTTCAAGAAGGCGATCTCCACATGTTACTAGGGTGTATAAGGCAGTATGTAGTGATCAATGAATTGAATAGGTTAGGAGCCAAGCCTACTTTTACCTCATTGCCTACTAAAATAATAGCGTTTTATCAATACAATAATAATACTTTCCGGTTGAAACAGCTACCTTCATTATGCTTGTGCCGCTCTTTACGAATTTAATGTCACATAATAATATTGACTTATGTCAAGTGCACTCTGATTCTCATTATAGACTATGAGAACTAGGGGACAAACAGATTGTTGACTGGCTTCTTCTACCCAGTCTGAATTCGTTGGATCATACTACCTGCCATTTCACTTTGTCCATATGGAACATTCTATACATATTTTTGGTTTTTGGTGTGCAGGGAGAAAAAAAAGTTGTCGTTTCCAGTTGCGCTGTTGCATTCATTTTGGACGAAGTTTAAAATGTTATAAATCAATTATACGGTCGGGTGCGAAACGGTAGCCGAAAAAATACGTGATTTTTGTACAACATTCCCGTCCGGTTCTATGAGGCACGACGTACGAAATTGATGTATGTGACCAGTTCCATTATTTAACTGGGGATATTGTGAATAATTATTATTCCAAAAAAAGAGCAACAAGCTTCATGTGCAATTTCTCTTTTATTACCCCAGGTAAACTTGGGCAAAAAATAATGTCCAATTTCGGGGACGTGTTTTATAAAAATGTACTACCTCGAATTCAAAAATTTTCACAGTTGGAGAACTAAGAAAAACATTCCGTGTCAAGGTTAACTCACAGAGCTTAGGCATTTGTTAGGAAAAAATTATATTTGGAATGTACTTTCTTCTTTTGAAACTAAACCAAATTGAGTAATCTCCCTCATACGATAATAACAGCTTACCTTCTAGAGGATGACTCACAGGTCTTACGATTAACTTCATGGAGTTACAAATATAGTTTTCGCTGTCATCATCGGCCTACCAAGCGCAGTAAAGTCATAGATATTAGATAAAAAGCATTAAATCACGCTGTCAGCTGTCCATAGTTGGCCGTCTGTGGTTGAACAGGAAGCTATACTACTAGATTGTCATATAGATTTGTTAAGGAGAGTTACTAATGGTAAACCTCCTGGAGTGGCATTCATACCATATTCTTAGTAGTTTGTAGAAGTCTCATTTAATTTCTTTCACCTCATTTTATATACTTTATTTCAGTTTTTCACCTATATAGTATTTGTTTTTCAATTAACTCAGCGCCCTTACACCGATTTTCAAACTTGTGACCATACAGTGTATTCCAAGTTGTGACAAAATCCTACACGCGATTACTGAGGTTACGTAATAACAAATAGGACAATAGGACAAATAAATCAGGAAGAGGTTAAAAACTATTTTTCATCTCGCAACTTTTTAAGCAAAGGATATTTGTCATCCATTGTCCATGCATGAAAAACAATGATGACATGAATCATACTGTATAAATACTACTCGATGCCATTACAAACATTTTTTTGAGAACCTATGTAATAAAAAAAGGATCCGAGTTCTGCTGTTGGCATCTTTAGAAGTCAGAGGATCAAAGGCTTACTAGTAACCTAGTAATTTTTTCTGTTACTTATTACATAAAACGTTATAATGTTGCTTCCGACCACCTTTTGACGGCCAACTTGCACGTTTAGGAATTTTGGCTACTTACTACTAAGGTAAAGTCGGGTCATAAGGCCGTGTTAGTGGAAAATATTTTTTATTAATTAAACTAAAAACGGTTTTAACATAAAAACACCTTTGCATTTCTCAACATTTGCTTATTACACAAAATAAAACTTATTTTACAAATATTTAAATATATTTTTTTAATAACAAAACACTGAGACCAGGCTGATCTGGTAATAAGGCCATCACAATAAAATAGGGGCGAGTAATAAGGCCGGATACTTAGGGCATACATTGGGTGCAAATAAAATCCTCTGTGTCTTCGATGCACCCATGTCCCACAGGATGCACAAACTCTCATATCACCGAAGTGGTTATGATTGCAAACTGTACACCTCCAACTTTCTTGTGATTCAGCACAACTGGTACTTGGAACACTAAAGGACTTTTTTGCAGTTTGCTCGCCTTTTTTTAGGAATTGTGTTCCTCTAACAATTCCCTCTTTACCTCTTGGGCGCGATAGTTTTTTACGTGTTGATACCCTTTTAGATTTCTTATCTGGTGTGATAAGAACCTCAGAAAAAGAATTCTCTTGTGCTGTTTTCTTCACAAAATTAGACAAGGGAATAATATCTTAGGGATCCCATTCAGTTTATCCTACTCTGATTTCTCTTCCTTGTTTTGTGGAACAGTTGTCTATTTCATTAGTCATCGAATGGTCATTGCTTCCACCCTCCAGATGATTGCTTGGAAGACTTTATTCAAACACGTGTTCGGGAATGGAATGTTTATTAAAGAGATATACCCTAGTCGCGCTGAAGCCGCTATAGATATTGCTCATCGAGATACTTTTTTCCCACACGGGTTTAAAAACATTTGAGAATCGCTCTTTATCTAGTGTTCTATTGGGATGTTGGTCCCAGTAATTAAGCAATTCTTGATCCCACTGAGATTCAAACGGGCGAAAAACAGACACGTCCATGGGTTGGAGCTGGTGTGTGGTATTGGAAGGAAGACAAAAGAGCTGTATGCCTAAGGACTGTGTTTTGTCCGCAATGGATACGTCTAAATGACTCGATGCACCGTCGAATATTAGAATCGTGGGAGGGGCAGACATAAATTTGGCGAAGTGGTTCAACCACGTTAAAAATGTGCCAGTCGTCATGCTACCTTTGGGTGTCATGCAAACCTCTGACCCGGCAAGCAGTCCATCAGTATATGTAGGTTTCTATCGCTGACCTTTAAAAAGTATCATTGGGGGCACCACTTGACCAAGGGCATTCGCACAAGCCACAATGGTAACATTCTCTCCACGTTCTGGCGCGACTAGGTGTAGCCTTCTTGATCCTTTCTCCGCTAGCACACTTTGTTGGTGTTGCAGGGTCAGGCTACATCCCTCCTCGCCCATGTTGTAGAGCTTGTCAGGTCGATGTTTTAAGCCCGTTCTATCCAAGAGACTACCCAATTTAGTGAAGTAATAATCGACAATGTAGCGGTTCAATTTTTGAGCACGCGCGAGATTCAGTTGCTGAGCTCTCCTTTGTGATATGTTTGGATGGCGCTTTAAAAGGGAACGATACCATTCTTTGCCTGCCAACTGCGGTACTTTATTAAATTTGTGTGAAACACCAAGTGTTTCACAAAATTTGAAAACGCTACGACGCAAACTTTTTGACGTGAGAGGAAAACCTTTCTCAGCAAATCGAATGATTTTAACCGCCAAATCGTTTTCTTGTTGTGTGCTTAAAAGGGGTTTTGCACCTAAAGAACGTTTTGATAAACCGGATTTCAAGTCATTTCTTGGCGTGCAACGAGGAATGCCACAACGTCGTGCTACCGTTTTCTACGAATTCCCTTCACTTAACAACTGTAAAGATTCTGCCATCGTTTCCTCTGTCCACTGAGCCCTAATGCCTCGATTTTTCTTCCCCATATCTGCGAAATCAGAAGTATCTAATTTAACACATTATTTTCTAGCCTTATTGTCTGTCCTACTAATAGCAAACTATTAGTAGAGCAGTCAATAAGGACGCGGCCTTATTATCTGAACAATGCGTTTGAAATATTTTAGGTTATGAATCTTCTAATAATTCACAAATAAAGTATATTTATCTATTAAACATTTTGTTAATATCCATAAAACACAAGCAAACAGACGGTAATGAATATTCACTTGTTTTTTAATAAATATAGCCTACCTTTTGCGGACGATTCTTATTATCTTAGGAAAATCACTCCCATAAAACAATCAACGACATACATGGAGCTTCTGATGGACCGGACAAGCCGTTAACTCGATTCAATGAGCTGAGATTCACATACCTGTTAACAGATGACACTGTATACCAGTATTTAGTTTATTTTACTTTTGATGGGGGTTCGACCTTATTACCTGTCTGGCCTTATTACCTGTCCGGCCTTATTACCCCACGTTACCTTACTATAGTAGATCGACCTTTTATTTTTCTGGTGTTAGTACCAAAACGACACAAAACCTGGCAGAATTACAGCCTAGCCTTTAGGTGCAAACCTTTTGTTTTGATGTCTCGCAACAGGGATCTCTTGAATATTTCAAGCGAGTCATTACCATCAATAATTGTACATAGGGTTTAGGGTTCAGCATATCATCAGAATTGGCATCTTGGCGCCCCAAGCTGTTAAATATAAATAAACTTTCCGAAATATGGCAGCACAGGCTTGTCAGTTGCCCAGAAATTTTGGACCACCATCAATTTTAATCATCTAATTCACTCAAAGTCCATCCCTTTATCAAAAGGGTCATGACGCCTAAATCGTCTGGAGTAGGCGAATATATAACATGTTGGAGCGTCAATAATACACGCGATACTTGCTAAAATATGCAAAACGATACACAAACCGGCCGACGTGGACAAAACCCTCCCGAAATTGGTTATAAATTTTATATAGGTAATAACTTGCACTTCCGCTGGCGCTGGGCCGCTTTCAATATTTCAATATTCATCGAGAGCCGCGCGATTTGCAATTTTTCCACGTGTTCGCGGTTTCACAGTCTGCCTCAATCATTATCCACTTTTTAGTGCCCATCCCAACTAGCAAAGTAGTGGTATAAGCTTTTGGTAAAAGAACCGTTTAGTCATTAAAGCTCTCTATTGTTGTTGCCTGAACACCAAAATGCTAGCTTAATGTTTTGTGGAATGCAGATTTGCTTTCTGTAACATATTTGCTCTAAAATTAAGTGTTTAAAATATTCTTATAGCATAGTTATACAACACCTTATAGGGCAAATTTTTAACTGTTGCATAAACGTTCATACAACTATTTTATACGGCATATTTGCACGTTAGTCAAAATGATTGTGTTGTGGCATCCATGGTAACGTTTATAAACAAACCCGAGCCTTGTCGTTTTGCTGGGCAATTTACTACTTTAGCCAACAAATTGCTCCCAACGGAAGCACTTATACAACTGTTGTTTAGTAACTGTTAAAGGCTGTACATATGCTAAATATGTTGGTAAACAACTTCACCAGAACCTAACTTTCTGCTGTCATATTGTTGTAAAATGCCATAATCAATGTTTTAAGACAAACAACGCATGCATATTGGTTCAAAAGGTTTTGTCAACTGTTCAAACAGAAGATATAGATCTGGTACAAATTCTGGGTAAATCATTCGACTCTGTCGGTATTTCATTTCAGACATTTGTCAAATTGTTGTATAACACCTGCAGGCAACACCAAAATATTCTAATAACCTAAAGACAACATGGACGATGCCATGATTGTACACAACCACCCGTCATATTGGGCAAACATTTATTCCCCTATTTAATATTAAATAATTATGTTTCAGTTCGAAATTACAGATATAAAGTGATAAACCTTAGTGTAATTGTGTCGAAATATAGGATTTGTGGAAGATTTAACGCAGATAAGTTCAGTTTTCCATCTTAAAAATCTAGACATACTTTTGACCAGTGTCAAAATATGAATCAAATACGAAGCCCGTAGAAATTTGGTAACTAATCTGCACGATAATCACAATAAAATTTGCTGCGCAAGTAATTCAATAGCCCTATATCACAGTGTAGAAGTTTATCATATACCTGTGTATGAAATTCACAATGGCCGATATGTAAGTAAACAAGATGACTGTAATGTGTTAGTTATATATTCTTCACTTCGTCTATACAATACATAAGAAACAGTTTGGTTGTAATAAAGTAGAATCACGTAATAGAATAGTTGTATAGTTGACAAAAACTGAATCTTGCACTGACGCAAATGTCCTATAGCGGCTGCTAGAGGCTTACACTTTTGTTTTATAGCTGTTACCTGCAGCCCTTATTTAACCTCTTAAATGACTGAAGTGTCCTATTAGGTGTGCCCATTCCGCCTGTATAGCTGTTCTAAGATAGTTTTGCCAATGTTCTTACAGTATACAATGCTGTTTAAGAAATACTGTATAATCATTCTTGCAACTCTAATAGGAGTGATAATTGTTAGTTGGGATATCCAGAATTCAAGACAATGTCTTGACGCCGGCGCCGGCCACGTTTGGTAGATCTGATTCGGTCATTGCAAGAGCCTGGTAACGTTCTCATTGGCAAATTAACCAGTTTTAGGGCCGATTTCACCCACATTAATATTATAGACCAACGGGAAAATACCTTATCGAAATGCAATTTGACAGAAGCTGTCAAAGGTCTCAGAATATCAACGATTTCTATTAAGATATTGAATAAAATCGTGAAAATTCGACTGTATTATAAACAAGACCACTTCTTGATTCCAACATGATGCTTTTGTACAGAGAAAACAGGTCAACTTTCATGTATTTTGATTTGTGTTTAAAGTTACATTTAACAATCAGTTATCCCCAAAAGCCAATGGGAATGCGGCAAATAATAGGTCGATTTTCTAGCTGTTAAATTTGGCAGCAGATTTGGACGTTTGTCAATGCATGGCAATCTCGAATTTAAGTTCAATATAGCGTTATCATTACACACCTGTTGAATAGTGTGGATTTGTCTGTATTTTGCAAGAAAATAGAATATAAAATACATTCCATCCAATTCCTCATCTTCCTTTACATCATAATAGTAATCATTTATTAATTTACGGGTTAATGAATTTCTTCAAAGCAATAAAAAATTGTCCTCTCCATCCTAAAACACAGATAATATGTGTAAGACGTGTCAGTCCCTACATCTCCGTGATGCATATTGCAATTACTATGGACACAAAAAATTATAAAAAATTTCTCACAAATAATGCATTTTAAGTCCAAAAATCAAAAAACTATTAATGTTTATTATTTGAATGCCTTTTTCACTAGTGGGGTTATCTATCTGTTACTCGCAGGGTTGCCAAGTCTGACGACGATCACGTCCCGTGATGAAGGGTGCGACATGAATCTTTTACATTTGCTGGTTTTGAATTTAAAGTAGGAATACAAACATAGTACTTATGATAGTTGGAGAGACTGATAACACTTCTTGAAGAATATTTGAAAAATGTGAACACCGTCATGGTCTGTTGTCAAATCGCAAATAAAGTATTTGAAAATTCTTACATACAGTGGACCTTCGTCATAGTTTACTATCCTGATTATGATCATTTTTAGCAGACGTGTTGTATCATCAAATTGATGAACAAATATAAGAAAGCTCTTATATACCTACATGCAGAGGTTTTTTAATGTAAATTTACTAGGTATCATGATCATAAGCATCTTTGGTGGATTGTTCGATCCGAAATGGGAAATATCTCCTATTTATGAAAATATTTTTGGTATCATCTAACCATTGCAGTCAGAGCACAAAAACTGTAACATATGATTTATAGCATAACCCGCTGCCCTATCAATTCAAATTTAACATACAGGTCGCCTAGCCGTGGGGATGCAGTGGTCGGGATGAATATCACGGCAGCAACTGATGATTTGGGCATGTCTGGTAAGAACGTATGAAGTGAAACTCGCTAACTTCACAAATTTGAAGATTTTGTACAATTTCTTTAAAAATGATGAAAGATATGTCTGATTTGGCAGGGTAATGTCGCAGCCAAATGGCAGTCACTCTTTCTGACACAGTCCGGATCGAAAGATCACGATACTCGTGAAATGTATTTATTGATACTTCTAAATATAAGATCCTATCGAACATCCCTACTGTCAAGATGTATAACCCAAGGTACCGACGGAGCTATTTTGCGGCGTCATGGAAATAATTTTAAATTTTCATTTGCATGTTGTGCAATGATTTTGGGAAAAATGTCACGAATAGTCTTATAACGCATAGTAGAGTATATTTTAACAGTTGGCGGAACTTACTCCACTGTGACCAGGAGCTTGAAACGGGATATTAATGCACAATCTGGCAACCCTGTCGCACCCCTCACAAAATGGCCGGTGATAACCACACAAGTCACGTGTTGTCATTGAATAGCATGGAATTAAACCTTTAGAGTATAATATGTTTTGTGACTGGTACCAAGAGTTGACAGATCCCACACATGTGTCTCTCCTTGAAATGCAATAATCAGCTGTATTCAAATAATGTCTAATATAAATATAACCGAGATAACGTAAAAACGATTCAATTCATATTTTTTAACCGTTCCAGTACATTCCACTGATCGCAAATGTATTCTCCCTCACTAACATTATGAGACACTAATTTCAAATGTCAATTCCAAACTTCTTTGATCTATCCTCCTTCTTCAACGTCACTGTACTCTATGTTTTGTGGCCAGTTGTTTTGTGATTTGTCAAAATTGGAATTTTTTAACAACAAATTCCCGTATAAAAGTGCTCCCTCCAAGATTTTTTTGTGAAGAAATACATATGGCACTGTCGTGTACACGTTAAATCTGCACTAACCCCTAAATACGTGGTTATGTTGAATGTACCATGTACCGTCACCGATGGTGCGACTGATTATACACTCAAAATTAAAACAAAAATCTGCAACTGCAATTGTATGTATGAATGTTGAAACTGTTGAACAGTTTCGGACCAGTGGGGTTAAAATATCGTTGAGGAACTGGAAAGAAGTGCATGAATGTGTTGAAATGCAACACCTAACAAAAATTTGAGTGAAAAGGCTTTTTCATGTAAGGATTTGAAAGTGCAAGTTTCCAATTGTAGGATAAACTATAAGCACACAGTAGGTGATATAATCACATATGGATTACAAAAGTTGCAATAAACATGGAAAAGCCTTCAGCTAATCTGAAAAAATAGATTTTACTCAGACATCAAGCATTTTTAAAAATTTTGGCTCAGTTTTACATAATTTCATAATATTTAATAAACTGAAAAGATTTCAATGACAAGCTGTCACTTCATATTTTACAGTGTTTTGTTTTGAATACTTTGATGCTCTTTGCTGCCAAAAATTTGACGGAGAGATCTTGAGGCTGATTGGGTGTATTTAACGGACTGTTTGGTACTCGTACCCTATTGGTGCAGAATAATGGTTTGTTAAATTGTGAACTCCACCCTTATTGTACTTTTTGGGCTTAACATTAATACGGTATCTGAGTTTTGGAAGAATAGGATTTCGAATAACTTGCACAGTTTATTAATTATACGAATGGAAAAAGATCATAAAACTGTTCTGAACTTATTACTGGTCTAATATTAATCATATTTTTTATCTTTGCAATAGAGAATTACACACAAATATTGATTTTTTCGAATATCCTTAGGTTACACAGTGGAAACCCAGGCAAAACCTGCACTCTGAAGGCCTAAACACCCAGCTACTTGTACTTTAGCCGATTATCTGCTCGCTCACACATAATAAAGATAGCAATTAAAAAAGAACGAGTGAAGTTCGAGCATGGTGCCCTACTATTTATAAATTGAGGTATTGCTGCTGGTTGATGTAGACAATTCTTCGTATTTTTTACCTTGCTAAATTGCGAATTAATCTGGACTTGTTAGTACACTGTACCGTTAATATTTACCTTCGCTTCTTTGCCTTCTTTGATTTACGGATTGATTAGCGACAGGCAATATGGTTTCCGGCATCAACGATCCACGGGGGATCTCCTAGCTTACGTCACGCAACTGTTAGTAAACTCATCCAGTCTTATGGTGAGGCTCATGTTGTTGCTCTTGATATCTCGAAAGCGTTCGATCAGCTGTGGTATGCTGTCCCCTTATGCAGACTTCCATCCTATGGCTTCCCAGAGAAGCTTTGCAGATGGGTGGCTGACTTCCTCTCTGGCCGCAAGACATTCGTCGTAATTGACGGGTTCTCATCTTCATTCCACAACGTCAACGCAAGTGTTCCCCAGTGACAGGTGTTGGCTCCGACCTCGTTCCTCTTACATATAACCTTACTCCTTTCTTGTACGATCAATTGGATCCACAACTTTGCTGGTAACAGTACTGTACGTGCAGGAATTCAGAGTTACAAGCCAATTTCTGTCGGTGAGCTGAAGAAAGGTAGACTGACGAGAGACCTGGAGGTTATCACTGCTTGGGGTCGTAACAATCTTGTACATTTTTTAAGACACGGTGCTGTATCTTGACTAATAAGAAGCGTCCTATCACTGACGGGGTTTCAATGGATGGCCAAGTTATACCAAAGAGCCGTTAATTTCGGCTGGTGGTCGGACTCCAGATTACCGAGTACTTGACCTAGCACGAACATATCTTATCAATACCGCCGGGAAGAAGCTAGGCTATTTGTTTAAGGCTGAGAAGTACCTTTCTCCACATGACCTCAGTCCGTAGAGAACCTAGGCACGAGTACTGCTCACATGTTTGGGGTACTACCGCTGCCCGACTGATCGACGACTCTTCATTAACGGGCTTTGCTTCTCACAGTTCTCCTTCATGTTGCCGTCGCGCGATGTGCCTGCCAGACAGACTCACCTGAGGTCGACCTCCCATCCTAACCGTTTCGAACTTCGTACACAGAGAGGAATTATTTAAACAACTGTTTTTGTCCTAGAACATTTTACAAAAGTGAAATGGATTCTTGAAGGTTCAGGAATGTATGTAAAAGATCAACCATTTATTTCAAAATTGTTGTTAAAAATGATATTATAATTTTATAGAAATAAACATTCGCAATAACTTCGTCATTTTTCGTAATTTATTTTAACAAGTTGATCTAGATAAATGACCACCTATTTGAAGAAATGAGTTACACAAATATTGAAGAAGAAGTAGAGCGTCCAAATGAAAAATTTAGAATGGAGTATCAAGGTTAATTAAATAAGAAAATATTATAATAGAGAAATACATTATATAATATTATTTTATCACAAGAGTGCAGTTAAAATAAATATATACACAAACGTGAATCAATATTTTTTACAATTTATTAGAGTGTACTTTTTTTACGAGTAGGTATACCAATAAACGGTATTATGAATTGTTTAAACAACTTCATTGTAAAATATAAATTACAATACAATGTGTTAAGTTTCCCGGGATTTCCCAGATGTCATTATTTCGTCGAGTTACCCCATATTAAAAAAAGAAGATTCTACGTTGCTTAGAGGCCTAGGTAATGCAAAATTTTACAGCGCGCTCCGACTTGAAGACTCAATTTCAAAAAAAAAAAATCGAGGTAGAGCTGCGTCCTCCACCATCTCAACTGGTAATACGTGAGTACCTTCAATTTACGTGACTATTTCTTAAAGACTCTTGATCTCTTGAACTAATAGTAAAATTATGAATTGGATCATAAGATTAAGATCCTTGATTAAAATCAGTGACAATTTCGAGTCAGAATGTTTATAAACAAGGAAGATCAGTTTAAAAAAAATATGTTGGTTCCTATTGGTCGTAGAAGGTTTTTTAAATATGTGCTTTTTAACCACGTATCCATACAAACCTGTTAAAATAATTTATGTTGAAAAATAACGAGGTTATTGTAACTGTTTATAGCTATAAAATAGTAGTAGCGGTGGCCGCAGTGGTGGACGCTTCGACTCCTAATCAGTCACTGTGTGCTGCGAGGGTTCGAATCCCGTCCCAAGAGAAATGTTTCTCTTGGCTATGGATATTGTGATTGCCTGTAGGTGGTAGACGGTCTCTGACGAACGCGGAAATACCACACGGCGGATCTCGTAGGCGGGGCCAGAATGTGCGAATGCTGCATGCACCCGTGTCCCTCACTAGAGTCCGTGTGGCGTCCCCTTCTCCTATTCCCCTGTATGTTTCCGTCTATAGCCCCACGGTGCCCCATGGGTGGTTAGGCCTTAGGCCTTCGTGATCGGTGGAGTATAAAGAAAACATCATTTTTAACAACAAGTTTGAAATAAATAATTAATTTTTTGCATAAACCGAAACCTTCAAGAATTCATTTCACCTTTGTAAAATGTTATAGGACCATATCTTGGGCAAGAACAGTTGTTTAAGAAACTGATCTGGCTGAAATTTAGCACACGTATCAACACCAATAATGCCCTCATTCTCACAAAAGTTTAGCCACTTACAATTGTTACTACAATAGTTATAAGCAATTATTCAATATTGCTAAAAAGCCCCATATTTAGTTTAATTGTTCATCGATTTTGATTCCTAAAAAGATAGAATTGGTCTTTTTGTATGCTCTAAAATCTCCAGTATACCGATCATCTATAAAATATTAATTGAGAATTATATAAGCAAAATCCTGGATTTTGAGTTTTTCCCATCGTCTATAAGAAACAACGCACGTCTGGCTGAATCTTCTTATGTATTTGTCATTAAAAAGACACCCAGTTTCATTTAAAACTCTCAGATAAATTGCTAGACTTTACCCGAAATACCTATTTTTTTCTCTGTAGCCTGGGATATTTGGTTTTTGATACCTAGTCAACCAGTGGCATTTTATCTCTGCCTTGTTTTGAGCGAATAAATCAATCAAGATGCCCTAAATTCAATATTTAGGTATCTCACAACGTCAAAAAATCTTAAAATCATAGTGGGAAGTAAAAAGAATGTCGGAATTCGTTTTCCCTAATATATTCTACTGGTGAATGGGAGCAAGCTTTCTACAAAATACCTCTAGAAAATTTCCTCGGTCTTGATGTGTACGTATCCTTTATCCTGAATTGAAATAGTACGAAATGTTTGCTTAGCCTGGAGTGAGTGCACCAGGCGAATTAAAAGCTTTTCTGTGTCCCATTTCATGGCAAGTAGTTGAACTTCCTCGTTTCTCGCACTCTAATTTCAACTTCCTTACCACAGAAATGGACTCTTTAAGTCCAGTAGCTAGACAGAATGACTATTTTAAATTTGCATGTGATCAGGTGGTGCAAAAATAAAAATAAATAAGCCCAGTCCTTGATAGTATACGATCAGAAATGTTGAAAAAGATTTCATCCAGAATCAGTAAACCCTTGATGTAGGTATATAGCGAACTTGATCATTGAATTGGGAGAATTTCCAGATGGTTATAAAGTAGGAGTAGTAAAACCCATTCATAAGTCCGGTGAAAAAACAGATACTAACAATTACACGCCTATAACTCAAATATCCAGCTTTTCAAGAATGATTGAGAAAATCATAAAAGCAGGACTTCTATTTTTTTTTTTGATTAACATAAACTGATATGAAATATCATAATGAAAAACAACTTGGATTCCAGAAAAACAAATCTATCCAAGGCGCAATTCCTGTTTTGACGTCAAAATTATACAAATCACTCGACAGTGTGTGTGTTCTTAGATCTAGCAAAAACATTCGACTCGGAAGACCACTTGCAGATGCAAGAAGAAATCTTATACGATTCAGGAATCAGAGGCTTATAACCGCATGAAAAGTTATCTTTCAAACAGAAAACAGTGCGTACAAATAAATAGTTCCTTAAGCACAAACAAATTGGTAACTTACGGTGTCCCACAAGGGACGATATTAAGCCCTTTATTATTTATACTTTACATTAATAGCATGCTTAGCTTAAAATCTAAGGTACAATCATATGCTTTGCTGACGGTACTTTTATTCGGACGACAACTAGTGGAATGATCTAAAGGAAGTGGTTGAAAGAAACTTAATAATAACTGCAGACTGGTTCAGAAATAAATGCCTAACTATCAGCATCCAAAAAAATATGTTCATGCCATTCACAAATCTTAAAAAAAATCACCATCCTCTGTTTCTGTACAGATTAATGGTGATAATACCCATACTCAAATAAACTTAACAAACAAATTAAAATATCTAGGTGTATATTTAGACATTTAAAGTGGAATATATATATATATATATATATACGAGCCCCTTCCCACTTCAGTTGGCCCACTTCAAGATTTGTACCAAAATATGCCTTTATAAACTAAACATGACGAAACGATTTACTTCTAAAACAATTTATTTTCTCAAAAACATCTTAGATACACTCTAATCGTAAAAAATACATATTTGAAATCACTTAGACCTATAACTAATAGAACATCTAAACAAATAAACAATGTGCGAATAAAATAAAAAGATTACCATTGGGTAACATCACCTTTATTTTTTATTACGGCTGAAATTCTTTGGGGCATAGTGTTAACCAAGTTTTGGCAAAAATTTGGTGTAAAACAATCCCATATTTCTTGAAGCTTTTGTCTTAGTTCGGTGATTGCACGAGCAGGATGTTGTCGTAGATCCTTTTTCATCTCGTGCCACAAAGTTTCAATAGGTGACAGATCTGGACTGCTAGAAACCCATTTGAAAAGTGGTACATTATTTTCTTCCATCCATTTTATAGCCTTTTTTGAGGTATGGCACGCTGCACCATCTTGCTGACACACAAAATGTTAGCCGGATGTCAAACATTATTCCATCACTGGTAAAAGCGATTCTTCTAAAATTGCCAAATATTTGTTTGTATCCACATTTATATCAATAAAATGAAGTTGTCCTACTCCTTTTGATGACATACTGCCCCAGACCATAATGGATGCTGAAAATTTCACTTTTCTCTTCAGACGGTCAACATGGAATGCTTCACTTTTTTGCGAATAACTGCGACTGTCACCAACACAAACTTCGAATCGGAACTCATCACTCCATTGTATTGCACACCATTGTTGAGCCGATAGGGGCAGCCATGTGCTCTGTTTTATCTCCAATTTTGGCAGAATATGTAATGGATGACCTGCTTGATGTTGTTATTCAAGTATTGCCATACAATCTAATTTTCATAAAAAAGTATGTGGACGATATAATCGTTTGTCTTCCTTATGATAGTATGGATGATATTGTTGAGGTTTTTAACAGTTATGATCCCTACATCCAGTTCACCATCGAAAAAGAAGATGACAATCAATCTGTTCCCTTTTTGGATTCAAGATTGATTCGTACCAATGATAATATATTACTGGTAGACTGGTACAGGAAACCAATTTCTTCCGGAAGGTTCCTGAACTTCAGGTCTTACCATGAACTTAAAATAAAGATAAACCTGGTGAAACAAATGAAGAACAGGGTTATAAAAATCTCTGACAGTACTTTCCATCTTTCCAATTTAAGGAAGCTTTCAGTCTTATTTATCAAGAATGGCTATCCTAAGTATTTGGTTAACAGAATATTGTTCAGCTCTCCTCCGAATATTTTGCCAATGACTAATAACAATAGTGAAAATGACAACACTGGTCAGTCCAACCAGATACCCACTAATTCTTCAACTAATGAGAACAACAGCACTACAGTGGTTGCTCCTACTTCCAGAGTTAATTATGTTGTTTTGCCATACATCAAAGAACTAACACCAAAATTGATCAGGCTGTATAATTCCTTTAATTTTCGTTTTGCTTGTAAATCAGTGGTCACAGTCAACAGTTTGTTGTCCAAAATGAAGGATAAGGTTCAGTTGCTTGATTCAACCAATACTGTCTATCGTATTAATTGCAACAACTGTAATTTAGTTTATATAGGCCAAACTTCTAGGTCGCTGAAAGGCAGGATAACTTCACACAAAGGTGACGCCAGATTACATCCAGAGAGATGTGCCTTGGCACCGCATATTAACAACACAGGTCACTCTATGAATTATGGCAGTGTTGAGGTTCTTGATAAAGAAAAAAGACTCTCAAGACGTTTATTTTTAGAAATGTCCCACATTTTCATGACAGATCATTGCATGAATAAAAAGGCTGATGTTAAGCAGCTCAGTGTCATTTATTCCTACCTGTTGAATTGCGAAAAGCTATAACGGCTACATATCCAAATTGAACCAACATCTTCACAAAATTGGAATACATTTTCTCACTCACTTTTTTAATATAAACTCACATAACCCATCTTTTCAAGGTTTCATCAATATCACACATTCTTACATTCATATGAACTACACATGTTGTTCCAAAACAAGTTAATTCAGCATTTTAGTAATTTTGGGTGGAGGTTTACCGAGCGTCCCTCGTATACTTCATACCCAAAGCTGGACAGGGAGGTTTACAGTTCCACGGTCCGTCGCGTCAATTACTTGTCATCTGTCGACGCTTTATCGTTCCGTGCCGTCCCGCTCTCCACGTGCAGCGGAAATAGAAGGTTAGAGACTGCATTCCGATTGTTTCAACAAAATGTCGTCTCACGTGTAATATTTTTAACTTGTTCGGGTGGATTAATATTTTTAACATTTAACGAAGGTATCTGTCGTTTTCCAACAAGCCCAATGTCCCCGTCCTTTTGTTTTTATACTGATTATAAGTTCGATCTTCTCTACGTTCGTTCCGAAACACCTTGTGGCTGCAACCTCACCGACGAGTAAGTTGTCTGACAATTTAAATCTGTCCTGTTTTCTTTACTAGCATCACAATTGTATTTTCAGAATCCTGATGAAGGCTCCATAGAGAATGACGAAAGGTTGATTTTATCGTCAAATGAGTCAACTTAAGCCTAAGAGATTTGCCAATTTCCCAATTAACAATTAATTGTATTTTGTACCCAACTGGTCGTTGGCTTTGGCAATGACTACTGCTTATACAGGGTGACTTTGAAGTTGAGTCATTAATTTTCAGATAATGATTGTAGAAGGAAGATAAACCAAAATATGTGTGTAAAAATAAAAAAAAATAAAAAAAAATTTTTACCTTGTTTTATAAAGTATCCTCCCGACAAGTATTTCAGTGCGGACCTGTATTTGATCGTGAGGTCTCCTGTGAGGTCTTAAGTCACTTGATTCACGAGCCCGTTGTACTACATTAACAAAGGCACGAGGGGTTGGTTGCACTCAATTGGGAAACCGATCCGCATAAACATGTGCCATTTTTTATTTCGTTTGAGCCACGCAACAGACACTATTCACACGCCTTACCGACTGACACAGACTGTATGTATAACTGAACTGAAAAAAATAATTGTAAAACATCGTTCCAAATTCTTTCGCTTTTTTGTTTCCGATGCGATGAACCGAGGCGGATTATATCCGTTGTTGCCAAACACGAGCACATGATATTACGAGTATTATTGAACAGGGCGGTACTCAAACTTCCAAAGGGCTATAACTTTGTTACTTTAATTTTACCAGAAAAATGGTAAAGGAAAAAAACATTTCTTTTGATCAGATCTACTCACTGTTAAAATAAATGACTCAACTTCGAAGTCACCCTGTATATATATGTAAGTGTGAAACGTGTATATCTATATTTATGAAATAGCATAGAAAAATTTTATGATTATTTATTATTATTATTATTATATTATTATTATTTGTTGTTATGTATTGGAATAACTACTCGTGGCGCTTGTACACGTTTAATCGGTATTTGAATTCGGAAACAATTTCTGGGTATATAACTCCCAGATCTCTGCGTAACGTACTTCTGAGTGTTCCTCAAAAAACGCGAAAACCCACCCAGAACTCTTGTCGCAACACACCGGTGAATTGTTGTGCAATCTTCTACTACAAAGGCTGCATATCTGTTGTTTATGGATATGCAACGCGAAAAATACTACGACATCTATAGGGAACTATGTTACAGGTGCAGGCACCTACCAAGATTTACTCTCAGACAGGCATATCTTCTAACCCTGAAAGTGAAAGCCAATAGGAACGCTCGAGATGGTGGAGGGTTGTACTTAATGTCATGTTATTGTTTCACTTCGCAGTGACGTGCTTTGAAATTTTTCACGTTGGTCATATGAATTTGAGAAAGTATCTTCAAGCAAAGTGAACCATCTTCTTAATTAAGAAAAAACATTAGCTTTATTTGCGCTTAGGTCAATAATGAAACACTTGTATCCGCTATATTTATTACTTATATTTTTACATGTATATTATTAGATACATATGTACAAAGTAGTATTGTAGCGATTACCCAAAACAGAATTAATACGATTCAATAAAACAACCCTTTACAGAAGTCCACAGCTTAATATAAGGAAGAGATTAAAAAAGGTCAGGACAGTTTGAAAGCCTAATGCTTACCTAAATATATCCGAAACATGAATATATCTAATAAGATATTCACCTTTTAACTGCAAAATATAGAATGTAAGTCATTATCCTGCTTGTAAACGCATGCTTTAGGAAGGTAAGGACTCGCTATCTCCCACATCACTGTCACTGTCACTATCGGTGTCATCATTCCCGATGTTAATAATAAATTCTTCAGATATCGCGTATACTTTATCTTCCCGTTCCAGATATTCCGTTTCAATTTTGATGACATGATCACATCGTTTCTTCCAGTCATGTGGTGTTATATTTGAAAATTCCTCCTCCGCTATTCGCTGTGCGTCATCTAAAGTAAATGTGATATTTCGATCTGCAACTCTGTTCTTCACTGTAGCCCATATCAATTCAATAGGATTTAAATCGGGATTATATGGTGGTAGTCGTATAACTGTGTCCATACATGCGTAATGGTACATAATATTTATACTGTATGAATTGCTGGTTATTTTGCTTTATCAATTCACCTTAGTCGGTGTGAATCTAATATTTTTAGATACATACCAGTCAACCATTATTTCCTTCCGAGAGTTGCAGTTTGGTGCAGGATCCACTTGTATGTTGTGATAAGGTGCATTGTCAGTAACTATCACAGAATTTGGTGGCAAATTTGGAATAAGCTTCTTCTTCAACCATTTCTCGTAAAATTGGTTAAGGCTTTCGCGGCCAGTTGATAAACTGCTATGTAGACTACATCCAGCATCGGAAATGGAAGGACCTCTGAAGAAGCTTGCCACTCGTGCTAGAGAAAAGTTAGGAAGGAATTCCAACCGACGACGGCCTTTAGACAAGAATAAAGACAGCAGTTCATCTCTCGTAATTTGAGCTATTCATCTCGTAATGATAATCTCCGCTTTTTGTACCTGATTTAAAGATCAATAAAGCGTCATTTATGAAGCTGTCCGAACTACCTGTATGGATCATAATTAGCCGCTTTCCTTTGGATATTTTGGAAAAGAGACCCCACTCACTACCATCAACTTTTAGCCCTAGTATGTCCGGCATGTATGTAGGACTCACTTAGGTATATAATTTTGCGGCCCTGTCCTCGGAAGTACTTGATTTTCTGTAGATAGCTAATTCTTGGTTGACGAATGTCCCATTTCTCGATGAGTAGTTTTCTATTATTCTGTGTTTTTTCCATTTAAAGCCGAGCTGTTTAACGATTCTTCTCAAAGATCCTTCGCTACCATCCCAATCGAAATCTTCTTCTAGTCTCTTCCTAAACGCTCCGATTGGTACTCAAGACGAGCTTGTTAAATGGAAATTATAGATAATGTTTCTTATATCTGCAGTAGCGAAATTCTCGTTTGACAGATCTGCCACGGGAAATTTGCGCTTTCGTGCAGTACTAATTTCACCAGGAAACGCTGCTCGTTCTTGTCCATTATTTCTGGCATCCTTAACCTTTTTAAAAATGGCAATTGATACTCCTGTTGCTTAGGCTACTTCAGCTTGAATCTCTACCATATTTTGGGAACCGTCACTGCCAGTTTTCAAATTGAGGATGTAGTGATATACATTGTATACCATCTCACTCGTCTGGTTGGAGAAAACCTTATTTCTACCCAGATTACTCATAGTAGAAATATTATCACTATTCTATAAACAAAACGTGTGCCTTAACTTCAGCTGTAGGTGTCAGTCGGTACTCTCTACGCTACTGGAATAACGGCGGACGAGGTACCATGCATTAATGCCGCCGGTCCGTGGGAGGATCTTGGTATTGCGCACCATATGACCAAATTTTGGTATGTGCCGGAAACTATATCTGTCTTGTGAGGAAATATACTAAGTGACATATAAATCCGAACACCCAGTTTAAATGGTTTTATTTTAATAAAATTTTGTATAAGTACTTAATGAAGCATAATAAGTAAATGATAAAAATTTCAAAATGATTGCACTGCTTTAAAGCCCTTTGACCTTTAATAATGTGTTGATGCACCCTGATGTGCTACGCATTCTCCAACGCGCCTAGGCATGCTTCTCATCAGGTGGTCAATGTCCTCCTGTGGTATCTCATTCCAGGCAACCACCAACTCCTCTCGAAGTGCTTCTAGAGTCTGAGGAGGACGTTGCAAATTGAGCAATCTCCTACCCAGCATATCCCACACGTACTCAATTGGGGATAAGTCGGGAGATCTTGGTGGCCATGGTAACAATGTGACATCATTATGTTGAAAGAAGTCTATTGTGACTCTTGCAACATGTGGTCGGGCATTATCTTGTTGGAAAGTTGGATCTGCCAGGGTGTCAAGATAGGGTAAAAGATGGGGTTCTAGAACTTCGTGAATATAACGCTGCGCGTTCATGTTACCTCTGATGAAGATTAAAGGTGACCTGGAACCATAAGCTATAGCACCCCAAACCATAACTCCAACAGTGTGAAGAACATGTCTTTCAACAAAAAACTGTGGATTCCTCCTTTCACCACGTCGCCTCCTAACCCTGGCACGACCATCGTGCATGCCTCAACAAAATCGAGACTTGTCACTAAAGATAATACTGTTCCATTCCTGATCCCAGAGTGACCGTTGTCTGCACCATTCAAGGCGATTACGTCGGTGTTCTCGAGTTAAAGGGAGGACCCAGTGTGGCCGGTATGAAAACAAGCCAAAACTTCTCATTCGTCGGTAAACACTTCGCATGCAATAGGTCTTCCGTGTTCTGCAAACCATTCATTTGCAATGGACCTGGTAGTGGAGAAACGGTCCCTTAAGGCCAATAATCTTAGGCGGCGATCTTCACGGTCTGTTGTTCTACGGCGGCGTCCAGTGCCCCTTGCTCTTTGCGTACGGCCTTCTCGAAGCCTTGCCTGACAACACCTAACCACAGTGTCTACACTTCTTTGCACTCTAACTGCAATTGCCCGAAAAGAAAGTCCAGCTTCCCGAAGTCCCACTATACGGCCCCTATCAAACTCACTAAGTTGACGAAATCGTACTGGTCTCCGTACTCTAGGCATCGTAACCGATCGTAAAGGATGTCAAGAACCAAAATCCGCCAACGTTGATTCTTTACTGCGGCTGAAATATTCATTTTTAGAGCATTAGTGAATTAAAAAAAAGCAGTATAAAAACCGGAATGTCCAACTGATAAGGCTGAAAATTTTTTCACTTGTTATTTACAGTAAGATAAATACATTCACCAACTTTTATTAAAATAAAACCATTTAAACTGGGTGTTCGGATTTATATGTCACTTAGTATAGCATAATTCACAGCAACTTGGCCAAGAAATGGCGAAGTAAAACATCTGCGCATTCAGGATCCAATAATAAGCCTTAAGAAAAGACTGGGAAGTAAAAAACTCAACGTCCATTTGATAGGTTGGATCAAATATCATTTAGATCTTTCCTTGAAGGATACTCAACGCAATTCGGTCACATTCCACAGAATAACTAGGAAGGCGATTGTGTTTATTTTTATATACGCTCCTTTGCCTTACCTTCCTTTTGTAATTGCTATCATCGTTGTATAATATTGAGGTCTTGATGTGTGAGCGATGTATCATTTACCGCATGAAAACCACGGGATAAGTGATGTTACATTAAGGAATACCTGCATTTCTACGTGGGACACCCTGTATACAGCATTCTATGTTCGCCTTAATAGGACTGTAGCGTTCAAGTAAGTCTTCCACTTGGAACTTATCCAGCAGTTTCTCATTTTCTAGGCGGCAAAAAGTGCAAGGAACTTTTCCGACCCGGTGGAAAACGGTGAAAACAGACATTTTCGTGCGTATTTCTACTGTTTTATTTTTCCATGGACCCTTTCATTAAAACTTATGGAAATAGAACTTTGATCAACGTGGAAGAAAGTTATGTGGCTCTCCAAGATACACGTTTTATTTTATTACGGTGGAAATTCCTTTTCAGCGCAAAATGATTTTCCGCGCGCTTCCAAGTTTTAATAAGGTTTTTTCATCGTTTGTGTTCGAGGGTCAGGTTTTATTTACTTTGGTTGTGGCACCGGTAAAAAATGTCTTACTTATGGCCACAGATGGAAATTAGCTTCGTTAGAAGTTTATGAGGGAGCGGAAAAGCTGTGTTAGTCACTTGTCAGAGAAAAACCCTTTATTTTCGTGCGAAATTTCAGAAGAAACATTTTTTGTTTGCTCAAATAATCTGTGGGTATACGACGAAAAGCGTGAAATTGGCGAACTTTGAAATAAGGAAAGCTGACGTAATTTAGTACAGGGTAATGAGTAAGATAAAGAATCGATATTTAGGGTAAATGTTGACAAGGGTTAATTGATAGTGGTAGTAAATATTTCAGTTATTAGTTGATTATTAATAGAGAATTTATAAAGAGTTTTGGTAGTCCGCAATTTAGATGGAAATCCTTTACTTGAGTGAATCAATTGGGTGCTTAAGTCAAGCTGGTGTCAGTTTTACCAAGGATTAGAGGACTCTGCGTGAAAGGTCTTTGGAATCCACTAGTCGGCTTCATTGACTTTGAGTTTGACATGCATTACTTTGAATATTTCGGAAACGCAACATTTGAAGGTCATAGTTAGGAAGCACCTCCCCAAACTTCTATAGAACCCAGAACCTCCCCCATAGCGGCAGTTGGTAGAACTTAGGATATCATTTTAACTTGTAATGTTGACAGAGAAGAAGTAATACTTACTGTTGTTAAAATTTATCCGACAGAGGCCATCAGTGAACGTGGATTTGACCTTGACTGTGACCTTGAAGGTCAAGTAATTTTGCTTTGACTGACTCAACACTTTTTAGACCCAAAAATCACTATTTAAGGTCAAATCCATGTTAACAATTAATTGGTCAGTCTCAAATAAATCCTAACTACAACACGTTTTACTCCTTCCCTCTGACTTTATTACAAGTTATAATAATATCCTACATCCGAAATATTCAAGAACTGCATGAAAGAAGGTTTTCCGTGAAAAGTACATTCAATATTCAAGGTCACTATCAAGGTCAACTCCATTATCACCATTAGCCAGTCTGGGAGGAATCCTAAAAACGGTATGTCTTCTCTAATAATATTACTTCAAAGCCATATGTTGTCCTTTCATATCTGCCAGTAACCCCTACTTGAGGGATTTCTGCATCCTCATGGAGTCGGGGAGTAATTATTATGGATTGGCCCCATTGAAACTTTTGACCGCAATGTTGAAAACTGGTATTTCTAGTAATTTTTCTATAAGAAAACTGCGGGCTTCACGAGCATGATATTCATGAGAATTTTTTGAAATTCTTGCGTGACTGCTAGTCGACTGGAACTATTTTTTTCATACTTTTGCACTTTATATTTCTCGTTCTGGAGAAAGCAGTATGAACAATCAAGGATTATCTATCCAGCAGGAGTGTTTGGATTCACCTCTGGCAGACTGTAGAAGGAAATTAACGCGCATTCCGGAACAAAAGCATTGTTTTCTAATCGACCGTACACACACGTTCGGGCGTACAGACAACAATGCGATTCTGGATGGGGGAAGCAAGAGCAACAATGCAGGATTCCCGAATCAAAACAATGAAACGCCATCTAGATCTGATTGGGAGCTACGTGCGTCAGTGAGCTTGAGCTAGCAATTTCCTTGTGTGTTGTGTTGAAGCTACCAAAACGGATGTCTAAGTTAGGTAAAGGTAGGTTTCCATTACAAGAAGTTGCATGTGCCTGGATAACTGAAAGAAGTCAAGCTGGAGCTGAGATCCCTAACAGTTCCAACTAATAAACTAAACGGTCAGGGACAAGTTGATGTCATCTACACAGATATTCAGAAGGCGTTTGATCAAGTTGATCATTATGCACTTCTGGATAAGCTTAAAACAGTGGGTATGTCTGATGCAATGCTGTCGCTCATGAATTCGTATTTGAGGGATAGGAGGTTATTTGTCGAATATGGTGGTAATAGGTCGAGTTACTATCGGGCCACGTCTGGGGTACCTCAAGGGTCAAATCTAGGTCCATTATTGTTTTTAATATTCCTTAATGACATGTCTTTTGAACTGAAGTGTTTCCATTTGTTTTTCGTTGATGACCTTAAAATCTGCACGTCAGTCAAGACAGTCGAAGATTGCGTCATGTTGCAAGATGAGTTAGCTCTAATTTCGTCATGGTGTTCACGAAACTGTCTCTGTCTGAATGTTTCGAAATGTAAAGTTATGACTTATACAAGAAAAGTTAACTATTTAATTTATGATAATTATAACATCAATGGTCAGGTTATAGACAGATGCACCTCTTATAGAGACCTTGGAGTCATTTTTGATACCAAGCTAACGTTTACTGAGCATATACTCAATATCTCGTCGGCTGCCACTCGACTACTTGGTTTCTGTATCAGAAACTGGAAGGGTTTCTCCAATGTTGATACATTAATGACTTTATTTTTTACTTTTGTCAGGAGCAAGTTAGAGTATGCGACTCTGATCTGGTCTCCTATATACCAAAATTCTGTCGTGATCCTTGAGGCCATTCAACGTGAAGCTTTAAAGTATTTTCACCTTAAATGCACTGGTTCTTATCCAGAAAGAGGTTGTGACCATAGTGCCCTATTAGAGTTTTTCAATTTGGATTCACTGTCAACAAGACGAAACATATTTGCTTTGTCGTTTTTGTATGGCCTCATTCACAATAAAATTGACTGTCAAAATTTACTTGAAAAAATGTTTCCGCGTTCCAAGGCTAGGGAGTCGACAACAAACGGCATTCTATTGTCAAGCTGGCCGTACAAATGTTATGACAAAATCGCCAATTAATCTTATGTGCTGCGTCATGAACAGTGTTACTGAATCGTGTGATATTTACAGTGACAGTTGTACATCGATTATTAACTGCTATAGATCATACAATCTTATTTAGAATGTGTGATACTATAGATTTAAGTCCAAGAACCATGTCTCTTTAATTGTTATTTTTTTCAGCGTTTCCTGTAATTGGGTTTCACCTGTTGGAAATAAATAAATAAATAAATAAATAGCTAATAGCAGATATGCACCTTCCGCAGTTTGTCGATTCTCGTGTAATAGTTGGCGCCGTGCGCTGTCTTATTCTGTGCAAGAACGTTCTGCAGTATGCAACCTGATGCAGAATAAACGCCAAGTTATTGGAACTAATTTAAATTGTCAAAGGTTTTTGAGGTGCAAGCTAACTTGAAAAATTTACTCTGAAGACCTTTTATACATCCTTACTGTAAGACTTAATCATCTACGTGTTTGTCTTTTTAGACTGTTTTAACGAATTTAAGTTCAGAATCGTTCAATATTAATTAAAAAGAACTGTATTTAATTCGTATTTATGTTATGTGAGAAAGCTATGCCGAATTAAATAGCAGATTACTCGTAAAAGTACATGCAAAGTACTTTCAGGTTGTATTAATGAAACTTTAAACAAAAAGTGAAATATTCGCGTGATTTTAAAGAAAAAATTGTCAACTCGACATTTTGTTAGACAAATTTCACTGCCGCTACAATACGTTAAAAAAACAACAATCTGCGTCATCTCGATCCACCCCCGTAGAACAATGTAATCGCTGGCAAGTTAGCGGCGTTCACTTTAACGGGATCTGGGAAAGATAACGTAACCTAATTCCATTAGCAGTCAATAATTACGACCTCTTGTTGCTCCTGTTTGCGGGATTCAATTTGGAGTTGACAATGGACTCTGATGAGGCACTGTCAGTCAAGGAAGCTGTGAGATGGGAACCCCTTACGCACTATCCTGAATACAAATACGACACACATCTAAATGGTGCCTTGAGATTTAAATTTGTTGCCAGTTTCTAACGAGTTATCTTGACATTCTATATCCTGTAAGTGCCATTAAGATACTTGGAAATTCAATTAGTGGTTGTTTCACGATTATTGCTGTTGTTGACCGTCCGACTCAGGCGGGGGAAACGTCTTCTGGGCAAACTGTTTGCCGTTTTATTCTCTATCTTCATCTAAACGTAAAAATATCAAATATGGTGTTTGCTTTCCTTAACTCCAGATTTACAACGCTGATGCTTCCGCGGATATTTATTTCGAAATGAGTGTAAAATGTAAAACCAGTAAAGCCGTGATGCAGTTGGTAAATTCTCTAAGATGATATGGGATAGTTATGTGTGGAGTCTTTGTATAATACTTGTAGTTGGCAAAGTTATAATAAGTACGAAAGGTTTTTGTATTGGCATCAATATTTAAATAACGCATTTTAATATCGGCATAGAATAGTCATAAAGACATAAATTTCATAAAACATGTAAAAAAGCAAGATTCTGCCCATCTAGGCAAACAAATTTAAGACTTAGAACTGAGCAAACTACTGGCTTATTTACATAGGCTACATATATTACATCAGTTTCTTCTGTATTGTTTGGAGCGAGACACTTGTGTTTTGCAGAGTGTTCAATAACATGAGTTTTGGATTTGGGATAAATCTGTCTGTATTTTCATATAATTTCTTTACCGTTGTCAAAGACTAATTTGTTTACGGCATGTGATTATTTGGTAAAGATAAATGTATTTTGTGCATCATACTTAGCTTTAGATTTTATTATCCGGAAACTTATTCCCAGCAATACTGCTGAACGAGATATTAGCGTTATAGGGGATATTTTATGAATTCATCAATATCGGAAATCATCTTCAACAGATTTCAAATGATGAACAAACAAAGTTCCAAGCACATTCTGGTCATTCCTTATCCCAGGCGCATTCTGAGCATTCCTTCGATAGTTCCTCCAAATCTCCAAGCGCTTAACAAATGTCAACGGTTGTTGCCACCGTTTAACCAGGAGCTCCAGCTTCTTCAGTGTTATGTGTTCTGTGGTCCGTCCGATCGATGACTCTTTTCTAATCTTTCGCACACACGGACGGCCCGCGATTTCGCTCTATTATACCTCTATGTTAGCGACCGCCACCGCACGATGAGTCGGTCAGACAGACCCGCCTGACTTCGACCTCCAATCGTAGCGTGTCGAGCTTCGTACGCTCAGAACTGGCCTCTACGAATGCTCCTTTGACGAGTATCTGCTTCAGGAGGCTTTTCCTAGTTCGACTAACCTTAGGCAGTTCAACAATCGGATTAGCAAGTTGTCGTTAACATCCTTATACCAGTCGTGGTGCCCCAATATTTAGGTTTCAGCCTACGCGGCTGCTTCAGCATAAAATTACTTTCGTAGAACACAATTAATTCTGTGAATGTAGTGATGGCGACTTTATATCGATTCTAAGCATTGAGTAGCAAGTTTGAAAAGAAGCGAAATGTAGAAAAACATGTTTTGATTGCGCCTACCTATGACTATAGCCAAATTCCAAAAACACAAAGTAGATTCATATTGCGAACCCTCAGACTATTACGCACCATCCGGAATACCAATGTTCCCCACCTCCATAAATCCGGAGGATTATTCGCCTTGGACGGGAGTCTCCGGAGTTGCCTTCAACTTCCGGACTCCGACATTTTCGGGACGGTTCGGAAATGCCGGCGTCATTATCTGAGGATTTTGTGTATTGTTAATATCCTTCTTCTGGCTTTCGACAGATACGCAATGATGGGACACTTGTTGACAAGGTTGTTGCTTTTCAACTCGTGGTAGAACTAAAATCGTCATTAATTGGTACCTATAGCTTCATGTAACAACTGAAATTGATCCTATCTGGTCGGTCTGACTAAATGAATTTGTACTTCAAAAAGGCCACTATGTAAGCAAACAGTAATTATAACATAACATATGTGGTTTCATTCAGTGGCCAGACAGAGATGATTGACAAGAATTCAATTTTTGGTTGAAAGTATCTAATAAAAGCAGAGTAGCCAAAATTTTTATTGAGGATCATGCGAAAGCCACACAAAACCCATCGTCACCTTGAGAATTTTTCGTCAAATCACCATGTGATTCCTGACATCCAATTCGGTTTTCGGTCCGACCATAGCACCGAGCTACAGGCAGTCAGGCTGGTGGAGCATGTAACCAGAGGGTTCACCTTCAGCATGAGTACTGGCATCTTGCTTTTGGATGTCTCAAAAGCCTTTGACAAGGTGTGGCACGCGGGCCTCCTCTATAAACTAATCCAAAAGGGTTTTCCTTTTTGGCTTCTAAAATTACTGAAATCCTTTCTTGAAGGAAGGAAGTTTCTGATCAAAATTAACAATGTTTTGTCAGGGTTCGGTCATAGGACTAATTCTTTATTCGCTGTTCATCCATGATGTCCCTTCCCTCAGCAACTGTGAAGTCTACCTCTATGCTGACGACACTGCACTTGTCGCCCAGTCGTGTACTGGTGATCTGGTTCACGATGGGTTGCAGAATACGGTGGACGAAGTTCTAGAGCGGGCGGAACGGTGGCTGATAAAAATTAATCATTCGAAAACGCAGGCTATTTATTGTACCAAAAAACGTCGCGGCCCCCCAGCAGAGGTTTTTGTAGACGGAAATCGTGTACCATGGACAAATTCTGCCAAGTATCTCGGTGTCACCCTTGATAAAGGCATGGCCTGGCAGAAACATACAGCATCCATAAAAACAAAATTCCAAATTGTGTTTCGGCAACTATATCCTTTGTTATGTAGGTCTTCCAAATTGAGTTTGATAATCAAAGTTCGACTATATAAAATGATTATTAGACCAGCCATGACTTATGCATGTGCGGCTTGGTGTTTTCTTGCCAAGACACACATGCAAAGTCTTCAAGTACTGCAAAGCAGAACTTTGAGGACAATTTGCAACGCTCCATGGTATGTCTCAAATGAGACACTACACAGAGACCTTGACATTCCTTACCTGAGGGATTATGTCAAGCTTCAGGCGCAGCGACGTTATAGTCAAGCGAAATCGCACAGCAACCCTCTGTTGCGTGACTCAGTGGACTACACAAGTTCGTAAACATTCAAGGCCACGACTCGCACTGTAATCAAAAGTTAGCGTGAATCTTTAGTAAACTCAGAATTACACTCTAACAAAACCGAATCAAAAAATTTGTTTAGTTCACCTCAAAATTAATCCGTGTACAAAGTCAAAAAACCTAGGTGTTTCCTCTTAAACTAAGCATATCTGTTTTTCTTTGTTCTTCTCCTTTTTTCTTCTCTTTCCCTTTCCCTTTTTCTTTGACTTTGTCTGGTTTCTGGGTAACCAGGACTGACAGATTCGACTAACGTACATCAGACAGTGATTAATGGGCAAAGGTCCTACGGACCGCCCAGAGAAACAAATGACGAATAGTTACCCCACAAAACCTGTTTATTCTTTTGTAAACTAATGAGTGATTTGAAATCTGCGTACCTCATTTTTCCAAAGAAAGAGCTTTCATCTGAATAATGACAATGAGTGTATAAGATATTCTCTTAGCCGCAAAATCCTTAAAATACGGGTGGTATGAAAATGCAAGTTTTGGGGCTCTACATATCGGAACGAAAATTACAGACACCTTACCTCGCGTTTCTGAAAGCAAACAGAAATGTATGCTTTTGAATTTTGGGTATCCCAATGCAATGTTTCCATTTTTGCTTATGCTTATTATGAGGAAACTAAAGTAAAAGTTGTTGCTAATTTAGCCAAAGGAAGTCCATCAGAACACGGTAAACGCTACATCCCGTCGAAAGAAGAACTTTCTGGCCCACTTAATGGTAAGTCGGATGAACAAATTTTCCTATGTCTTCTTTTATTGCTTCGATATAATATGCTAACTGTTGAAGTAAGCCAGCATAAACTGCGATACTGGCAATAGATGGCACCTTATACTGTATTGTTTCGATAGTTCTTATACCTTAGATAGAGGTTAGTTGCTATGCTTTTTACTTTTTTCGGTGTCCGGACCTGAGGCGAAGTCTAGACGATGCTGACGATAAAACCAGTATCTGAATTCGTAACTTTGCAAACAAAACAGGAAAGTCGTCCTGTGGTTTCCGAATAACACAACCAGTCTCTGACGTGAGTTTAATTCGTTAGTTTATGTTTATAGGTGAAAAATGACTTATGGCAGTATCGTGGCTTATTTTGGTTTTCGTAAATTTTATTTGAAGATAAAAAATCACTATTCATATGTTGCAGTTCGCTGCTTCCTTTTTCAATCCAATAATCTCTATCAAAGTTGCTCGGCCATTCACCAATATCGTTGGAGTATAGTTTACTTTCGTTTCGTTTTTGACTTGAAACTATAGTGACATTAGAATCAAGTAATAATATACCATCGACTACTTTCTGGTTAGAACACGACCCAAGATCGAGAGGACAGGCTGTGATTTTAACTTCTCTTTGGCTAGTACACGATATAGCTAAATTAGGAGGAATTGCTGTCTCTTCAACTACGGCATTACTTACAGAAAATGTAGCTTCATCAGAAACGGTAATAGTACCACTATCATATGAGATTCAACTTCTGTATTTTCTGTTTTACCTTCTCTAGATTCAGCAACATCACTCTGAACATTAAAATACTCGATCAGCTTACGTGTTTTTGATAGAACAGCTTCGTTCTTTTTTTCCTTTTCATCTTTTGCTTTACGCTTAGCACTTGCCGACCCGTGTCTCTCGATCAGCTGTTCATGTTACCTACGGACAAACAAATATTATTTTAAATTTTGAATTTAAAAAAAATTAACTTGACAAATGCGATTCATTTGTAATATACAAAACATACATAGTCAAATATCTTACCTTAAGTGAAGTTATTCTCGTTGATATTTTTGCCTTTGTACATACAAAAACTCTTCTATTGTGATTTAAAAAAGATAATTGAATGAGTTGCATACAGCGCTACGTCATGCAGGAAAACAGTACTCAAAGCAATGTCAAAACAACTTTTCTCAAGAATGGCTCACATCTAAAGTACTTTTAAAAGCTTCTTACGTTGTGCCAAATGTACAGAAATTTCTTATTGTTTGATAGTCAATAGAATCCTATTCGATTTGTTCGGGTTATTACTCGCTCGATCGATGACAATGTCATGGAATTCCCCTATTAGTTTTGCAGTGCAGCCAACTTGCGTGTAGTGCAGTGCAAGTAGTACAACACATAACTTTTGCGGCCAGCTCTCAATTTTAGAAATGTGATACAATTTAAAATTATTGTTGTAGATTTTGATACCAACGTTTCTCGTGGTAGGTATTATACCTATACCTACCTATAGTAATTTAGAAGAAGATTAAAATCCAAAATATCCAAATGTGCATACCGTAAGCACTTATTTTATAGCAAAGATATTCAAGGAAATTAAATATCGACGAACACATAAAATGTGTAATTTTTAATTGAATAACTTTTTGTTGATAATTTGAATAGTTCATTTTTAAATGACCCACCTTTTTATTATTATTATTATTACCGTCACTAGCTTTCCATAATCTCGAAACATGATCGATATGACAGTCGATTAAAAAAATGTCAGCTATATTCCCTCATAAAATGAATCTATATTTTATAATAAATCAACCAACCACAGTAGATCGGATCGTGACTGAGTTAACAAAATTTGAATAGTTCGCCTGTTTTCTTATATTTTTCTTACTTATAATCGATATTATATTAAAATCGATTAAAAAAGTACAATCTCGGCTGCGCAAACTTGCAAAATAAATATATACCTATATAAAAAAATAAAAATCTGGCCGCTTGAAGGGTAGAAATGTGGTATAGATGCTAGTCTAAGGGCCGATTTCACCAACATTAATATTATGGACCAATGGGAAAATACCTTATCGAAATGCAATTTGAAAGAAGCTGTCAAAGGTCTATAGTGAATTCTATTGAAATATTAAATAAAATCGTGAAAATTCGACTGTATTATAAACAAGACCTCTTTTTGATTCCCACATGATGCTTTTGTACAGAAAAAACAGTACAACTTTCATGTATTTTGATATATGTTATAGGTTTACATTTAACAATCGGTTATCCCCCTCAGCGAATGGGAATGCGGCACATAATAGGTCGATTTTCTAGATGTTAAATTTTGCAACAGATTTGGACGTTTGTTAATGCATGGCACTCTCGAATTTACCAACTTCAATATACTGAAAGTTATCATTACATACCTGTTGAATAGTGTGGATTTGTATGTATTTTGCAAGAAAATAGAATATAAAATACATTCCATCCAATTCCTCATCTTCCTTTAAGTCCTAATAGTAATCATTTATTAATTTATGGGTTAACGAATTTCTTCAAAGCAATAAAAACGTTATGTCCTCTCCATCCTAAAATACAGATAATATGTGTAAGACGTGTCAATCCCTACATCTCCCTGATGCATAATGCAATTACTATGGACATAGACAAAAAAATATGAAAAATGTGTCACAGATAATGGCGTTTAAGTCCAAAAATCAAAAAAACTAGTAATGTTTATTGTTTGTCTATTTTTATTTTTTGACTGGCGGGGATATCTATCTGTCAATCGCAGGGTTGCCAAGTCTAACGACGATCACGTCCCGTGGTGGAGGGTGCGAAATGAATCTTTTACATTTGCTGGTTTTGATTTTTTTCGTGAAAATTTATTAGGTATCATGATTATAAGCATCTTTGGTAGATTGTTCGATCCGGTATGGGAAAGATCTCTTATTTACGAAAATATTTTTGGTCATCTAACCGTGACAATCAGTGCACAAACACTGTGACATATGATTTACAGCATAACCCGCTGCCCTATCAATACAAATTTAACATACAGGTCGCCTAACCGTGGGGATGCAGTGGTAGGGATGAATATCACGGCAGCAGCTGATAATTTGGGTATGTCTGGTAACAACTTATGAAGCGAAACTCGCTAACTTCACAAATTTGAAAATTTTGTACAATTTCTTTGAAAATGATGAAAGATATGTCTGATTTGGCAGGGTAATGTCGCAGCCAAATGGCAGTCACTCTTTCTGACACATTCCGGATCGAAAGATGACGATACTCGTGAAATGTATTGATACTTCTAAATATAGGATCGTATCGAACATCCCTACTGTCAAGATGTATAACCCAAGGTACCGACGGAGCTATTTAGCGGCGTCATGGAAATAATTTTAAATTTTCATTCGCATTTTTTCAAGTGTTGTGCAATGATTTTGGGAAAAATGTCACGAATAGTCGTATAAAGCATAGTAGAGTGTATTTCAACAGCGGAACTTACTCTACTGGGACCAGGAGGGTGAAACGGGATATTAATGCACAATCTGGCATCTCCTTGAAATGCAATAATCAAATTCAAGCGGATAACCAAATGGAAATGGTATTTACCATTTTGGGTTGGTATTTACCAATCCGTTCAAGCGAGTGTAGTTATCAGTTTGGTTATAAGATCCGTGACGTCACGAATCAGCTGTTATATGTCATAGTTATCACCGCAAAATTGTGGTATATACCCAACTCAAGAGTAGTTTTATATTTCTGGTTATTATTTGAAATGTGACAAGTTAGAATTTTGCCGGGTATTGGATATTGTTATTGTACTTCAGGTTCATTTTTGAGAAAAACGATACAGGCTGACTTCAGTTTTCCCATAAAGTGGAGCACTTTATTAGTTATACTCATTACGGTTGTTGGGGACACTTTAAATGTAGTTTCTATGCTTAACAAAGTATCCTGTGTAGCTATATACCACAAGAATATTAAAATATGGCCATATAAACTCACTAGATGATATCCACCTGTATACGGTTTTGCTAATTTCTTTTTTCATCATTTCTGCTGAATCAATAAATGTTTTCTTTGACATGCGGAAAAATTTAGAGAATTGAAAGTTATCATAGCTACAAAGCCATGGTTAGATCATTAAAAAAAAATCTGAAAAAAACATTTCTCCATGAATATTATGAAAGGTTTCTTATTTAAACTTTCCATTTACAGTTGTAGACGAAAAAGCACCGATTATTAAGTGATAATAAAAATAATCAGAGATTATATACGCGCTTTTCTAAAATAAACAACTTGCAACAAAACCGCGGTTAAAACCAACGCGTTCAAGCGATTCGTGTAACTGACGTCATCAACCCGTGTGTCATCTTGAACCATATTATAACCGCGGCACATAACACAGAAATTTTGGTTATTCGCTTGGATTTGATTAATAATCAGCTGTATTCAAATAATATCTAATATAAATATAACCTAGAATGTGTACTCGTGAAAAAAGAAAAATATGGCAAATTTGTTGTTTTTTGCAGGTTTTAGGTTTGCTGGTAGCTTTAAGGCATATATTTGGGAATTTCTTAATCGCTGTGAATATAGTGTGGATGTTTGTTCAGTTCCCGAACAACGAAAAATATTCAACTTTATGGATGTATGGATATAAAAAAACCTGAATGGTTTTGTGGGAATATCAATGTAAGGTGCCATAATGGTTCTGATGAACGTAGCATTTGCTACTCTTGCTACGTGGCTAATCCGGCACTGACATCCATGGCTTAATCACTGCTGATGAGGAAGAAAATCAATTTTTATTACTTTGCGTACAAGAATACAGGCAGGTATATCCTGACTCTAAAAAGAAAACTTTGAAAAGACAGTTTAGTAAACGTTCTTTTAATGATGAATATCTAAGAAATATAATATACAAATAAATTTTCTGCTACAAATTGTTCCAGTTATACTTTATTATATGATATTCTGATCCAGCGAGTCAAGATACTCACATGTATCAAGTTTCTTTGGTTTCAAGAACTTGAGTATATAGAGGCTTCAGTAACACTTATTTAAACCCTCTTAACATCTTATCTCTATGGCAGGAAAAAGTATGTTTTTTTATAATGGCTTCACATCACTAGTGTATTTTTCAACTAGTGGTGTTCCACAGGGGTCGAATTTAGGACCGCTGTTATTTATAGTATTCGTTAATAATCTGTGTGGATCTTTGAATTTTTCCAGGTTAATGTTCGCAGATGACTTGAAATTTTATTTATCCGTCTCTTGCTTGGAAGTCTGTGTATTTGTTCAAGGTCAGATAAATGTACTACAAAGCTGGTGCAACGATAATCAACTCATAAGTAAATGCAAAGTACTAACTTTTTCTAGGAAGACCAATCCTCTGGTATACAATTATACAATAGATAAATGTGTACTTGATCGAAGCGAAACTGTAAAAGATTTTGATCAACAACTAATCTTCAATGGATATATCAATCAAACTATTACAAGCGCTTATCGAACCTATAGCTTTGTTATCAGGAATTCTAAACATTTTAATGCTTCGAATTTACAGACCATATACTTAAGCTTGGTCAGGTCTAAGCTCGAATGTAGATCTCTGAAATTAGTCTAATCATATTAGACGAAAATACCCCAGGCTTGCGAAATAATTGTAAAGACTGGTTTTATTGCTGCAAGTTGTTCAAGGGGGTATTTAAAAGATGAACGCATAAAGTGGGTACACTCAACTTTGTGGGTAAACTTTTTATTCGACAACAAAGAATGAGAAATCGTGTTTTTTGGGATTCAATCGAAAGTGTTGACAGAAACCAAAAAACTCTTTATATAAGATTTTTAGGTATTTACGAGACCTACAAAATGAGACTACACGTAAAAAAATTGGACTACTGCAAAAAAGGTATGGCCGAAAACCTAGGCAAACCTCAGGTCTTGGCACTTGTTGGTAATGTGACGATGACTTCTCGCAGATATTTGAAATTCTTCAAATTCGTAGGATTCATATTTCTAACTAGCCACAACAAAATTGGAGTGGATTGGTTAAGTAAGTATGTAGTTTTTGAGAATTTCTAATTGTTTATCCCAAAACACCTGTTTTCTGGCCATCACTACTAGTTTATTGGGCAATATACAGGGTTAGATCAAAGGGCATTTGGTAGCAAAATACACTAGCTTACCTTGCCGATATGAATCGCAAACCATTGCAGAAGAAAATATGCAAAAAATGATGGCTTACGTTTTTTCTTCTAAACAAATTCAAACATTTCGTATTTGTGAGTAATTCGCAACAAAAGATGATAAACTCATCCGCTTTGTTTTAAAATGTGTAGTAACGTATGTTTTTCGAATATCGAAGCGGATTTGTTCAATTACTCACAAATACGACATGTTCGAATTTGTTTCGAAGAAAAAAAACGTAACCTGTGTTTTTGCATAAAAATAACATTTACGTGTATTTTAATATTAAATGTTCTTTGATAAAACCCTGTATATTGCTCCATAAACTAGTAGTGATGGTCGGAAAACAGGTATTTTGGGATAAACAATTAGATATTCATATGAAACTACTTGACCAATATACTCCAATTTTGTTGTTATTATTTAAAAGTCCTACGGATTTAAAGAATTTCAAGTAGTTGCGTGAACAAGTGCCAAAACATACATTTTGCCCCGTTTTTCGGCTATAACTTTTTTGATATTAGTCGGATCTTTTTACGTCTGGTCTCATTTTGTAGACCTCATAAATACCTAAAAATCTTGTATGAACAGTTTTTTCGATTCTGTCAACACTTTCGATTGAATCCCAAAAAACGCGTTTTCTCATTCTATCAAATAAAAAGTTTTCCCACAAAAACTGGTGTACCCATTTTATGCGTCTATGTTTTAAATACCTCCTTGAACAACTTGCACCAATAAAACCAGACTTAACAATTATTTCTGGGAAAGTTGCTTATATGATTAGACTATATGGAGTCCGATTTACAAGCAATATATTGATGCTGTTGATTAACTTGGTCGGTCTCTTATTTAAACACGCCTTTCAACATCAATTCGTAGAGTGATGGCGGCAAGCACAAATAAGTTTCTGTCCAAGAAGCACGCAGGCACCGTTAATGCTACCCGCATTTGAAGCAGTAGTACCACAACAGAGAATCTGAACTTTATTTCCAAGATTCCAGTCAGTAATAGCATCCCAAGCTGCCTGACCCTGCTCGCTGCCTGAAGAGTTACTCAATCTGGGCACAGCGATAAGTTGCTCTTTATTTTCATACATTTAGATGTGGCAACAATCTACTATCCCAGTAGGCAGTTACAGTTCCGGTACCTCGCTTTGGAAATCAAGCTACATAGTTTCTGCGTGCTCCTTTCGCTTTTTGGTACCAATTCTTTGAATGGAGGACTTGCGCATAGAAAACTCGTCAGTGTTATTTCCAAGTGCCTCAATGGTTGCTTCAATAATAAAAACAGCATTTCTCATACTTGACTGACACACACCTATCTGATGCTGCCACTAATTTTGGAACTATGAAACTTTTTCTCATTTGAGTTTGGTTCTAGGTACATAAAACTTTATTTACAATTTTTTTGACATCGTTCAAGCAGAACTAGAGGGTATAAAAATGTCAAACAAGACTAAATGATCGGAATTTCATAGAGGGGGAAATTTGATGTCCGGTCATAACCTTGACCATGACCTTCAAGGCAATTGCAGGGTAAGACCAAGACATGGAAAACAATTTGCTCATCAAGTCGGTTAGCTTGATATTTTTATAAATTATTTGGCTCGACTCAAAAATAAAATTACTTGAAACGTTAATGCTTGACTTGATTAATGTTCTCACTTGACCTGAGGACATGAAACTTGATGGAAAATTATATTTTTGTTCTACTAATGACCTTCAGAGCTATTCATTTGTTCAAGCGATGAGCCGTATCTACATGCAATCGCAAGCATATCAAGATTGTAGGGATCACCTCGACCATGACCATGACTATGTTCTTCACGGTCAATTCAAATTTTCTAAGGGTACCCCGTTATTTTTATATTGAAATTGGAAAAAGCATGAAAATTCAGGTCCGATTGCGTCTTTCACGTGAAATGATATTTAAAAATCTTCTGCTTTTTCCAATTCCAATGAAGGATTTCACTTGGAAGTTTTGAATTGACCTCAATGGTCACAGTTAAGGGCTCCTTAAGGTGATTCCACAAGCAAATTACCTTCAACGTCATGCTCAAGATCATGCGCTGATGTGAATTTCCCTTCTCTTTTCAATTCCGATTTAACAAGGGAGAGCTCTATTTGGGAATATTCGCTTAACCTTGAAATTGTCTTGAAGGTCATAGACAAGACCGTTGTCAAGATCACCATCATTTTGCCCGCTTGAAACCCTACAACATTCGTTTGCTACATTTTTTCTAGGATGCATAGTTTTCGAAATATTTAGGAGGAGTGATTAAAATGGGACACCCTTACGACGTTACTTTTGAGCAAGCAAAAATTGGTATACAAACGAGACTTGGTTCATCTTTTGCTGCTCTTTCATTCAGATCGCCTGCTCTCTAGCTCTAGCCTATGTCTGAGGTGTTTGATGTTCATCATTCATTTACGCGCCTGCTGAAGTGGCAAACGCTCCATTAGTAGACATTATAAATATCCGTCACAGACAAACGATTTCCTCTTCCAGGGCACTAAATAACCGCGCAAACCGATGACGGAGCTTCCACCAGCGGAATCGTTTAGCTAACCAGAACACATGTAAGTCGCTGGTATACTACTTAGCGCCTTCTTGCTCTAAAAATAAACCAACCATAACCGAAACGTACAGACTCACGAGAAGTAGAATCACTCTGCCGTCAGACCAGCTTCTTTCCTAGATTTGTTTCCTGACGCGCGAGGTAGCTGAGAGGCAGTCAATGTACAGCTTATTATAGGTGATTCGTTTGGGCCCGATTTCACTAAGAGGGAGTGCAAAAAAGAACGTGGGGATACAAATACAACCAATAGAAAGGCGTCCTTGAAGTAATAAATCTAATGAATATGACCAATTTCTTGTCAAATGTCTCTAAAACTAGAGTAAAGTTATACGATTTGTGTAAGATGGGCCCCTTAATTCCCATATTACGGAAATACGTCATGAATAACTTGGCTCAGCAGCAAAAACTTATTTTTTCATTTGCATCGGCACACTAAAGTACCAGCTATAATCATATAATGCAAAAATGAAAAATAAGCATTCGCGCCATATCCTAAGCATAGACACAAATCTGATACAATATCTAGATTGATTTGATAGTAACTGAATTTGCATTCCATTGAACATAACAATGCCTCATTGTTCATGAACAAAATTCTGCTTGATAAATTTCTTGAGGATATGAACAAAATTACAGATTGCTTGTTCTTCAACAAACATCGAGTAAATAGTCAATTTACTTACTTACTGTTATCAGAAAGATGTCGTACACTCTAGTGGACGGTAGTTAAGTAAGTCGAATATTTAATGGATTCCTGTTAAAAAATGAGCATTCTGTAGTTTTATTTATGTATTTAAAGAATTTATTCAGCAGAATTTTGTCCAGCAACAGTTAGACACTGTTATTTTCAATAACATGGTCAGTAATGGCGTTATGTGAATTTATCATATCAGGTTTGTTCCATGTTTCGAGTATGCCACAAATCATCTATGATTGACGGAATTTGCGTTTTTATTCGTATCTGAGCACAAATGAAAAATATGCTCTTGTAGCCGAGTCATGTAATATATGGAATATTCCTTGATTTAATAATAGAATAAGTTTTCTCTAGTATGAGAGATATTTTCCAAGAAATCGACCAAACTCATTAGATCCAATACTTCAAACACGCCTTCTTATTGGTCCAATTTATGCAAAAGACGCAAATTTTGAATTTTGTCCGTCAATAGTAAAATCGGACCTAAGAGATACTTTCTGAAAACAGAATAATTTAGCAAACAATCAACTTTAGGTTTGCTCGTACAGTGGTCGGTGACTGTGTCTGGAATCCGGCTGGAGGATTTCGTGTATTTGTGAATTTGTGTGACGTGATCTTGGACACGGTCAATAACAAGTTGGCGACTGCTGTACGAACAGGATTTCATTGGGTAATTTCGTTCATCAAAGAGAAAGCCAGCTTGACACTTGAATTTTTACAAACATTTCTGTCCTTGATTCTACGGTAAAACATGCATCCGTAGTTATCGGGACTATGATAGTGAAGAGTTTATCGGTCATCATCTCCTATTTTTGTAAAACCATATCCGCAAGGTAGCAGCTCAAGGGCCAGATACTTCGACCATTGTCATCTAAGTACGCTTATCCATCATGGCGTTATAACCCAAAGTAACCAGAATAGCCTAAATTTGTCATGGCAAAAAGTCAACGAACTGACAGTTCAATCACAAATCAGGGGGAATTGCAAGTCAAGTCTGGTTTCAGTCCGCGAGCGGGTCGGTTGGTTGCCAAGGGTTAGTTGGAGCCGTGTGGGGTTTATTATGAGATTCAATCTTCCAGAAATGTTGCCTTCAGGCAAGTGTTGGTTCGTGAGAAAGTAACTTTAATACACTCCTGTTGACACATCGTTTGATAAACCAAGGTCTACAAATAATTGTTGTTTCCCTTAGAATTTTTAAGTGCGATTCCATCAGGGCACTTACCTCGTGAAAACAAGTAACGTGTCATGTGGTGGATGCGCCTAGGTTTTTGTTGTGTGTATCGATTTTGAAAAATACAATTTATTGCGTAGCCTGCATTTAGTAATCCTTACAACTTTGAGGAGCAAGAAGGGTATATTTAAAAGGGACATTTTATCGGTTCACAGATGTTTTGTTTTCGTTACGGTTACAGGTTGGCAGGTTGTTTCTAGAGACCATATTCACCGATTTCGTGTCATGCAGCGGTATGCGCTTTATGGCTATTTGTCAACTCTTTTCAGGTGAGGTGAGTACGTGAAGTTATTGGACTGGTTCTTTTCTACTATTTTGAGGAGTTACCTACATGCCACGTTACCGAATTTCACCGGGAGAGTGCCCTCTTGCAATAGCCCTAAAAACCGGGAAACAACAATTATCTGTATACACTGGTTTACTAAACGAATGCTTCAACAGGAGTGTAATGGAATCACTTTCTCACAAGTCAACACTTACCCGTGGGCCACCTTTCTGAAGGATTGAATATTCCAACGAATCCCACGCCCGAAAAGGTCCCGTCGCGGCTCCAACTAACCGTTGGAAGCCAACCGACCCGCTCGTGGACCGAAACCAGACTAACTTGCAATTCCCCCCTGATTTTCCATTTTCCTAAATTGTGTATTATTCTAATTGCAATGTGTTGTGAGGAAAGAGCCTACAATATTCAATTAGTTTTCTTCTTTTCAGTCACGCGTCCTCATTCCTTGTTTTTGAGTTTTCGTGAAGTTATAAACACGATGGCGCACTTGAAATAATTTAGTGCTAAGAATTATTTCGCAATTCATCCTATAATATTTTCACTTAATTTGATTGAAAGAAAAGGTATTTAAAAAAAATATGTTGAGTTTAAAATTGTTCATTCTTGAAACTTCTGTTGATAAAGAAATAAGTATGATGTCGGAAGAAGGAAGTAATAATTCTAGAGCGCATCCATTTCTCTAGGATCTACTTTTTATCTCGCTGTGTCTTCAAAGATAAATTGGAAATAAAAAAAAAGAAAGCATTTTGTGCCTTCTTCCAACGAAGTGCTCAAGCTAATATCGGCGGTCTATCGTTACCATCCGTCCCGGATTACCCGGAATTGTCCTAGCTTAGAGGGAGTCCGGGGGCTGTTCGGAAGGGGTTTTTAAAAAGTACCAGGGGACTTTTTGTTTCGGGGGAATCTTGTGAAATATGAGCCACTTGATCGCAAAAAATGTTTTGTTGTACACCCCAGTAAAAAAATGATATGGTATCGGAGGAAAGATGTCAATTTCACCCAAATGGTCGGGGTTTTTGAGGCTATTGTCCAGCATCGGTATTAAGATAATGGCAGTGCTACCCTTATAAACTTAAATTAAAATTGGCGTAGTGCGACCGCAGCGGAAACGGCTACACCGCCACTGTGTCGCCTAGTCCCGACGTTTGTACCCCCTCGTTTCCCCTTATTTGCCTACCGAAGGAAGCAGAAGAAAGTAAACCAAAGACACGTCCCATGACTAACTCAAAGGTGCACATTTCGCTACAATACTCACGGTAGCGCTGGGTCCTGGGAGCCTTAACGATTTCCACTCTGGAAGTCCAATTTCTGACGACGCTTCCCAGCATTTTGAGTGGTATTTGGAAATAGTATCACGTCAAGCTCATACACTGTTTTCCGCCTGAAATTCAAGTCCATGACATCAATAAATCGGGGCAGCGCTGTTTGCACCACAATCATTGAAACGATGACATAACTTTGACGACTTTATTATTATAACTCGACCAGCAGCAAATTTCTGGCATCGGACCAGTATACTGGTCGCATATATCGTGTGATGTAACACCTGTAGATTTTTCCCGTTATGGCTATGTCTACATGGGTACTACTAGGGAATTAGAAACCAGCATTACTCGTGTTATTCACCAAGCACCACTCGATATTTATGTCAGTGATTCTACTACTCTTGAGCCTGTACGCTTTGAAGATGCATGATATGATGTTCCCTTTAGCTTTTTCCGATTATGCGTGCCATTAGTATGTGCGTGACAGGCGCTCCGGCGTTGCCAGATTACCGAACACATCCGGTAACTGTAAGATCTAAAGTATTTTTTCTAAGAGTATTAGAAAATAGTAGCTGCAACGACAACTTTGACACCTGTCATGATTCTGATTCTCCATGAATTCAATCATGTGAACACTTCAAATTGACATTTTTTAATATCATATATATACGAATATTTGAGAACCTGAAAATGCTGTAACGTTTCAAAATTTGGGTCTGCTACAGGCTCATTACGTAAAATTTCGTAACTTGACTGATACGATTGCAAACTTTGCACAAAGAGCTAATCTGTGCGGATAGTGCCACATCAATGGAGGAATGGTGCAACGTTAATATGTAGTATACATTTTGCAAATATCGCAATCTAACATGACACATCGCTATATGATATACGGAATCGAAATACAAGAGTAAGAATCGTAGTTACACAATAAAGGCGCTGATTTAACATCCCTCACGCCTAGAGTTTTTTTAAATCTGGCAACACTGTTCTTGTGAAACAATGAAACAGGATGAGAATTGAAGGCAATGCAGTAAAGCAAGACTGTCATTCCAGATTCCAGCTGGTGAGTGATGATAGAGGCGTTTAGAAATTTTCTCAGAACGATATTTTCGGCTTGTCTTTAAGGGTTCCGCGAAGAATGCGTCATTAATAGGTTGAGAAAGAAAAAGGAGGAATAGTTTGGGAAAAATAAAACTGGGGTTATCCGTGGGGAATCTGGAACAAAAATTTTATTAGAAGTGCTGGTCGTATTGACTCACATGAATATATGAGTTATGTCTATTATGTTCGCTATACAGCGAAGGGCTGAATATAGGCTGCCAGAACTGCATGTAAAAAATTGCACGGCTTACTTAAATACATTCTATCTACCTCCAATCCAAACTTGAAACAAAACTTTGGAAGCGCCCAACAAAATGTTGCAGATTTTGAGATACGTTCTTGTGGAATGGAAGCAACGATATGCATGTCGCTGAGAATAAAATCACTAAATACCTGTGGTATATATAAATATAATATGATATACAGGGTTTGTCCGGAAAGTAATAGGACTCATTTTCTTCCGCCATGACTGTACTTCGGAGCGTGCGCGCACCGACTGGATTCGGTAGAGGGCGTTCCTAGCTAACGAATGAGCGGCTGGTCAGTTGTCTCCGAGCACTTGGAGAGTAAGGACAGGCATTTTCGCGCGACGTATTTCTGTGAGTGGTGCAAGCCGAAAATGCAGCGTTCGTTAGAGTAGAGGTACGCGATTAAATTCTGTGTGAAACTCGGTAAATCTGCGACAGAGACGTTTGATATGATCAAGCAGGCTTACCCAGTTGTTGCTTTAGCAAGAAGTGGTGTGTTTCGGTGGCACCAGGCCTTTTTGGAGGGCCGGGAAGAGGCCGCTGATAAAGACCGTGCTAGAAGACCTTCGACTTCGACAAACATCGATAGTGTGACTCGTGTGCGTAAAGCTTTGAACTCAGACCATCGACTAAGTACTCGTTTAATTGCCCAGATGTTAAATTTACCAAAATCTGTGGTTCATGACGTTGCGACTCAGCATTTGAACATGCGCAAGGTGTGCGCGAAGATGGTCCCAAAACTGCTCACTGACGACCAGAAATTGCGGCGAGTGGAAGTGTGCCAAAAAAATTTGAACATGTGTGAAAGTGATCCCCAATTTTTGAATAACGTAATCACAGGTGACGAGTCGTGGATCTTTGAGTATGATCCCGAGACAAAGAGGCAATCTTCCGACTGCCATACGACGGCGTCTCCTCGCCCAAAAAAGGGAAGAATGAGCAAATTCAAAGTGAAAACGATGCTCATTGTCTTTTTTGACATCAAAGGCATCGTCCACCATGAATTTGTTCCTCCTGGATAAACCGTCAACGCCAAGTTTTACGTGGAAGTGCTCAGGAGACTCAAATGAAGGGTCAGTTGGGTCCGACAAGACATCGCAGCCGACTGGAACTTGCACCACGACAACGTCCCGGCTCGCTCCGCCTTTCTTGTGAACAGCTACTTGACCAAGGCCGGCATCCCAACGCTTCCGCAGCCGCCCGACAGCCCAGATGTGCCTCCCTCGGACTTTTTTTTATTTCCTCGCCTGAAAAGGCCGATGAAAGGCAAGCATTTTGAGACGACAGAGGGGATCCAAGCAGCATGCACCGCGGCTCTCAAGGCTATTCCGGAGAATGCCTTCCGTGACGCCTTCAATGCTTGGAAATCGCGCTGGCAGCGATGCAGAAGGAGCCTATTTTGATAGTTTTCAAAGAATTGTAACGATTGGCTCAATAAATTTTTTTAAATCGGCTCAGTCCTATTACTTTCCGGGCAAACCCTGTATATAACATCTCACACTTTGGGCAGGAAAGGCAGACAGGGCTATACTATCGAGCTTTTCTGCTTGCTATTAAAGCTTACCCTGTCAGAAAAAAAAGCTGGCACTGTCACCTCTTTAAAGCTGGCACTGTCACCTCTTTGCACACTAATGCCTAGATCTACATCGTACTGATGATTGATAAAAAGCATAGAACCAACAACATTGTATGTAGATAGCTATGGTCACAGAGACGGAAAGCTCCTATGAGCTTATAAAAATGCATCAAATTCACAAAATTCATTCTCTCCCAAATGAATTTTACTATTACTATCAACGAGTTTCTAAAAAGTTAGTCTGCTAAAGTATATATACAATCCCCATTCTAAATATCTTTGCGCAACTAAGCATCCAGAAAAGTAGCTAAAAGTACCCGGCAGTATCCATAACTGCAACTTCCATCCGCAGTAAGAGGATAGGATCGAGAACTCCTTTTAAGTAAACGTAAGTGTAAGTCTCGTAATCCAAAAACCAATAATCGTAGCTCGACAGCGACTGGCTGTTACTTAGGGTTTATTTAGCGAGTAACTGGTAAGGAAGACTAAAGGACCCTTAATAGCATTACCGGTAATTTTGAAGCGCGAATTTCGGGCTTAAAAGTTCCCTTGAGATGAGAGACGAAGCGACGTATTTAGCGGAAAATCGTTTCAAAGATGAAAGGTGGAAATATGGACAATATGGAACCTTGGACAGCTCTCAATAGCTTTTTGGTAATTTACCATGACTTAGGCTTGGTCCCTGAGACATTGCATCGCAGCTACCCTCTATCTGAGTTATTCTTTATTCATATCCACTTGATACAGATTTGTATATGTGGTAAAAGCATGTTACACAAACCAATAAAGATGAATAGAAATTAAACGATACGTATGAATGAATGAATATTTATTGGGATACCACCTTAATGTACTCAAGTGCAGGTTCATACATTCCAAGTACACTGTAAAAGAAAAAAATTAATATTTTCTTAAGTTTATTAAGTAAAATATAGACACTATTTTTTTGGATATAACTGGTAATTTGTAGTATTATATGACGCAGTTGTAGTAGGTAGTATGAACTACATTTAAATTTTGATTGCTTGTGTTGAACTAGTGATAAACATTGATATTTGCAAATACTAACGTATGTACGTGTAGGTATATGACTAGGTCGTACATTTCAAAATGTAGGTACAATTAACATCCAGAGCTTCCCTTTAAAATTATGCTATACTCTCGATTTCACATGATTTCCTGCATACCACAATGTTGTAAGATATGTGGCTATAGACCAGAGGAATATATTAAGTTCACTAGGGCTGTTCATTTATAAAATCTTATATATTACAAAATATCCTTTACATACATTTTTACAGACCTGATCAATATGCTCCTAAAAATTTAGTCAGCTATCAAAATATGCACTGAGTAACTTATAAGAGACAGATAAAATAAGGTAATCGATATCCAGTTCTAGATTAATTATGCGGTGGATCTTGAAATTTATTATAATTGTTTTACTTAAATTTCGGAGTAGCCGATTTCTTTATGTCCGGGATGAAAACCTCTCCAATATACGCTGAATTTTATTATGAACCTGACTCACATTTTTGATTGCTTGTGTTGAACTAGTGATAAACATTGATGTTTGCAAATACTAACTATTATACGTGTAGGTATATGACTAGGTCGTACATTTTAAAATGTAGGTACAATTAACATCCAGAGCTTCCTTTTAAAATTATGCTGTACTCTCGATTTCACATGATTTCCTGCATACCACAATGTTGTGAGATATGTGGCTATAGACCAGAGGAATATATTAAGTTCACTAGGGCTGTTCGTTTATAAAATCTTATATATTAGAAAATATCCTCTACATACATTTTTACAGACCTGATCAATATGCTCCTAAAAATTTAGTCAGCTATCAAAATATGCGCTGAGTAACTTATAAGAGACAGATAAAATAAGGTAATCGATATCCAGTTCTAGATTGATTATGCGGTGGACCTTGAAATTTATTACAATTGTTTTACTTAAATTTCGGAGTAGCCGATTTCTTTGGACCGGGATGAAAACCTCTCCAATATACGCTGAATTTTATTATGAAGCACACTTATATGCCCCTCAGAGATAACGACTGGGCAAATCACTTACATATAACTTAAATAGCAGTGGTCCCAATACAGATCCCTGAGGGCCACCCTGCTCAACAGGATACACATCGGATAATGTACTACCAAGGTCCACTTTCGGTTTCCTGTACTCCGTGTCTGAGATCAGATACTTTAAAGAAGAACAGCTATACCCACAGTACATAATTAATGCCTCGATATTTTTTTTTCTATAGTGTCAAATCGGCCCCTGCAAGGAAGACTATTGTTACTCAGTTTTGGTTGAACTGAGATACAGGCATTAGAAGATTTTCTGATGAATTTTATTGTCAGAAAGGTGATGATCTCATCAAAAATATGTTGCACATTGCAGTAATTCTTGTATATAGAAGGTTATAAATGGTATTACAATACAAACCTAGCGAAAATGACAATTTTTTTAATAAATTTTGTAGACTTACTACAGTTTTTGTAGGATCAATTAAAGAAAAAAGTACACTTGCTCTAGACTTAGTAGGATATTTATTGAAATACTACAGTCTTTTTCAAACAATTGGTTGAACAAAACCTCTTTAATACCACTCTGCGCCACTCAAATGATATTTATCTTCGTGTTTTCCACTATCGTCGTTCTCAACTTCTGTATTTTCAGCACTTGTAATATTATGTCGTCTTTGTATTATTTTATCTTCCTTGGATATTAGAGAAAAATGAGAAGCAGGTAGGCCTCATGGATGCTAGAAAGACTGTTTGCTTTTGATTTACATAGGTCTAATAAACCATTTCATTTTCTAGAATCTACTGGAAGCAATTTTGTGTACAGCAAAAGTAGTTTCTGAAACATACTCTTTTGCGGTCTCATTCTATGATAATCAATGTTACTATCGTGAGATCATTTCTTTGTTCCAATTTTCCGAATTTACCTTTAATTTAAAACTAAGGGATCACGCGACCAACAGCAGACAGGGCTCTTTAGCCCTTCATCAGTACGATATAGGTCTGTATCAGGTCCAGACTTGGAGATGAAAGAATGAAAAGCAAACAAATGACTGTCGTCTTAGCAAAATTGAGGACTGTAATAGTTTAACTCTCTTTTAAACTTTTTTATTTCACAGGCATGAGAGAAACAGACTGTGATGCGACAGATCCCAATGCATAACGTGTAGAAGAGGATGCTATGTGTTGAACCTCTTTGTTGTGTCAAAAGAATTCATCACTATTTATGAACCAAACTCGCTTGAATTTAACGGTTCAGCAGTTAGCATCTTTGCATCTACCAAAATTATTTTGGTTCTTGAATTCATTTTAGTTTGCTTTGAAACCTGTTCTTTTCATACATCTAATACTTGAAATGTTTTCGCTATTAATTACCGTAACCACAAACCTTGCCGCAAAAATCATAGAAAGTCATACAGTAGGTCTAACAAGGCTTTCCGTGATTTTTTCCATCGAAGACTAAGGTAACTCAATTTGATGTAGTTTTCGCGGGAGCAACCGACACTATTATACTTACTATATAACGTAGAAGATTTACTGGTTGCCTATAGTTGCATGACTGAGATACCATATTCTTCCACCAAGAAGAACCCGATAAAGTCTATCGATACCATAAAGTAAGTCAAAAGCAAGGATTTATGAGTTACTATTGTCTTCGTTGCAGTGGTCGATAATGCCTTAGATCGAAGAACTATTACTAAGTTTGTTAGAGACGACTTCTAGTAAGTGACAACCAGCAGTTTCAACAGGTCTTTCAGGTTTAAACCCATGTTAGAATCTATTTAGGATACCAGATCTTTCAGCAAAACTATATAGTTTATGATACATGATATTATCTAGCAATTTAGATATGTTATATGCCATACCCCCAGTCGTTACTACAGTTGTAGGATGCCTTTATGGCCTCCTTAATTGTTATAGTCTTTTCTCTCCTAGATTTCATTGTGAAGTTATGTTTTCTTTTTGAATTGTAAGAAATTTCAGGCTGATAAAACAGATGATATAAGTCAGAAGCATGAACAATTTGATGCAAATAGATATTTGTGACATAATATCAAAATAGAGCCCTGAAACGGAACAGTAAAAATCTATGAAAATCAAGGAAGCTATAAAGGCGACTTACAATTTTAGAAACGACGGATGATACGGCACTTGATATCGAAATTTGGCGATAGTTGGTAGCATTATCATGTTCACATTTTTAAAATATAGGTTTCATCGTACCGATTTTTGATATGCCAGGAAAATAATCACTCTCAATGGGTTTATTAAATAAAAATACCCGATTGTGACCAATTCAACCTAAAACTAGACTCAAAGGGGTCAGAGTAATATGAGATCTATCGGAATATGACAGCCCAAAGTGGCATTTACTAATAGAATCGAGCACTGTGAGATTGTACAGTCGCTATGCTTTCGCCTGTTGTCCACCGATCCTAGACCACGCTCATGAGTGGCCAGAAAGCACGAAACATCTGTCCAAAGTTATCTGTCTTTGATCAGGCGGTTGAAAGCAGCATGTTTAGTTGTTCAAGTAAATAGACCACATCTACTATACCGCTACAATCGTCAGCCACTAGCGGTCTCAGTGGTGACGGGGCTATCAAACGCGAACTGAGGTCTTTGCAGTGGCCAATTCTGGTAATAGGTGACGCGTTGTGCATTAATATTATTAATAGATATTAATTCTGCACATTAGGTCTTACAGAGTCCAGAAAAGCGACTTAAGCACTTTAAAATAAATACGAAAATGATGAAGTGTCGTATGACCGAATCCTGAGGTGAAAAAGTCGCTTGGTACCCTCCATTTTCGGTAATTTCCAATCAACTTCTTCGGATCATGTAAAGAATACATGTAACATTTTTTGAAGCCATGGACCACGAACCAAAGGGAGAATGGGGTTAGGGTGGATTTCACAAACATTAAAATCTAACGGGGTCTTGGACCAATTAGGGAACAGCTTAGCGAAATGCAATTTGACGGAAGCTGTCAGTAACTTCTATTAAAATACTTAATAAAGGCGTGAAATTAGTATAACTTTCTTAGAATTGCCAATTTTTCTCATTTTGAATGAAACAATCAAAATGCGAGAAATAATAGAGATATTTTCTAGCTATCTTTAATTGTTTTGGACGACTGTCATAATGTAAAGGTAAGTACTCACTTGGAGACCACGTTGCGCGATTTTCTTTAGGTGGTCTAGAGACCGTCTAGACTTGAGACATAGACATGGTGTAGTCTCTTCTTCGCCAACCACCATGGCGGACCTTGCTTTGTGCGCAATGAGTGCCTGTTTAGTAATACTTTCTAGTAAAAAAGCGCGAAAACGTAAACGTTGGTGGACGCGCGAAGTGTTCGCAGAAGGACCTAGGTTCGGTACTGAACTACTAAATAAATTAAGATTGGAGGACAACATGGGTTTTCGTAATTTCACCCGGCTGATACCTTCTGACTTTGAAGAATTGCTTCAGATGGTTGGAGGAAAAATAATGAAGCAGGATACAAAATTTAGAGAAACCATCCCAGCTTCTCTTCGACTGGCAGTCACACTGCGTTACCTGGCAAGTGGAGACTCGCTCATCATTAAAACAACATATAAAGGTATGTATACAAAAATAATTTTATTTTGCACAAAACATGTTTATTTGAATTAGACATTTTATGAAATCAATGCGTAACATTTATAAAGTGGTATAATTCGCAACAAAATCGGAATGTCATCGCTCATTGTATCCCTTGACTACAATTGTTGTTCAAGTTGAACATCTCCAACTACTTCTAGACTAGCAGATGGTGTTGAAGGATTCGAGCAACAAGTGTCTTGCGAAACATATGAAGTTGGGGATGTGAATGAAGAACTGGAAGTGGAAGGTGGATGTGGCATCTGAATGGTTTGAAGGTCAGCAGCTAACAGACCCATGTGCAATCGAAATAAAATATCATTTATATAGCGCTGAGCCAAAGAGATCTCCATCCTGGACTTGTGTCAATTTCTTATTTTATTTGCAACATACTCTCCATATATTGAATGCTCATCTCTGGCTGTAACAACTTTTGATAGAGACTTGAGGCAGTTCACAGCTTCTTGTGCAGTGGAGTCCTCATTTTGTCGGACGCGTTTGGGAGTCCATCTTGGGGTTTTGAATGGTGGATGTTTGTCCTCACGGTCTGCATCTCCATTTGCGTCATCTTGTTTCTGATTATGAGCAGTATCCAGCAGGACGTCCTGAAACAAAAAGAAATTCTTTCAGCTCGAATCCACTTTCCTCCTTTTTGCGGATTTTGTCCATTATTTTCCTACCTTTTGTTATATATGTATATAATCATGATTATTTTCTCTTTGTAGATCCTTTGGGCTTGAAATACCACAGCAAGTGGCTATAACCGGCCGCGTGGTTGTGGTTAGATGTCGCCTTGAAAATTCGAGGTCTTCTAGCTATTTCATACTACAATGTGGTAGGTTGGCTCTTGTTGTGGACTTCGTGTGTGATTTTTTTCCCCTCTCCATCTTTGTTTCCTCAGGTTACACCCGTATCCGGACGTATGTGCATGTGTATCTACTTTTGTAGTTGCATATGTGCATTCATTTCGGGCCTGATGAAGCCAACCAGCAGAAATACACACTTTCCTCCTTTTTGTTATATATATATATATATCCATTCATATTCGTTAATATTTAATTTGACGCTCCTATTTTTCATAAGATTTAACAAAATGTAAAATATTAAAGGTCGCAAAAATATTCAGTGAGCAACACCGCAACCCAGCTGACAAGAATGACAGCTATCAAGATTTATATATAGTCCGGGGTACCGACGGAGCCATTTGGAGCATCATATCAACTTATAATTTTTATGCAAGGCTGTGCAACTATTTCGGGAAAAAATCCACTACGCATAGTCTTATAAAGCACAGTAGAGTATATTTCAACATTTGGCCGGGTTTGCTCCACAGGGACCAAGCTGGTTAATCGAATTTAAAAAACAGATTATCCAATTAACCGGCTATTTCTACCCATCTCTAATGGATCTTTCATGAGTATCCATTCCATTTTGACATCTAATGAGGTGAGCAGCTGATCACACAAGCGACATCTTTGTATTAGTCTGTAACGTTGACGATAATGAATTTCAGTACCTACTCAGAACTGTTTTTCATATATCCGGATAATATTTGTAAGCGATTGGGAATTTCAACAATAAAATTTACTGCGTGTAAATAAAAAATATTTATCACAAAACTACTATGGTTCATCTAGGATTTATTGGTTGGAAGGTAAGTCAATAGAACAGGATGCATTGTTACAGTAGATGGAATTTTACCTGTGAAAATAATATGGACACGTGTAAGGTAATTCAAATACAGACTAAGTATCTGTAGAACCTATTATAATAATTAATAATGAGTACAGCTTATTTAAAATACCATAGATGTAAAACCAACTGATCTTGTACATTACATCAATCTGCAAACTAGATAGTTAGAGACACGACTTTCACGGACATCCCATTATCCTAGTTGAAGGCATTTCATGACTTCCTGTACATTTACTTACATTTTTCTAATTTCAAATTTGGGAAGTCCAACCTCTTTCGGTCATACACTGTCACACATTCTGAATTAACTGTATAGCTGTTTTATTGCCTTTTAAAATAATATGCTGTTTCAAGTTCTGAAAAGAAGAGATGACTAACATAGTCAATTTGCTTGTAGCGCTTTTTTATATGCGAAGGAACTTTCCTAAATAAAAGAGTTGTTAGCAAGTATAAAATGAAAAATACGGATGTATCTACCTACATACTAGATAATCAGATGTAAGTCTACCGTAATGGATAATAGTGGAAAACACAGCAGTTTATTGTTTCAGTTCAAATATAACCTGGAATGTACACTCCGTAAAAAAAGAAGATTTTTGCGAATTCCAGTCTTTTTGCAGGTTTTAGGTTTGCTGGCAGCTTTACGGCATATACGTATTTGGGTATTTCTAAATCGCAGTAAATAAACAACGAAAATATTTAACTTTATAGATCTGTGGATATCAAAAATCCTGAATGGGATTGTACGAATATCAATCTAAGGTGCCATAATGGTACCGGTGAACTGCAAGTACAAAATGGTTTCATGGAAAATGCATATCTGAAATTTAAATCCAATAGTAAGTCGGCTGATTATTATAGTGAGATGAACTATAGTAACTATAAAAGATGGCTTCAGGATAAACTAATTCCCAACCTACCACCAAATAGTGTTTTGGTTATAGACAAAGCTCCGTACCACAATGTTCAGAGAGACAAATGTCCTACTACGTGCTCTAAGAAGGATCATCTGAAAGAATGGCTAAGGCAAAAAACGTAAATTTCACTGACGACATGTTGAAAATTGATATGTTCAGCCCTATCAAAATGCATAAGCATAACTTATGAAATAGACAGAATAATGGCTGAAAAAGGTCATTCTGTTCTGAGATTGCCACCATATCACCCCGACTTGAATCCAATTGATTTAGTCTGGTCATCTTTGAAACAATATGTGGCTGAGAGAAATGAAGATTTTAATTTCAAGACTGTCGACAAGCTTTGCGATAACTTTTTCTCGTCTTATCCCACAGAAGAATGGAAAAAGCGATGTGAGCATGCCAAAGGTTTTGAGAAGCAGTATATGGAAATGGAACCAGCCTTCGACTTAGTTGTGGATCAAATAATAATAAGCCTAGACGAATAAAGCAATAAAGAAACCGAAGATTTGAGTTTAAGTAGTAGCTCATATTCCGATTTTGAACTTTCAGGATCTGATCCCCTGTGAAACTTCATAAATCTTTAAAATATTGCCAACTGTATCTACTAGGATGTTAGTTTCTGACCTTACTTTTCATTTGATTGTTTATTAATTGAAATTATTAACAATTAAAAATCGAATGAGTACCAATCAATTTCAGCTACATAGCGTGCAATACTTTTATGGAGTAAATCGTTTTGGTTTCCTTATTTCTATGTTTATCTCATTTATATAAATAATCACATAAATCCAATTTTTAACCTGTCTTTGGTAGCGAACAGGTGTGGAACATAAAACTATTTCTGTAAAACTAATGTATTATGCAATTTTGAAAATATTGAAACAGTAGTATATAAAACTTGTTTTTTTGTAGACATAAATTTTTGAATGCTTCTGGTGGACGTACAGTTGTATTTTGAGATGTCCTTATGATATAGATTCGTTAATTGTATATTATTTAGTCTCAAACTCAATTTTATAATGCACATAAATTCAACCCAATGAACAAGTTTTCTCTAAGAGTTATCGAGCCACATGAAGTACAGGCAATAGATAGCTTAAGATCCGGTGCTCGTGGAATTGATGATTTAACGCTGACAATGATAGAACTTAGTTTTGTAACGTTAATGAAGTTACCAAATTTAGAATATTGAGCTCTCAAAAAGATATTTAAAAAATTGACACATGCCAATAATTTCGATTAAAAAAATCAGGCTTTACATAATACGTATTCTATTATTGAAATTATTCAATTAGTTTAGAAGCAGACTGTACCAATCGAGATCGAATTGTACGTGCCATCTCTTTTGCTCCGAATGCGTTCTCCCTCTCTCGAGGCGCAATTCCAGTAAATCCTCATATCTCTTCCTACACTTGACGAGCTGTAAGTAAATGAATATTCGGAAACGAGCAATATCTATGAGATTTTTGGTAGAAAGTCTTTGTCACCAACTAAGTGTTAAATAGATATCTGCAATAGGTTTATAGAAAGAAACACACAGTAGGTGGTTAAATCAGTAAAATAGCATATCAATTGCAGAAAATAATATAAACATGAATAAACATTCAACAATAGTAAAAAAACATAAATATTATTCAAAAATCATTTTTTTTATAATTTTGACAGAATTATATATAATTTCTTAATATTCAATAAGCTGGTGATGTTTCAATGACAAGCTGCCATCTCAAACTTTGAAAATATTTTGTTCTCAATATTACACAGATATTGGTTGCTAAAATTTGTTGAATGGATCTTGAAGCTCATTCGCTATATTTGATGGACTGTTACCCTATAGGTGGAAAATAACGGTTTATGGACAACCTTTTTGAATCCACCCTTATTGTATTTTACTTAGCCAGAGCGCATATCTTCGCAACTTTAATTTGAGGGTTGGGAATATTCAGTAGCAAGAATGAGTCATCTTATTTCAAATATTTTAAAAAAAGGACTGGACTGAGCCTTTAGGTGCTGGAAGATGATGCACAGTACTGATGGTTGGAACTCTTACGTGAGGGCTTATAAAAAAGTCCACCTTCTACTAGTGCAGCAACAATTTTTAACCAGTGCTGTAGAAAACTATAACAACCTGACGTTACAACAATATGAAACTACAGCACACACTTAACTCAGATAAGGTAGCATTTGAGGACCACATCACTTGGGGAAAAGCTGATTCAGGTTAGCCTCCGGGTTCACGGGATTTAGCCGTGCCTGTTTTTTTCTTTGAGAATTTATGAATGGATGTTTTTTAGTTATTCAACCAAGGAACATTACTTACATGCTTGAAAGACCGCATCCATGGTAAAATCGCAATTATAAAGCCCGATGTTACAAGGGACGATTAGACAATGGTGCGAGACATCTTTTTGTTCATTGTGAATATGTATTAGTTGCTAGAAGTTTTGAAGATCGGGGGTAGAAAATTTTCTAAAAGTCTGGGAGAACTCTTCAGAACCTTAAATATGGTACACACAATTGTACTAAATATGCAAATTTTAAGAGGCAGCCATTCTTTGCCCCCACCCATCCCCAGGCCTGTTCCTGTGGAAGAACACCTATTCGAGAAGCAACATGAGGCCTACATTTATGAGGTGTTATCATTATAACCTAATTTCCCATTACTATAGCGTATATCTGTAATGCATTCGTTTTAATTATCGCTTATATGAGAAGGTTATAAAGAGTTCGAAAAATAACGTTCATTATAAAGCCAACCTACATTATAGGGTTAACTCAATGCAAATATTCTCGGAATAATATAAAAAATCTAAATCATGTAAGAGTCAACAAGAATCGTGAAAAACAAATCTGTAATGTCCTCCCCTCCCCAAATTTAATGATTTCATTACTAAAGTTAATTAGAGACCGCAGTTTGTAATCGAAAAACGGCGCGGAATTATCCACGAGCCACGGGACGAGCTGCAGAGCAATTTTTTCGACTCCATTTTTCATTTCCGCCACCGCAAATCCAGTTTGAGGCAAACAAATATCAGAGTTTATAAAATTATCAATAGTGTGATCACTGATGAGAACTTCTTTCCATGTTAGATACCCATGCTACTATTGTTTAACGTATTCTACATGAATTAGACACAGCTGTGTTTCTACTCTCGGCAATAATCAGAAACCTTCATTGAGAAAGTTAGTGTTTCATAAATGACGATAGAGCCAACTATACAGGGTGTCCAAAAAAGCATGGATACATCAAAATATCTCGAAGAATAGTTTTTCTTTGAAAAAAATGTTGAACAGAGCTGTAAGGTCTGAAAAATGTCATCGAGTGGTGACATTGAATGAGACTTTGACAATGAATCACACGGTCATTTGAAGGTCGAAGACAGTTCTATTAAATCGAATCCCAATTTTTTTTCAGGGCATTCAAACAAGCAAAATATGCTGTCTAGAGAAAAATGTTGCATAGCAGAGTTGCAAGGTTTGAAAAGGGTAATCTAATGGTGACGTTGACCACGACTTTGAAGGTTTTACGATGACCGATGATTTGCCGGGATGCAAAATTACTATTCTGGAAGTAAAATGGAAGTAACGCGTTGAAAAATTAATTTGACCTTCAAATAACCTTGGAGATCATGGTCAAGGCGACTGTGAAGCACATGATGGCGACCTAGATCATTTTATATATCCAAAAAAGAATGTACATTAAAGTTTATCTCACCTTGAACTGATCTTGAAGGTCATGGTCAGTATTATTAGTAAGGATATACTTGAACGTCAATAGGTACGCAATTTGCATTTTATGAATTAGAGATAGATGTTTCCTGTTGACAATTCATTTTATCTTCAAGTCTCTTTGATAGCCATAGTCAAGGTCATGGAGATAGTTGTACATAAGTTTTCCTGCCCTTTACATCTCCGATGTCGGAAATATGGGTTTTTCACTTGAGTAAAATTGTTTCGACCTTCAAATGACGTTGGACCTTATAGTCCAGTTTGTTCAAGGTTGACATTCGGTCATACTTTACAAGCCTTCAAACTTTCTCCTTCTTTATTTATTTATGTAATATATTTTAGGTGATATTTATTCCTCTTCATATTTTTTGGACACATTTCAACACCCATGGACATCGTGATAAAGGTCATGAGCAAGGACATATTTGAACGTAAAGTTTCCTACTTTTTACATTTCCGGTGTTGAAAATATTAGTTTGCCTTTTGAAGAAACTGTCTTGCCGCTCAAATGATCTTGAATCTCATAGTCAAGGTCACGTTCAATGTCATCATTAGATTTTTCTCTAAAAACCGTATTTTTTGGATAACTTGATGTATCCATACTTTTTGGACACCCTGTATGCTCAGATACACAGAGGTTGTACGGAGAAGTGCGTACTGGACATAAACTTTGTCTATCCTGGGGCATCCATAAATGTCTTTTTTTTTCAGCTCTGTCGCAGGCGAGGAGACGGACGTAGGCAGAAACTAGTTTGGCAGATAGGTGACCCTACTATGTTTAATCCTTACACTTTGGGTTGAGGCAAACAAATACCGCAGAAGATGTGAAATAATTCGAGGAATCGATAATTAAATCGCGCCGAGCAAATGTACTTGAAGCTTAATTGGTATCAGGAAATCGGCTGTGGCAACGGCGTTTATCATAAATATAATAAATTAGAAAAAGGCAATTAATTCTGGAGACTTTCACTCCCTTCTCGTGTAATTAATTTCTGATCAGAGCTGCAGATGCCAGCTGAAGAAATGAGAATTTTAAACAATATCTGATCCAGACCACCCCAATTGTAGTGAGATCAGTGGCGTAAAAAAGATATTTTCATCTGGAGATATACTTCAGTCTTGGGGTTAGTAATCCAAATGATTCTCGCTGCTTTCTCAATCACATCGTTACGCAACTTCGCCCCGATTTAACCAAACATCCTGTTTCTTATGGCATCTTAGATCCGCATGCTCTATGCCGTGTTTGCATTGCTCCTCAAAAAGGTCCCTCCACTTATTTTCTGAACTTGGAGTGATAAAAGTGATGCATGAATTCTATGTATATTAAAACGCAAAAGTGATATTGGATTTCCAAAAGTTGGTGGCTGGCTGGCTGGTCATTTTGGAGCATTTTTTAAATAGAGGAGGTTCCCTGATATCTTGTTTTGGAGCTCATTTGCAGTACCTGGGGGCCTCGGTTGGCCGCGTTGGTCAGAGTGTCGTGCTACTGATCAGCCGGCCGGCCGGGCCGCGAGTTCGAATCTCGCCTTCGCCATGGATGTTGTGACGTCGTGTGTCTGTCCATAATTAGAGAAATATAAGTAACACACATCTGTTGCAAATGGATAACTTCCAATGCCACAAAAAAAAATGTGCAGTACCTAATAGACTTTAAGTATAAATTTGATATCTATCAATTTTTTACACCTCAAAATATTTCAAAAACGATCAAGAGGCTTTGAGACGTCATAAAGCTTACTCGTCTAGGTCGAAAAATCTAGAACACACGTCACTTAAGCTGATATAAATACCAGTCCCTTCCACCAGTCACCTTTTTTCTTCTCATCACGGAACCCAGTCGTTTCGAGTAGCCAACCCAACCATACACAATAAATGATGAAATAAAAAATAAATTTTTTAAAACAAGCTTTTATTTAGCTAATAATAAACTTAGAACTTAAAAACGTTTTTTTCCGGTTGGAAATGCTTAAAATCATTTCAAATCAAAGCGTATCACACAGTTATTCCATCCTGCTATTTAAAAATTTGAAATGAAGGAGCATTATCGCTTAAATCGGAACAAATATTTTTAAATCTTATAGTTCATTTTTTAGCTAAATAAAAGCTTGATTTTAAAAAATGCATTTTATTTATTCTTTGCTTATTAGTAATGTCTATATAATTTCCGTACATATTATCAAAATGACATCAGAAAACTTCTTACTTTATTGTATTACAAAAGTCTGATTCAAATCATATGATATAAATCAATGTTTTGCGGCGATCGCCATATGGAGATTAGAGTGACATTATTTGAAGTGTTTCTCTCATAGAGCCGTTCCATTTGATATCTATATCATGGCGGTGATCATGGAAATTATAAGTCTCCATTTAATGGATGCCATTATATTGGATATGGAATGACGTCACGTTGCTTGTTATGCTTCTCTCATCAAGCTCTGATACACAGATGCGACTATGAAAAACGTAAAGCATTTATTTTGCGGAGGGCGCCATATTAAATTTATAATATCGTTACTTTGCTTATTGCGTTTCCCCCGTCAAGTCATTTCATTTGATATCCATATCATAGGGGTTACTATGCAAATTATGAGTCGCCATTTTGTAGTATCGGCGATACGGGATTCAAAATGGTGACAGTTAGTTCATTTTGTACTGTCACTCAAACCAAACGTTTCAGCAAAATTTCAGCTCAATTCCTTAATGTGTCGATCCCAATAGTGATCTTTTTTAAGTACAATTGACTCTTTTTTGACAATATATTCGATTTATCTGTCTTCCAGGTGACACTTCGCTTGTTTTTCTTTCATTTACACATTTCTGTACTGTATGTTACTACAATAGTCTAAACACGGTAATTTATAACTGTTACAGGGTATTTTGCAAGGTATAGACGGATTAAGAATTATCGGACAAAGGGAACGACAGATAGGCAGATAGACCAATAATTATATATAACTATAATACTTTCTCTCCAGTAGTATGGAAAGTATAATTTTTTACAAGTTCCATTTAGGAAGGAAGCGTCTTCATTTTATGTCAGAAGGAGCTCAAAAATGAGGTGCACATGACCCTTCCTTTCAATTAAAGAATATTTCAAGATGACCACCGTTCGCCGTATTGAGATTTTCAAATGCTACTCTTATGTTCAGAAAGTATCGAGTGAGCACCTCTTTGAAAAGCACTGTATCTGGGTTCAAGCAACAGAAAACATTTAACTAAAACAAGAAGAATGTTCACGGAATCATCGAAGTAAATCAAGCATAAACCATGGCATGTACACAAAAGTAAATAGCAACATTTTGCTATTAAACAACTGTTATACGAATCATCTATATTTCCTCCATGTTATGTCCGTCTATCCCCGAAGGACAAAGTCGTGCGCCACGATTCCGTCCTCAATAAATTGATGAAGGTCGTAATATTTACGTTTTCTAAAATAAATCGTCGTTCTAGCGTTCTATTCGCCTAGAAGAATTATTTGTGGTGGTGTAAAAATTTTACGAGACTCCCACATATAAAACTCTTTGGATTCCGATTCGATCATAGGGTTTTATGTAGCGCAAGGCATTTGACATTGGATTTATTTACATTGGTTGGGTATGCGGCGGACAGGTATTGAGTACATTGTCTCTAGATTGGACGGATTTACTGCTCTCGTCATGCCTTTTGCATCTTGGCGCAGTATATTGCTTGGGCCTGTCATGCATGATGCGGGACATGAGCTCTTTATTCCTGGTAGGTAGTGATGGGCAGGTCGAATATTCCTGATTCATCTCTATGTCGTTCTGGTGCCCAATTCTTCAGCGCAGCATAATCGAACGCTTCCTGGAAAACAGCTAAATTCCGACGGTTGTTGAAATATGACAAACAAGTTTGTGGATACATCAATTTTCGACAAAGTAATATGTTGACAAACTTTAGCTCACCGATACCTTATAGATACCTCGGTAGCCTCTTTCAAAATACAAAGTTCTAAGTGGCGTCAACAAGGCTCACTCTTCGCAGCGCTGTCATCAGTTCATAAAACTCAAGTTAGCCCCATGTATAAGAAATAAAAATAAATAGATCGAGTCAGTCAAACAGGCCCATACAATGAGTCCATAGCCTCCACCTGGCAACGTTTCCTCTGGGAATTGCTCTCCTGCCCTACCGATAGCACTGACCCTGTGGCAACCTTGCTGTGACTAAGCTCGCTGAACGTCTGCCACTTATAAAGTTGCAGCTGCGTGAGGTGAATATATTGAGCTTTAAGCGACAATCTATGAAATAGGTCTAAGAATATATGCAGAATTATTGGGTCTAGAAGCGTATAAATATACTGACACCAAAAACTGGAGATATACTCTCTCTCACCTTACCTACCCACAACCCTCAACTCTCAATTTTTGTTTTCTACATTTTTTCTCTCAAAATGATCAAAATCCCTGAAACGTCTAAGAATGAAGGTTAAGCGATTTTAATTTTTTCTTTCATCTTTCCTGCTAGTCCCGTTGGCGCTGAACCGATTTTCAAATACTAAAAAGCGTTTTTAACCTTGGCATAGTAGTAATCCTCTACGAAAATTTCAGATAAATCCTACCAGTACTTTCCAAGTTATAGACGAGCCAAGAACTTACGGACAGATACACATACCTACAGAAATGAGTGACATTGTTTTTTCTGATGTAAAATAAGTAGAAGGCTTATGTCAGCTCAGCTTTATGCACGTACTTTTGGAAAAGGCTACCGAAGCAGCCGACAGATCAGTAAGCTACTTTTTCTCTGAGTTCATTATGGCTGGGTGGACGCCAGATCACCGAGGACTTGATCTGGCATGAACACACCTAGTCAATAGCGGTAGCTGCCTGGAAAAAGCTAAGCTATTTGTTTAGGGCAAAGAAGTACTTCTCTCTACATAACCTCCTCACTATGTACAGGGCCCTGATAAGACCTAGCCTAGAGTTCTGCTCACATGCTTGAGGTTCTGCTGTCCCGACCACATTATTCATGACTCTTCCCTAACGGACAGTCTTGGGACCTTTTCGCACCGACAATCCAGTCATCTTCTGCCGCTATGTCAACAAGCTTTGCTCCTCAGAGCTCTCCTCCAAGATTCCGCCGCGCGATGTGACTGCCAGTCAGACCTGCCTTCCATCCTAGCCGTATCGAAAGTCGTATATCTTGAACTCGTCGATACGACCGCTCCTTTGTCCCTAAGAATAATCTACTTGAGACTTTTCTCAGTTCTCAAAAATCGGATTAACAAGGTTTCCTTAGCGTCTTATAACAGCCACGGCTGCTTCGGTTTAAAAAAAAATATCTTAGGATCAAAATATTGACTGACTTCTACTCAAACCTAGTCAGTCAATCAAGGACAAGTATCATTTGTTCAAGGAGATACAAGTGGAAAACGGTTCGTCGTTTACGGGAGGTGGAGAACCACGGTACAGTTAAAAGGTGAATAATTATGATAAATAAGAGGAAATGAGCTTAGGTGCAAGAATTGACCTTGTGTTATGAAGTGACAATAAAACGGATTCATTTATATTATTTCAAGAAATAAGCACTAATTAATTTGAGGGTTTAGCTGCTCAAAACAAAATTAATATTCAAATAAAATTGGTAGCTGCTTCGCCGTTTTGATGATTTGTTTGGTATATTGTAGAACTTGTTAATTATTTGGTCGACATGTGCCATTGGTTGTTGTTTTTTATTAAAATAACCCTTGAAATCCGATTTGACCCATATTTGATGAGCGACGATTGTATTGCAAGGTACGCTGTCATTTTGTTCCATAACATACGCCAAGGAATGAAAGATAAAAATGTTTATCCTAACATTGATAACTGCGCGAGTGATCGCCAAGGTTTACACGGGATTCTGGTGGCGTAGTGGCGAAGTGTCGATAACTTATAAGCTCGCAGCATCGTAGATTTAGGGGCCTTCAAGCCAAGACTTAAACATTAACGCGCAGATACGGAATGAAAATTAAAACAAACTATATATATTGTAAATGCTCAAATCATATTCTTATATTGTGTTAGGATAAAAAAACCCTATTTCACCATACTCGTAATTCCAGTAAATGTTAATAATCACAGGGCAACAAAATTTATCGCAACAAACTCCCTACATGCCAATACGATTGTAGCTAAACAGGCGTTTATTGCTTATTATCACGTAAAAAACCTCTTAGTCCAGCCATTAAGGGATCGGCAGATATTACGATCCAATTAACGCCAGGGTAATATAAACGCCAACGCCATTTTCCCTGCGTTCTGCTTCCATTAGAGAAAATATTGAATCGCTTCCTGATGATATCAACTTACACGGATCTGACTATATATTTTCCCATAACCGCTCTTTCTATCAACGGGTCTACACGTGACGTTCGCCCATTGCAACGTTGCCAATCGGTATCACTTTGGTCGGTTTTCTTATGCTGAATTTTTATTTAAGGTGTCCTCAAAGTTGAGACGGTCTTTTATAGAGTTTATGGATCAGGTAATAATAAGCCTCTTTTCTTAGTAGCAGATATACCAAAACCTCAAGATAATCGGGCTATCCAGCTTCGCAAAACTCTAAATGATCCTTTCCGGTTCTACCTACCTCTCTTGTACGTCAAACGATATGATGTTCTGTGGTACTATGACTATGTAAGCTAGTATTCAAATCAGATACTTTATAAACAAACCGCATTTTAACCCTTAACAGGAAACGTGAATTTTTGGAACACAAAAGGAAACATGCCGTCTCTCAGACTGCGAATTTCAAGATGTTTAAAAAATTAGAGTAAGGCGAAAAGCAAGCAATAACTTCGCTGAAACTGATACTGGATGTTTATTTTATGTGTTTAATACGTAAAATGCTCATTTCAAAATGATACAAGAACATAAAAGAAACATTTTTATTAACTATGCTAAAACCATACAAAAATAACGCTGTTGTTGCAACATTCAGAAACTAAATTAAAACTATGGAAAAGTCTCAATATTTTTCTATTTTCTAGTTAAGTAATGAACAAGGAAAGTATATTATAGTCAATAAATACAAAAAGAACACAATCAAAATTCACTGCAAGTCTCAAACATTGCCTATATTTATGCAGCTAATACATTTGGGTTTGGAGCATTGAAGACATACAGGCTTCCTACATTGTACACATAAAAATTTGGTCATCCGATGGGTCGTTCGGTGACATAAAAAGCAGGCTTTCCTTTTTTCCAAAACCAAATTTTCAGCTTCTGTTGCTGGATGTTCACATTTGCCAAGGATGCGATTTATCGTAAGTCGCAAATCCCGAGGTAAACGGGGACTCTCTAGTCGCTTTTCCATATGCTCACGGACCAGGTTAGCGGCCAACATCTTAGCAAATACCGATTTTTCCTTCTGCAATTCATTTTTCTTATAGCACTGGTGTAAAATATACGAGTTCACTACCGATATATCCAATAGTCGGTAGAAAATAACCAGTGGCCACCTACGCGAACGGCGACTTGAGGTACTCTTCGAACATTTTTCATCAAGAGAATCAACTCCACCTTTATTAGCATTGTAATAGGCTATTATTTCCGGTTTCTGTGTTTCCGGATCACAATATTTTCTGTGGTGCATAGAAGATATGAGTATTGTGGCTTTATTTTTTTTGCTTACATGAGACACAATAGTGGAATCTTCTCGAAATCCGTACATTGTTGATCCGACTTCTCTTGATTTGTTGGGTAAAAATGCCGGAGGAATTTCTCTTTTATTTTTCTTCATTGTACCCACATAGGTCAGTTTGTTCTTCAATAGGACATCCATTAATTCTATTGACGTAAACCAGTTGTCCGCTGTAATGTTGCGATTAGTTCCAAACAGAGGCTTCGCGAGACGTAGAACTGATTGTGTGGGTTTGGAATACCGCTTGTGTTCCTCAGGAAGTTCGAAACTATCGGAATCTTTACCGCAGTATATATATGCGTTATAGAGGTAGCTATTCCTTGCATCCGTCAATGCCATAATTTTTATGCCATATTTGCAAGGTTTCGCAGGCATATACATTTTAAATCGACATCTTCCTCTGAAACTCACGAGCATTTCATCGACAGTGACAGACTGGCCAACTCCGTACACATCTTGACAGTTCTTTATAAAACTATTAAAAATGAAAGATATTGGTGCTACTGGATCTAGCTTCTTTCTTTCATTCCTGTCATCAGGGTTATCAAACCTTAAGGCTGACAGGAGAATACCAAATCGTTTTATGTTCATGACAGCTCTGAATATATCTCTTCCAGAGCCATCGGTGGCAAAAAGTGTTTCAATGTTCTCGTGGTTGCTGTTGAACACCGATGTATATACTAAGAGACCCAATAGTGCCTTTATTTCGACTAAATCAGTGTCGTTTAGGTTGCTGGTTTGATTTTTGTATCTCTTTCGCATTTCTTTGAGCTTGTGATTGGTCCACTTAACGATATGTACCAACATGTCGTCAGTGAACAAAAGCTGCCAAACCGTCAACGGAGCTGCTTCTTCTCCATATTCATGAGCTTTTCCTCTTAGAGTTGGTACTTTAATGACTATATTGTGCTTCCTTGTACGTGATGATGGTACAACTTCCGAAATATTCCACCTATGACGATTTTTTCCATAGAAATAATTCTGAGCTGGTAAATCCTCTTCATTTCCTTCGGCTCCGTCTTCTGATAACTCACTATCACTTGTATGATCTGATTCCATGTATTCGTCTTCTGAGGCACTGTCTATATCACTAAAGTCACTTCCTTCATTCTCAAACCATTTTAGCACGGTTTCTTCGAACTCCGGATCATCGTATCGTACACGTTTAGAAGGTCCCGCCATACTCGCAAACGCACCTATGCAACACAAATAGCAAACGGGAACGGAAACGTGCCGTCTGACAGACTGCAACAAACTAAAATTGGTCCATATTTTAAGGCACGTTTTGGCTAGACTCGTGTGAATGGGGGTGGGCGATGGTCACTAATACCTTATGGATTAGATGGGTTTTTACGTCTGTTAGAGGTGCAATAAAAAAGATACGCTCAGGTATAGAAACGCCGCAGTCTCACAGACGGCACCTTTCCGGTTAAGGGTTAAAATCAGAAATTGTTTCAAAGCTAGAGCTATAAGTTAGCCTTAGACTGATAACGCAACATTAAAGCTTCTGTATTTCACTTTTATTAGGACTAATCTTGAGCACGCATGTGTCATCTGGTTTCCTACCTATCAAACCTTCAGAGCGAGCATTGAGTGCGTGCAGCGTAAGGTACTGAAATATTTTATTTCTAGTGCCACGGTCACTACCCTGAAAGAGGTTTTGACCACTTGGCGCTGTTAAGAATCTTTCAAGTTGATCCGCTCCGGGTCAGGCGTTATTTATCGGCGCTAAGATTATTATATAAAGTACTAAATAACCAAGCTGATTGCCCCTTAATATTGAGCAAAATTAATTTTCGCGACCCTAGGTTAGGCAGCCGGTGTCAGTTTTTGTTTTACCCTGACATTTATAATACAAATATCGGGTGTTATACTATGTATATGTGTAAATGTTTTAATTAGATTTGTTCCTCTTGTGATATTTTTTGTGGTCGAGAAAAATCTGTATTGGATTGTTATCGAGATTTGTACCTGATGTGATATAGAATCGATATGCTACCTGTATACATTTATTTGTGTATTTTTTTAATTTTTTTATGTTCCGCTGTTGTTAAATTATTGACTTACTTTCGTTGTTGGAATATTTCTTATAATTGGCTGTAACCTGTTGGGAATTATAAATAAATAAATAAATAAATAAATAAATAAACAATAATAAACAATAAATAAATAAATAAATAAATAAATAATAATAAATAAATAAATAAATAAATAAATAAATAAATAAATAAATAAATAAATAAATAAATAAATAAATAAATAAATAATAAATAAATAAATAAATAAATCTCCTATTGATATTTGAGTATTCACGTCGTCGTCCCCGATATTTTCATCGGATTTGCTTATATCGCCCAAAAGCCGTCTGGATGGACACAGTAGTAGAGCTAGACAGCCCCAAATGTTGTAAATTTATGAAGAAGTGAAAAAACTCGATTCTGTTTTACGCCAAACTAACTATCATTACATCGACAAACCTTGATCATGGAACCGTCAGCGTTACTAAATTCAGCTCGGACCTTTCACTGGTATAGGATAACGCGTGTTTCTGAATAGCTGATTGCTAGAGTCAATACTATGCGAAATATGTGTGACATCGTGTCTAACAGGTGGGTTATACCAGCAGGATAACAATTTCTGTATAATAGAACGTTTTTTTTTTCGGAAAATGATCCGGAGCCCCCAAAACGACGAAAGATTGAGCGGTTTCTCTTTTTTCTTTTTTTCTGCTGCACCGTTGTACCGCCTTACTCTGTCTGAGTGCACTCAATGGTCACCATTGTAGAAATGTGAATGGGTACGTGGCTTTTTGTGTTGAAAGAAAACTAGTAAAAGATAAATAAGTGAAAGAGCAACAAAAGCACATAAATAATGTGAAACTATACATCAACATTTATTATATCTCGGTTACAAAAAAAATCCTGACAATGCTAAGAAATGATATGCTCTGTCCATATCGCGTGTTGCATGGTGGTGGCAAGTGCGTTGGATCAGCCAGATGAAAGAGTATATCCCCATACCTATACATGTTGAAATACTAGAACTTTCCTAGGTTTAAAATAAAACTGCTAATTTGCGGTAAAACAGCTACATGTAAATAACAAATTGAAGAAAAGTACTCACTATTCATTTGGTAAAGAAATTTCAAGTACTGCCCTGTCACACGTTTTGTTTGTAAATACTGCTCGAAGTTGTCGCTGTTTGATTCAAAAACACGGGGTTGCTTACTTCTTCCTAAATTTACAATATTTGTAGCTGTCTATGTCTTCTACTGAGTCCACCCAGATGACTTTTGCACGATATAAGCAAATTTACGCAGTTCTGATGGAAACAAACATCCAGGACGATGGCGACGTTCTTAATACAGTCGCGGAGTATCAGAAGGATCTTAAAGAAGCTCACTGTAAATTAACATCAAATCGATAACTACGTTATTTCTTTGGGAATGAACAAATTTTTGTTTTTCAAATCCGGTTTACTCACGATCGTGACGTGGGAGGGAGAGAGGCAGGGGCGGACTGGTTCATTTAGAGTTTTTTGCAGCTTGATATCTCGTTTACCTTAAGGCTTCTGTAAAGGAAAGTAAAAACTTTGAGAATACCCTGTATAAGTATAAGCACTCGTTTGATTTGGTCGGGTCGCCAGACAGGTAAATATGTTTTTTGTCAGAAACCTGGCAACATGGTATGTGATTAGGGTGGGGAAAGCCGTTCAGTAGTCATAAAACATCCCAACGGGTGGGCGCGCACTCCCACAATGGGGTAACGTCTTAATTAAGTTAGTGGTTTTCAACGATGTGGGAATAGAGCTTCGATGTTGCTCATAAATACACACTATCGCTATCAGATATTCTCTGGACATAGGTACCTAAATATACCTTATGCGGGTTCTGTGAGGGATATTCATTTGGATCTTGATTATGTAAAATTAAGTATGCATCACGATTTGAGAAGATCTAGTGCTTTTAACTTTAATTGAAAAGAAGGAATAGTAGGTTGACTCTGTACTTCTCCCGCATCGTTTTTATCTGTTCATAAACGATTAAGTTTTTCACAAGCTAGTCAAACAGGCCCAAACATCGTTCCCACCCATTTGATCACGCTAACGCTAGTTTCTTACCAGTCAACCATGCCATGAACAACAGCCCCCATAATATAACTGGAGAAACCGACGATTCGGTCAAAGTCGGTAAGACGCAAACAGTGCACAACGTATCTCTCCAAGCTTTGAACGGGGAGAAAGAATGCACATACTGTCGCCAAAACAAAATGGGTTATACCAAGCCCCAGCCCCCACCTCCGATTTTTAACCCCTACAAACGTTAAGAACCAAAGTCTGAGCGATTTTTATTTTTTTTTTCGTATTCTTCACCTTAGCCCCGCCGCCACTGGACCGATTTTTAAGAACCATAAAGCTCTTTCGTCCTTGGCATAGTGGTAACCGTGTGTCCAAATTCCATCAAAATCCGAGCGATACTTCTCAAGTTATATACGGGTCAAGGATTTATGGACAGACAGACCGACAGAAATGAGTGACATGGTTTTTCGTAACGTACATATCATATAACATCAAAAAACATATTATTATCGAAATTTTTCACGATTACAATACTCCCTCGCCCGGTGGTGTAGGAAGAAAAAACAGGGCATACGAGGTACATAAAGAATGCTGGATCATACATCCTGGACTTGTGAACGGCGATCTGGGGACGATTTGAGTCAAAGGAAATGGGGGTCACCTGGAACCACCTTCTGACGATGGTACACAGGAATGGTGAATCTTAATCCTAATCCAATCACACACAGAGAAGACACATAGAACTGGACTTATGTTTATTGATGAGTTTTTAGCGACTTTGAAGTTGAGACAAGGAAGATAAACCAAAATATGTGTGTAAAAATAAAAAAAAATAATGTTACCTTGTTTTATAAAGTATCCTCCCGACATAGTACTTCAGTGCGGACCTGTATTTGAACGTGCGGTCTTGGAGCACCGGCATGCCGTCCCCTGTGAGGCCTTAAGTCACCTGATCCACGAGCCCTTTGTACTACATTAACAAAGGCACAAGGGGTTGGTTGCACTCGATTGGGAAACCGATCCGCATAAATCCGTGATAACGCGGCAGCATTTCGTTAAGACTCCCCCCCGTAAATAAGAATCAAGTTCAGCATTTTCGTAAACATGTGCCATTTTTTATTTCGTTTGAGCCACGCAACAAACACCACTATTCACTCACGCGTTACCGACTGACACATTGACTGAATACAACTGAATAAAATTGTAGTAAAAACATCGTGATAAGCGTTTCAAATTCTTTCGCTCTTTTGTTTCCGATGCGATGAACCGATAAGGCGGATTATATCCGTTGTTGCCAAACACGAGCACATAATATTATTATTGAGACAGGGCGGTTCTCAAACTTCTAAAGGGCTATAACTTTGTTACTTTAATTTTACCACAAAAATGTTAAAGGAAAAAACATTTCTTTTGATCAGATCTACTCACTGTTAAAATAAATGACTCAACTTCGAAGTATACTAACAAAAGTCTCGTCAATCTTGATTATTCTTAGGCCTTTTCCGAAAGATACATAATAAAATATGACTATTTTTTTGCATTTCATCCTGCTGCCTATACTCCATCAAATCCATCTGTTGAATGGGAGTGCTCCAAATGCTGCATATAGGACCTCTAGTGGAGGAGACACTGGCTTATAGGCTTAATTGATACTAAAGTCATTCTGATCTTATCCAACTCAGCTCATTTGGCGTTTACGATTTCATAGTCCTTGCTTTCTACAGCATATAAAGAATCATATATATTCGTTTAGTAGTATTTCACATGACATCAAGTTTTTCAATCTTTTCAATCAAGTAGAACAGCTTCCAGCATAACACCTGATGAAAGTGCTCGAGGTGAGGCTTGTTTTTGACAACCAATTATCATCTCATCTAATCATCACAAAACATCAAGAGAATATCAAGAAGTTGACAAAAAACACGTAACGCTTCTATCAGCCATTGTACTGCTCCAATCGCGTAGTAGGCGTCTGCTCATCTTTAGCATGATACTATTTAGAACAGGTTCTAAAGAATTAAGCACTCAATTTGTTCATACAAAATTATGTACTAAATGCTGTCTGACACTATCCTTATTTTTCTACGAAGTTAAGCGTACTAAATTTAGCACAAAATTTCGCCTTTAAGCCTTTTGACTCAACACAAATGTCTGGATCAATAAATATCTGTTTATCTAACTATAAATAGCATGGTTGAAGCGAACATGTTTGCTTTATGTCTCTTAGCCATGGCTAACCGTAGACATAGCTGTTTCATGATCATTAGCAGCTCATCAGTACGGTATAGGTCTGGTAGTCCAGACAGATGAAGGAAAAGCAAAGAACTGGTCTTTTCAAGAATCTCAAAATACTCTGCGGACGTAGGTGATCTCCAAGCATGCGATACGACGCCAGAAGACCGCTACTCCTATGGCTCATAACTCCTCGACCTTCCGCGCAATGCACAGACAGATGTTGCACCACCATAACGGCAGAGCCATCTAGCAGTCGGAATGTTAGGTATTCTCAGAGCAGAATTACAATGGCTTTCTATGCATGTATGCATAAATAGACGAGATTGAAATGAACATGTTTGCTTTCCGTCCCTATATCCAGATGCTGTTTTGTGCTCATTAGCAGTTCATCAGTACGGTATAGGTTTAGTAGTCCTGAAGACAGTATACTTTTAGCAGATTTGAAGAGGATATCTTAAAATTTTGCGATCATACTATTGACCCGCACCGAGCTTCACTACGAAAGCTAATGTATGAGTCTAAGGCAAAAGCGTTTATGTTTTGGACCTACTATGAATAAGACATGTCATCCACTACATACCAGGACGATAAAAGTACTTTCTATCCAATTAAAACAAATGATTCTGATGAAACAACCCCTATCAATATGCCCACCATTCTTACCCACCCGTGAAACTGCCCCTCCTAACATAAAAATTACTTCCTGCACCGGACCGACGGACGTATTCAAAATCGGTGGCCAAGCATGTCCAATGGCTTAATTTGTTGTCCGCTGCCGGATGTGTCTTTTAGATTTTATCTGATCAGATGTAATTTAGGTAGGTACTACCGAAATTATATAGCGGTAGATGGAAAGGATTTTGATGCATGCTTTTGTATGACATTGCTTATGAAATTCAGAGACTACAAAGTAGATGGAGATTACTTCATATAACTATTTCCTTTTTCTCCACTCTAAAGATCTTTTAGCCGAAGTCACATGCCTGAATAAGAAGCCTTTCTTTGATGTACTAAAATTAAGGGGTAGGGAAAAATCCAAGTCTAACAATCTATCAATTTATATCCAAGCTCTTTATATATGATCATTTCTCAGATTAACATTTTTTTATACTTGAACCACCATGAAGACCTAACGCCTAAGCGTCCATGAGTACCGTGAGGATCAATACAAAATATATTTACAGAAATATAAATCTAAGATAGATTATATCCAGAGAAAACTGTTCATGGAATATTACATATAGAATCTGGAGGCATATTTCGGGAATATTCACAATTATACCGGGTTTCCCAATTTTCACCCGTATTAAGCTTTTTTTAATGGAATGACCCACTTATTTCTATTACATATTTTATAGACTCTTTGGAAAGAACACGATTGATATAATATACGTTGGGATTTTGGTTTTACTTGTTGTGCTATTGGGTATTTTATCTAAAAAAACATCAAAGTTTGGCAGCCTATTGATGTAGTGAATTTTATGCCAAAATTTTTATTATACTTAATTTTAACCTGATCCATATATTATTTGAATTTTTTTAAATGATCAATACAGCGTGATCAAAAATGCAGAAGTTACGAAGCAAGAAGGTGCTAATAAATAGTACAAAGTTAACATAGGTTCCAAGAACACTACTAAAAGTTGAAGTTTTCTGCTCCTTATAATAAAACTCCTTTTGCCTTACACTCTGTATTTTTACTAATTGGATGATTCAACAGAAACACGTCCAACCTGCATCACCCTCTTCACATCCAGATACTTCAGAACAGAAAAAGTACTCTACCGTCTGTCAATGTCACACTGTCTAAGACCATAAAACAAACAGAAACGAAACGTCCACACAAGACACATAGAACTGGATTTATGTTTGGTGATAAGATTTTAGCGTATTATACAAAAGTATCATCAATTCTTGATTATTCTTAGGGCTTTTTCGAAGGAGACATAAAATTTGACTATTTTTTTGCATTTCTTCCTGATGCCTATACTCCATCAAATCCTTCTCTATTTCTACCATATCTTACTATTCCTATGCAAGTCATTCACATAGATAATGAACAACAGAGGCCCCAGTATGAACCCTTGGGGGACTCAATCTTTAACCTGGATACACTGGGATATTTGGCCATAATAGATGGTTTACTAGTTTCTCTCCGTCCGGTAGCTTGTCGCAAGTTTGGGCTAAAAAAATGGCGTCAAGTAGATTGACTCTGCACTGTCATCAATTCATAAATGATTATATTCGGCACAAGTTAGTTCCACTGAGAAAAATATAGCTATGAATACAATTGACCATGCGAATCAAACAGGCTCATATAATTACTCTTAAGCGTCAGTACCGACCACCCATTAGCGTGGCAAAATCTGCATGCCCCGACATTCGCGCAAATCCAGCACGACATTGGATACGCAGATACACACATCATCGTCCAGTTATCGCTCAGCATTCGATGCAAACGGTTGAATTATATATTTATATAATTCAAGCTTTAAGAGCAAATCTATGGTGTATGAAATATGTCTAATGATATGCAGACTTACGGAGCTTGGAAACTTGCTAGCGCCAAAACCAAAAAAATCTCTTCCCTACCCCAGCGTCCACCCAACTAGCAAAGTAGTGGTATAAGCTTTTGGTAAAAGAACTGTTCAGCCATAAAAGCTCACTATTGTTGTTGCCTAAACACCAAAATGCTGGCTTAATGTTGTGTGGAATGCAAATTTGCTTTCTGCAACATATTTACTCTAAAATGAGGTGTTTAAAATATTCTTATAGCATATTTATACAACATCTTATAGGGCAAATTTTTAACTGTTGCATAAACGTTTATACAACTATTTTATACGGCATATTTGCACGTTAGTCAAAATGGTTGTGTTGTGGCATCCATGGTAACGTTTATAAAACAAACCCGAGCCTTGTTGTTTTGCTGTGCAAATTTACTACTTTAGCCAACAAATTGCTCCCAACGGAAGCACTTATACAACTGCTGTTTAGTAACTGATAAAGGCTGTACATATGCTAAATATGTTGGTAAACAACTTCACCATAACCTAACTTTCTGCTGTCATATTTTTGTAAAACGCCATAACCAATGTTTTAAGACAAACAAACGCATGCATATTGGTTCAAAAGGATTTATCAACTGTTCAAACAGAAGATATAGATCTGGTACAAATTCTGGGTAAATCATTCGACTCTGTCGGTATTTCATTTCAGACATTTGTCAAATTGTTGTATAACACCTGCAGGCAACACCAAAATATTCTAATAACCTAAAGACAACATGGACGATGCCATGATTGTACACAACCACCCGCCATATTGGGCAAACATTTATTCCTCTATTTAATATTAAATAATTATGTTTCAGTTCGAAATTACAGATATAAAGAGATAAAAATTAGTGTAATTGTGTCTAAATATAGGATTTGTGGAAGATGTAATGCAGATAACTTTTCCATCTTCAAAATCTAGACATACTTTTGATCATTGTCAAAATATGAATCAAGTGCGAAGCCAGTAGAAATTGGATAACTAATTTGCACGATAATCACAATAAAATTTGCTGCGCAAGTAATTCAATAGCCCTATATCACAGTCTATAAGTTTATCATATACCTGTGTAAATTCACAATGGCCGATATGTAAGTAAACAAGATGACTGTAATATGTTAGTTATATATTCTTCACTTCGTCTATACAATACATAAGAAATAGTTTGGTTGCAATAAAGTAGAATCACGTAACAGAATATTTGTATAGTTGACTAAAACTGAATCTTACACTGACGCAATTGTCCTATAGCGGCTGCAAGAGGCTTACGTTTTTTTATAACTGTTACCTGCAGCCCTTATACAACCTCTTAAATGACTGAAGTGTCCTATTAGGTGTACCCATTCCGCTTGTATAGCTGTTCTAAGAGGGTTTTGCCAATGTTCTTACAGTTTACAATGCTGTTTAAGGAATACTGTATAATCATTCTTGCAACTCTAATAGGAGTGATAATTGTTAGTTGGGCAACTTTTAACCACTACAAACTTTTTTCTGAAAACGATCAGGATCCTCTGAAACAAGTAGAAGTTTTAGGATATTTTGTTTTTTCGTTTTTTACACGTAGCTTTGCCGCCGCTGGACAAATTTTTAAATACTTTAAAGCTTTTTCGTCCTTCGGATAGTAGTAACCTTGAGTGAAAATTACAACGGAATGCGAGTGGTATTTCTCAAGTTATAGACGGACCAAAGATAAGCGAACAGTCAGACCGACGAAAATGAGTGACATAGCTGTTCGTGATGTATATGTCACACAATTCGCGATCATAACACTTCCTCGCCTGAGGTGTAGGAAGTAAAAATCAACCACCCGGACTCACTCCTAAATCTCGGCAAGGAATTGACTACAGATCCGGAATCTACACACCTGATTCAATCAGCCAACGCGAAATGAGGAAGTGGATAAACTGGGGTGGGGGTAAATCCGTCGACGGCAGTTAATATCAAAAAGTTTTAGCTCATCCGCTACCCAGGCTGTAAATTACTGGTATATAGAAACTATATTTAAATTTATCTGCCAGAACTTTGCGTAGATTCGAGGCCTTAGTTTGTGACATGTAATTTCTGGTTCTGGGTGTTTCAGAGTTGAGGTCGTGGTTTGATATAGAGCTTGTTTCATCTGGTAGGTTTTCGGTGTTGTATGTACGCTCAATGTACGAAGTTCAAGCAAACTGTACTACAGTAGTGATATCCTGTGGATTTGGAGGTTGCGAAAGTTAAATGAAATAAGACACAGTTAGGACTACATGACATTTCAAAAGCTTCACTTTGAACTCGTACTGTTGAAATATACAGGGCGTTACTAGTTGGATATCAGTATCTAAGGATGCGATTTTTTGGGTTCGTTTTTAGGAGAAAGCTTCATAAGTATGTCCTAAGCGTCTTAACCTTTTAGATACAGAGTGACACAGTTTTCCAAAACAAGTCACTTTATTATTAAGATACGTAATACCACTTTAGACATTTTATTGAAATTTTGCATACTTGTACCTACTTTGTATCAAGAGACATTTCTTAATGTGCCATGTTTTTTTTATTTTCACGAGTGGGGTTCGTACTTCACCTACCTTTTTTGTCAGACATTGATGTTACGCCCCTGATTTCTCTTGAAATAAAAATTATTTTTCCAATTCCCAATCATTTCTAAGCAAAGGTCGCTTGAATCATATGCGTCGTTTCTGCTTAAAATCACAATATCGTTAATGAATGTACATATATCATCAATCACAGAAATAGATTTTATTTTTTAGGTGAAAACCTGTTCCTTAAAAAAAGTTAGTGGCGTGCCATATTATTTATGTTTGAAAACTTTACCACCTAGTATCTCAAGATTTAAGACGTTTAGAACATTTCATAAAAAGTTTTCTTTTAAAAATGGACCCAAAGATCGCTCTTTCAAATATTGACATTCAATTAGTAAATACCCCTTATAATTTGTACTTCCAATAAATGTACTTACTTAGGGAGTGTTTTTATTGTGTAACTGGTAGATAGATAAAGAGATATTTGAAAAAGCTAGTTACAATAGCTGTGGGTAACTATATAATATAATATTCTTATCTCTACAGGCTGATTCATAAGTACAGGGCGGCAGACATGCATTTTAATATGGAATAGTCTGTATATTTCAGTACGTTTTGGAAAGTCTCTTCAAAAGAGGAAGTCTGATATAGCAGTTAAGGCAGTTTAGATAGCTACTTCTGAAGTTATGGAAAATTTTGTAAGAAATCATACTTGTAAGCTGGTCAAAGTTGAACATTTTTCAGGTACCATGGTTTCTCGATGCAGGGTGCTTATGAACGCAATATGTACTTTGCTTCAAGGAATTTATAAGGGATCCTCTATATTTTTTGATTTTAAAATCATTTTGGTAAAACATCTGTTGGGAAAACCTATAATTCAAAATAAATGAATATCACCAGAAGCTGACGTTGACTCCGCTACTGGTTTACGCCTACTTATACATCCGTTTGAAACAATAGTTCTTCAGCTCATGTCAGCTGCATCAGAAGATAACACCAAGAATCCTAAACATCCAAAACGACGATTATTAAGGTCCTCTAATTGCAAGAGTTATGCACTTTAGAACACAAAGACATTCTCACGTCGTCAACTGGTTATTACTGTCACCATTGTTTCGTGGAGAAGCAACAGTCCAAGCAACAATGTGTTTGTTTGCAATGGTGGTATAAATGTAGATTGTCAACATAGAGTAAAAAAGGAAACGGAAATGGACTATCAGCAAGAAATCAAACAAAATATGTGACAGTCGACAGTCAGGCGGTGCTTCATTTTTACACATTGACATCCAAAATGCTTCTCTGCTCACCTAAGTTATCTGGCTGCTCATAATATACACTGAGTATTCTTGATCATGTCTAATGAAGCTTGTATCTTAACAACTGCTAGATCAGAAAATAGGGAACTCACCCATACATTCAATGTCACCACTAAAATATTTTCTCATACTACCTTCAGGCAAATAACTTCATTATGCAGGCCCCTGAAATGTCATCTTGTCATTATTTATCTATCGTAATTATTGCAATATTTGCTTGATGGCGAAATGCAGATTGCAGGATTGAAGGATATGGCCAATTATCATCAACGTGATTCCATTTAAAGTCTTTTTCTGGGCATCTTTTAATTCTACATTTCTTATGCCTAGCTGCCATAGGCGTATCAGGGAAAATACAATATATCGATAAACATAAGAACAACTGTAACCGCCAAATCGTATCAGTGTGAATATTGGGGTAAATATTGACTGTACAAAATGCAGATAAAGATGCGGACAGGTGAATGTGATGTATTGGGAAAAATGGCGTCAAGTAGGTTGACTCTGCAGTTCCCACGCAACGTCGTTATCAGCTCATAAAGGATTACTACGTTCAGCACAAACTAGATCCCCAAACTGAACGAATCACGTCGCAATATATATTGCAAATCGGTCCTGCTGAACGTGAGTACACCCAGTACAATTGGCTACTCAAATATCCTTTCCAGAAAAGAGAATGCCGATGCACTGCTTTGTCACCTTGGTAGGCATTGAGAGGCAAATCTATCCAAAAGCACGCGCCTAAGGCTATAAAAAAGATGGATCAATAATAGTTCACTTGTCAAAATAGGTATGTTCATAACTTCAGCAATATTTACCCTAGCTGTTGCGCTCATGTTAAAAATATTCTGACACCAGCGATCAACCTTTCAAAGTAACCGATTTTATTTACATAGCGCATCTAAACGGCTATTATCCAATTATGTGCAATTACGATTTTTATCGGCAAAACGAATAATTGCGAGAGGCGGCAACATCGCATCTGTTATGCATGACAGATTTAGACGGGGTAAGATTAAAGGTAATGACTATATCATACCAGACGCGTTGTATATATTAAAATTGAAAAGGCAGTCGGGTGACGCCTTTAGACTTTGTTTGACGTAACATATGCTTCTGTCATGGCTTTCTTTTTTTGATGTCACTCATCGGGCGGATGAGTTTTTACGTTTCGAATTTCATTTTCAATAAAGCCGAAGGATAGTTTGGATGCGAGCCAAAAATGTGATGAGTTCGTTAAGCATAATATAGATCCGTGTTGTCACATGCTGTCATATTTAGGTTTGAAAGAATCGTAGGTCCAGAAATAGCAAATAGTATTTAAAAAGAATGCAGAGGGAAATATTCAATATTCTGAAAATCAATCCTCAAATTTGCATGATAACTTTGTATGGACGATCTGTAGGATGACAAAAGAGTAACGGAAGCAATATTGAAACCCCTGCAGAATAAACATTTTCGTTAACAATAAAGCTGTTCCGGCAACTAGCAGCGAAGTTATAATGTACTGTATACGAAAGGACGACGCCCCGTCAACGTTTATTCCCTATCGTGAGAGATTAGCGCCAGAATTGCACGGTGACTTTTGTTATTGCATTAAAAGTTAGAGAACTCTAAAGTATAGAGAATACGGAGATCACATCACTCGCATAAAAACAAGATGACGATAACCTTCAAGATCATTTAGGCCCGGTTTTCAGTCGCAGGTTTACTACGACCTTGGTCTGAACTTATTGTTATCTATGAAAAAGCATTTGTTGATATCATCTTTATAGTAAGACGGTAGTTAACTTTAACGAGAAGACCATCTGAGCGAACTATATAGAAAGGCTGTGGTTAAATAGCAACACCTGACGTATGTCGACACAGACTTTGGCATTTACTCTAAAATTCACAAAACCATATCAATTTATCGATAAGTATAAATTAGAGCTGAAGATTACGACGTGATTCCGTGTATAGCAGAGACGATGTAAGAAGGTAAAAAATAATCCGCCATCGGCCGAATTATTTTGACGAATTTGACGACCTGGATTTTCTTGTTAGACTTTGTGTTACAAAAAATACTGTAGAAATAGCACTTTTCTCTTTTGCGGAAACTAAGGAACTTTATCCTCTCTATTATGCTTCTGTTTTTCCTGACTTGCTGAAAAATGTTTAAGCCCTTTTTTAATGTTCTCTTTCTCCATACTAGAAAACAGGTTTTAATAAATTTAAGCAACGGAAATAGCCGTATTTTCTTTTCCGGTGCTGAAGACCTTTATTTTTGGATCTTGGATTATACAGGGTGTCCAATAAGTACCACGCCAAACTTAAGGAGAAGGTAGGCTTTGGACTGATCTCCCAAATAACAAGAACTTGCCTATATAAAAGTGTCACCGTTTGTGAGATATTGATTTTTTTCTTAAATTTAAAAAAAACGAATCTTTTCATCTGTGGTCTTTAGCTGCATGTACAAATAAGGTTATACTATGTGCATTTTTATTATAAAATACTTATAGATAACTGCTTTATCATATACAAATGCAATGTAGTTAAAAGATATTAAAGAACCGTGATAAAATAAGGACTGTTTCGGGATTTATAACCTTCTGAATTGATTCCTCAACTGTCATCAAATGATATCAGGAGTAGGTAATAATAATGTAGCTTTGTACCATTTAGCATGTCCCTGATCGGTAACCAGTGCAACCTGAATTTAACTCCAATAATAGGTGAGTGTCAGTGACTTACAAAAGCAGCTATCACTTTTTCCTATTCCAAATAGTACGTGTGGTGTCTTTCTGAAATTTGTATTCAATGGGAAAACTTTTTATTCAATATAATGCAGTTATCGCCCAGTACATTTTTGTTTCACCACAGATGGTCAAAGTTGAGGAAAAAATATCAGATGGTTATAAATCCCAAAATAGTCCTTATTTGGTCATGGTTCCTTAATATCTTTTAACTACATTGCATTTGTATATGATAAAGCAACTATCTAGAAGTATTTTGCAGAAAAAATGAACAAGGTATAACCTCATTTGTACATGAAGATAAAGACCTCAGATAAAAAGGTTCTTTTTTTTTAATTAAATAAAAAAATCAATATCTCAAAAACGGTGACACTTTTATGTAGGTAAGTTTTTGTTATTTGGGAGGCAAGTCCAAAGCCTACCTTCTTCTTAAGTTTGTCGTATTACTTATTGGACAACCCTGTCTAAGTGATGCTGAAAAAGGTGACAAACACGATACTGAACAGATATTATTTACACACTTGTATTTTTAGCGATTTTTTGACCTATGGAAAAATGATTAGAAGTTGCATTTGGTTCCTCCTTTACTACCATTTATGTCTATAATCCCGTTTATAGAGTCTACTACTAAGCATGTGTACAAGCAATGTTTGAAAAACGTTACTTTACTTGACAAAGGTTTTATTCATATTTCCACTATTTTATAAAATCTCATTAAAAAAGGACGTGCTGTCATGTATAACACGTATGACGCTATGAGGATATGACACAAGATATAGACCGCACGACACGATATCTAAAAAACTCTGATGTAGGGTTGCGACATAAATATACTGGGCCTTAGAGGTCAACTAGTATTGTTTTGACCTCATCTATGGAAAGGGACATTACGTACTGAAATAATCTTGGACATGCCGTTGAACAAATCTTCGAATTCTAAGGCTGGTTTCTCAATCGCAAGTAAACTGCAACTAACCAGAAATTAGCTATGAAAAAAGAGTTTTTCAATGTCAAATTCAAACACGATCATTTTGGCATAAAAGCGGCATTACCGCGTCAACGTTATGGATTGTTAATTAACTAATTAACGAATAGCTAACTTTGAAATCATACCATTTGAAGCTTGGAAGTTAACCAGCGATTGAAAAACTGAGCCTTAGTAGACAAGAGTCACGGATGATACGCGATCCAAATAGAGAACATCGTGAAACTCATAGAATACGATAGTTCAAACATAAGAGCAGCGTTGCCACATCAACAGTCATGGACTGTTATTCCGAACTTGACAAATCAATTTACGTGCAACTTGAAAGTAAACATGCGATTGAAAAAGCAGGCATCAGAGGTTAACAGATTCTAAGGTCAAGGTCTCATATAAAGATAAACTGTGCCGGCCTTTTCGCCTGTAGGCCACAAATAACGGTTTCAATTGGAACTTTCAAGTGGACTTCCACGTGCCAAAATCACGTAACCTTTCTTTTACTATTTTGATCACTTATCAGTAATTTGAATTTCTCTTTAATAATAGTAGAGAGTCCATTCTTAGGCCAAACCCTTTTGAATGATTTACTTTGGGCAAATTTCATAGTTTATTGATTGTATAATCTCACACGTATTACGTCTTTCTTTCTCAGCGATTCTGTATTGTTTTGAAATATTTTCGACACTAATGTTATAGTATTATTAACGACTATCTTAGAAATTTTCTCACAAAATTTCGTTGGTCCCTCGTAGACAGAGTTGGCAAGCAGCGCGCTACCTTGTGATTTTTACTCGTACCAGCCGTATATGAATGTTCACCTTCCTATCAAGATACCTTCTGTTAAAATTTGATTTACTATTAAGATACCTGCTTTTGAAATGTGATTTACTATCAAGATACCTTCTGTTAAAATTTGATTTACTATCAAGATACCTTGCTACTTTGCTTTTGCTCTTCCGCTGTGATTTTGGTTGTATGCGGGCGTTTTTTTTTCGTTAACTTCCAGATTTTGTAATACTAACACCCCAAACACCAGTTTATGAAGTAGTAGCCTTTTATTTTGTACCTTACGTTTAGTTTTGGTTTGGGTACTACCAGTCCATTTTCCAATTTGATTCTAATCTCAGCTGTAAGTTCTTTTTCGTATGCCATCGGACCACGTCCATTAATGCACGTCCTGGAGAAGTTTGTTCAATATCTGCTTCCTTTTAGTGGAGAGCCATGGCGCAGAACCACCATTCACACTCCTCCAGCTTTGTCTTGTAGCTGCCTTGTAGCTGTTTCGCAGCCGATTTTGTTGGAAGTCATCCTTCTCTTTGACAAAAAACCCTGATGTGAACAGGTTAAACATCATTTTAATTGCCTTGCTATTCTCGTGAAAGAGAATGTACATGGATTTTTCTTCAAGTTTTGAGTATTCCAAATGTGTAGTTCTGTCTCAGACATACAAAAGTGGGTTTTTTATACCGTAAATTTTGGAAAATGAGGCAAGCAGCCCCTACCTTGTAACGTGCCTCACGTCACTGCCCACTGCTGACCACTGGTTTCTGACCTGAGCGTTGGTGAGCTGAAGACATCTCGACTGTGCCTAGAGCTCTAGCTGGAAGAAGACCATTATCTAGATAAGACCACTGTCCAGATAAGTTTAGTTTTAGGCGTTAAAATATTTATGAAACCTATATTTGTAAAGCCTTCATATGTGTATCATGGTAAACGTTTTGCAGGGTTAAGTATCACCGTGTAATAATTTGATTGTCAGGTAGTTTTCAATAATATCCTTTCTTTTAACTTGCTTGTTTTGATAATATATTGTGATTTTTTTTATATATTGTTTTATTCGGCTCTCTGTGTACAATTAATTAGACTTTGTCAATACTGTAAGATTCTTTTATTTGTGTTGTGGTCAAGCAACGACTCTCAACATCTTTCGGATTTGTGGCTTAATCCGTCTTGAGCCACTGGCGCTATTAACCCCCCCCCCCTACTCTCCACTTTATTGAGCTAGAGCCTGAATTTGTACGCCACTAGACAGCTGTTTTGCATTGACTGACGCTCAGATTTCATTTATAGTGATTTATTAATTCATAAATTAAAAAAAAGGAAAGCGGAATCACACCACCATTTCCTCTTGTTTATAAAAACAAAGCGTGGCATGACCTCTACATGAACTTGAAAGAAAGTCAAGGTCAGGGTCATCTTCCATTTGCTGGGTAAAAAACATACCATTCCTTATCATAAAATTTTTAATTTGACCTCTAAATGAATTTGAGGGTTTTAGTCAAGGTCATGATAAAAGACATTTTCGAATGTAAAATCCTTCAATGTAATCATCGGCAGGGTTGAAGCTATACAGTTCTGTATACATTTTCTAAATTGACTTCTAAATGCTCTTTAAGGTCATTTTCAAAGTCAGCATTAGATCGTTCCCTCAAACGTTTATAACTTTTGTCTTGACATTTTTTTGTTCGAGCAGTATGTTCAGAGATAGAGGGGGCCGGAAGCCTTTTAAACACCTTTCCCTGGCTATCTCGTGGTGGAAGAGCAATGACGGGCACATTCATGTAAAATATGTCATTGTATATGCGTATACAACTGTAATTGTAAACGTCTTGATATTCATGTATACAATGAAAATAATGTAGACAATATAATTATACTATAGCAGATGACTTAGATGACTTGCATATATACAACGACTAGTAAATAATTACAAGAGGCATAGGTATAGATATCCAATATTCATATACATTTATACAAAGTTAGTTTTAAGTTAATTAGAAACATGTTTAAAATGTAATACGTTCTGGAAACAAGATCCACCCATTTGACGACTAGTTTCATTCAGAGGTATTAGCATCATCAGGTCAATATTTGAACTGGCAAGGTCGTTATCAATCAATCTTAACTAGTAATTCGTGCTTTCTTTACTTCTTACTTTACATATATATCTAGAAATTGATAAAATAACGTGCCGGAAGCCGCATATTATGAAATTAGAGAAAAGTTAATTTACCTGTACGATTTTAAGCGACATGTACACAACTTTTTTCACAGACAAAGCACTTGATGGGATATTTTCTTCCAGAAAGAATAAACCATAGTTATATTTAGCGCGCCTAACCATATTAGTTTTATAATTGCCGGTTTGATGATATTTTGAGGTTTGCAGCCTCATTTGCTATTCTATACATTGGGTCTATTGGATAAAAAAAAGAATTGCCTTGGAAGTGAAATCTTATAAGGCTAAGCTGATACTTATAAGCACAAGGTATTTCTCATTTCCATTTGAATAAAAATAAGTTTATTCTTAAAGGTTAATACTGGAAAAATCTCCTAAATTTAAGTTTCTTCTTATATTTTTATTTATTTCTTATCATAATTAAAAGTATTTTCTTGGATATCAGTGTTAGCGGTTGCGCTTGCAAGACACTTTATAGTTTAAAATGGTAAATATCTGTTTCAGCTGCCCGAATACTCTTTCAATTGTATCTCTGTCTTTAGAATGGGAAATATTGAATAGTTCCTCTCTTCTGTTTTGAGGGAGCAATACCATATCCACCATCTGCGAGAGGGCAAAAATTTCCTCAAAATCTAGCCATGATTTTATATATTGAATTTGTTGTTTCCAAATTCTGGAGTCATGAACGCTTCCAGGCCATTGATTATCTACACTTGTAATCACTTCATTTGCATCAGAAGTTACTTGTACATTTATACTCGCAAATCGTTTCCTATTGACGTATCCGTCACCAAAAACTGAAGGTTTTTTGATTTGGACATGAGTACATTCTAATACACCGATGACAGTAGGTGTAACAAATATTCGACCATTTTATTCTTGCTTCTTCCATGCCCTCCAGGACAGACAGGATCTTTATCCATTGATGGGATTTTTCAAATAGTCTGTCAGCAACGTAATCTATAGCTTTACATACTGTCGAATGGTGAATGCCAAAAGCTTCAACAACACCTGTCTGAAATCTAGTATCACTATCATGCTGCAGAAATATTTGCATTCTTTACCGTGAGGTAAGCGCACCTCATCTGGTTTCATCCGTCTGCCGTAAAAAATGTTCTGATAAATAGTCTACAGTTTGGCTTTCAAAACGCAATAAAACCTTAGATTTTCTAGGACTTATGCTTTTTCTTTCCGTGAAGTCTTATGTTTCAAATAATTACTTGAAACTGAATGGGTTTACTTAATACTATGAGTAGACTATTCTTTATGAAGTAGTTACTGACTGTTTATTCAATGCTTATCAACTAAATACTCAAATAACAGGAAGTATAAGCAAATACATTTTTAAATTCAACAGACCCATTGTCTTCATGATTGCTTGTGTCTGTGTTAACGGTACTGTTTGGCAGTGTTTTTATATATGACATCGGAACATCAAGCTCACCTGATTTGTGCTATTAAACATTTTTTGGATACTGGATCCTAGAAACACAGTTTATTCTGGTTTTGCATGTTTTTCTTCAGATACAGACAATTTTCCACTAATACGGTTGACGATTAAAATATCTTAATCTATTTCTGTTCAACTTTCAAACTTGACAACTAGATACAAGCATGCGCTTGCGCTCTATTATGCGCTGAAAGGCTGAACCAGCAAAAATCGTAAGACACTTGGGCCGAGTATTGAGTCAGCCGCTTTGAGAAGCAACTGGAACAGCGGTGTCGTCTAACGCCTTAAGTGTCAAAATATCAACAGCCGCTCATTGCGCTTCCTTGGTGATAGACGCAAGCATTCTTCCCGCAAACAATTCTGGTTCTGGTTGACATAAAAATGAACGGTTCGGATAACGACGTATCCAATAATGTCGGTTTTCATATTGGTTTAGACCGACATCTGGTTTCATATAAATTGTTTGTTCTGCAAATTTTAAACTCTTCATGTTTTGCTTGAGGATTTGATACTTGATGAAAGAAAAACAGTAAATATAGCTCCGTATTTACAATTTTCTTCAAATCCATAACAGACGTTGCAGACTGGGAACGTGGCTCCAAAAATTCAGAACCGGTCTTAAACGATGACTTCATTGTTATAAATAGACTACGTTTGGACATAAATTGGTCGCTCTTGAATTAGAACCACCGCCAAAAAAAATTTCTTGTGTACGTTTTGTTTACATTGCATATGGATACACTGTCTACGCATTGTCTACATCGAAACGTAGACAATCTATGAATACTAGTAAACGCTCAACCTGCTGGAGAGTGACCCTTCTACTCAGTTTCTGTATACCTTACTTTTGTTATTATATTAGAAGTTAGCGAACTCACTAGCACTCCCGGAGAAATGCGGCAAATAATCGGAGACGAAAACACTTTTTAGCGGGACTGAAGGGAGATGCGCCAGAAAATGTCATTTGTCTAAATTAGCGACGTCTAGCGTAGCGTGACAGACTCACTCAACATTCGAAGTATTTCTATTGGGGGCAAGTGATTTCACTTCCGTTGGAGTCAAACAAATCCAAACTTTTCCGGAAAACTTAGTTCGAAAGATAATTCCTATCGCGTCAAATCACAATTTCATGTGCTTATGGTAGCTATTTTGATATTAGGAACGCAAAATAATATGCTGCTAGAGAAAAGCGTAGTAACTCCGGGACTGCAGTACTTTGCGGTAAAAATTAAATTTTTTATGAATGAAAATAGATGTTAAAGCCCATTTTTCAAGATGATGCTTTTCTTCGTTTACAATTGGCCAATATGGTTTTATTTTTATTCCGGATACATTCCATGGGCAGCTGTCCAGGCCAGATGATAAAGGTTATTTTACTCGCATTCGACCAACGAACTTATACTAGGTAGGAGGAGCCAGTTCAAGACATGTTTGTCTCCTTATCTTCATAGCATGCAGTGAGTATCGAAGTGCACTTGACTTAGGTCAACTTGTTGACAGTTCTTCCATTAGATTCATAGCTTTAGTATTTTTTTGTAGTAAGAGCGTTTCTGGACAATTTCAAGACTACTTATTACATAATTAGCAAACAGCAGCACACGCCTAATGAAGGTTGATACATATGTTTCCATCGGTAAATATTATTATTATGACGATCAACGCTGCAATACTGTGATAGGTATTAGTAGACAAATGAGTCAAAGGTATGCACTAACACTACACAATTTGGCGACAAGCAATGCAAAATAAACTTGTTCGAATTCGTTGCATTTGAAGGAAGCCTGACTTCCATTGCAGCAGTAGGGTCACGGTCTAAAGACAAGGAATATAAAAAACTCATTACACAGTAAGATTTCAGATAGCAGCAGATTAAGTTTATCAATTTTTATGAAAAGCCAAAAACGTAAGTTACAAGGCTCGTAGTAGGCCAAGCTAAGTTGACGTTTATTGAAGGTCTAACTCTTTCTAATCTTAATACCGCCCTATACTATCATTCCCATCCGCGGATTTGTTTATCAGTTTGTACGCAGGCTTTCATAGTGTCAAGCCGATCTCTGCCGATGAGCTAGAAAGCGGCTTTTGCCAAGATACCGTTTGTTTCGGGTGGTCGGAGTCCAAATCACCGAGCACTCGATTTGGGACACATCTCCTCAATCGTGACAGTTGCTGGGAAAGCGTTAGGTTATTTGCTTACGGCCAAGAAACCCTATTTCACGAGTACCTATCACGTTTTGGCGTTTACTGAGGTGAACAGCTGATCAGTAAGTGACATATTTGTATTAGTCTGTAACGTTGGCAATGATGAAGGAGGTGATAGGAAGTAGAAAATGAATAAGTAGCATACAGGAAACCAAAACGAAATACGGGTCTGTCTACCTGGAATTGACGGACCTGTCAAAATTATGTGCCATTTGTCGATATCGGAAATTTGTAAATATTTCTAGATAATCAGCTGTTATTCTACCGTGATGGATATTCGCGAAAAAGAGTATACGTTTCTCCACATTACCTCATCATTCTGTACAAATTCCAGATAACACTGCTCACATGCCATGTTTATCAAATAAACCCCGTCAGGCTATTGCATCCCATCCTTAGTCTGTTCAACTTCGAAAATCCTGAACTGGCCGATAAGACCAACGCTTTGTTTCTAGAATGTCGAGATTGCGAAACTGTCTGCCTCAACAGGCGGTTCAGTTTTACTGACTTTAAACAGTTCAAAAATCGGATTAACCAGATGTCTCTAAAGCTCCTTATAGTAGTCGCGATGCCTCGATATTTAGTTTGCTGCCTACGTGGTTGAATCAGTGCAAAGAATGTTTTGTGACTGCTTGGCAAATCTGCCATGTTTCTTATTTGTATTCAAATTCGGTCAAACTCTGTAGATTGAAAGTTGTTGGGTAAGATCGTTCTTTTTCCAGAGTAGTAAGAATTTGTAACAATATGCCCCACTCTCCCCCAGGCCTTTAGTCGATACCCTCCCAAAAAACTTCGTCAGAAATGGCTGTGGGAAATTTCAGAACAATATGTCATACCAGCTTCTATCACATGACTGGTCTCCAGCGATGTAAACGCATAGTTTGCGAAGAAAGCCTTCAACCAAATAATTAGTTTGCTTTTTATGTTATAACCAGGAAGTTGGCTGTGAGATGACGCTTTATCCGAGCGGCACTTTCGCAATTTGGCAGGAATGTTAAAAATGCGCTGGTGATAGTTTTTTTTTTCGTGCATTTGAAGAGAAAGTGGAAGTTGTTATTTTTAAGGATGCGGTTGATTTCAGGAAAACTGTTTTAAAATGGATTTTTTGTCGGAATTGTCCTTTTGAATTATTTTAATTGTTTCCTGCTCTACCTTGGTGTTATGATTTATGAACAGAGTCCCTCTTATGACTCACAATATAAAAAATGTAATTACTTCTGTCAACATGACGAAACATTTGCAATATAGTCAACGCCAAACAAAGTGGCGTGCACGTCATCAAGGTGGGTGTGTTGAAAAATTCACATTGTTGCCAAACTTTTTCTAAAATAATAAAATTTATTATTTACATATCTAGGTTTATAAGCAATATTAACCTCAAATGAGAACAAAAATAATAGTATAATAAAATTATAGATCTGTACATAATCATTAAGTATGACAATTATTGATCAGATGACACTATGAAACTACCATATTTAATTGATAGCTTAAAGGTACTGAATAAAAATCCAAATGGGGTCCTCCAAATTTTATGCATGGTATTTATTTTACAGAATTCATACAGAAAAATGCATTCTAAAATTAGGTAAGCTACTGGTGTAAGCTTTTTCTGTACAATAAAGTTAGTCTGAGTTTCTTTCTTCAGCGCTGTCTGAATCTGAATCTTCATCACTCTCAAAGTTGATTATTAAAGGTTCGATGTCTGGTCGATCAAAAATTCGTTCTCTTTCATACCATTTAAAAATTTCTTGCTCAGTATGTCGAACACTATTTTTCCACATGTCTGGGGTAACCGTTTGTAGAGCCTCGTTCCACATATCCAAAACAGTCTTTTTCACTGTTACCATCTCTACCAATATGTCTGTTATAGTAACCTTTTGCTATGCCCCAAATTAACTCAATAGGGTTAAATATACAATGGTAAGGAGGCAGACGAAGAACTTTGTGCCCATGTTGTTCCGCCAATTCATCAATCACGTATATTTTAGGTGGTTTGTTTCTAAAAAAGCAGTTATTTTAAGAATAGGAATAAACAAAAGAAATATAAACTGTCGACCAAAATATATATAATTAAGAAGCATTATGTACCGAGCAACAATACTCAATAGCTCTGTTTTAAACATTGTGTTTAAAAATGGTATGTTTTGATTTGTCAACCAGTCTTGGATATTTTTTTTTGTCCATGCATTGTTGGGCACTTTGTTCAATATCATGCTGTGATAAGGGACGTTATCCAGTATAATCATAGATGGACTCTCCAATTTTTCTAATAACTGATGTTGAAACCATTTCAAAAAATTGTCCTGGTTCATCTCTCCATGGTAATCGCTCAATTTTGTTTTCGAAGAAAATATCGCTTCACTACCCTCAATAAGCCCATTTTCATTTCCAGCATGTAATATAATGTATCTAAAATATATTAGTTTTAAATTTTATAGTGCAAATTGTGTAAAAGTACATACGTTTTAACATCTGTTTTAATAGCTTTCACGCTTTTTTGGTTTCCATTTTGCCAAGAGCGACCTATGGTCCCATTTTGAAATATCCAAGTTTCATCGAGGAAGACAAACTGGTATAAGGCCTCAACCTTGGCTTGATTGTATTGCCTTAGAAATTCCACCTTTTTCAAAGCTATACTTGGTAGTTCCATGAGCCCTCGTCGCGGATTGTCCTTACGCCACTTAAATCCAAGATCTCTAAGCAACCGCTTTAAAGACGTGGCACTACCATCAAATAATGCCCTATCTCTTAATCGAGACCATAAAGTTTGTATCGTAACTTGTTCTTCTGAAACCATGTGTAATATGACATTATAATTTAGTTAACAAATTAATGCAAATTTCTGATAAGTTATTATAATAAGATCTTACTTTTGTGATACATATTATAGATCACTTCTCGAATGGCACTTGTATCCAATGTCGCTGTGTTGGTTACACGTTTAATATAACTCCGCTTTTTCTTGGGCGATTCTAAATTTGCATCACTTTTCACACCCTCGGAAATACGACTAACTGTCCTTAAACTAATTTTTAAAGCAGCAGCAACACGCTACAAAAAATGAAATAAAATTTCACTATTATTAATATACATTACATATAATTATTAGTAACCTACCTCTTGAACAGCATTTAAAGGCAACAAAGGCCCGTTGTTGTCCCTTTCTTGCTCAAAGTAGTGCATTAACGAGGCCACGAGTTCCTTACACCGACTATTTAACTGTTTGGGCATCTTTATATACCAAAATTGCCTTTATCTACTCGTAAAATGAATAATTTTGTTTTGAAACAAACAGTTGTTGATTTACCGTATGCGGGGCCAAAGGATTTATAAAGATTTGAAATGCCACAAATTGATTCAGTGTCAAAATTAATACAAATGTCAGTTCCTAGTTTAAATAAGTTTCAAGGTGACAATGTGTCAACGCTGCGAAATCGGTTTAGTGCGTTTACATGTCGATAAGTGATTGGAGCGTTTGCAAAACATTTTATTTCGCATAATGCGTCTAAATTTATCAGAAAGCAACTTATGTGATATTTTAATAACAATGTTTATATGACTATTAACCATAATAAGAGAGTAATGACCATTTTACAATTTATATATCACATTAATATGAAACTGCAATAGAGCAATTGTTTGTGATAGAAACCTAGGCATTAGGTCGGGAAATTTTTATCGTGATGACGTGCACGCCACTTTGTTTGGCGTTGACTATAGGTTGATTGTCAAAACAATTGTACAAAATTTCAACGAATGGTTTAGTGTAGTAAAATTTCGGTGCAGTCGGGTGAGAGAAAACTGCACAGAAGAAAGCGACAACTCATTTATACCAGTTTGGCAGGCGCGCATCTACGAGTATGCAGGGTGGCCCATCCATGTGTGGACGGAATATTAGACACTCATAAGCAAATACATTTTGGGAAAATCTATTTATGGTATGTTATACGTGACAATTAAGGTCACATTTCTAAAATATTGGTCATTATACAGGGTGTTCCAATTTCGACCTACATATCAAAGTTGTGATTTTTCAAATGGAATGCCTCTAATTTTATTGCATATTTGGATAAACCAATTTAAAAGAAGAAAACTGATATGACATACTATGAGGTTTTGGTAATTAGCTACTGAGATATAAGGTGCTTTATCTAGAAACCCCCCCCCCAGTCCGCCATTTTGAAATTTGGAGTGCTGAATTTTATATAAAAAAAACATAAACACCTCAGCTTTTATCTTATTTGTTACTTTCTCGAATTTTAGTTTTTGCTCATACAGGGTGGTCAAAAGCGCAAATTGTAGTTTTTCTCAAAAAATTCAAATGCATCACCCTGTGTATACGTGCAAGTTTGGATTTAATTTTTTATAAGCTTTTTTTTGATACTAGGCACATAAGGGTTTTTACGGCTAGTTTTTCGGTTATTAGCACGTCCTTTATGGAACGGCTTAATTCCGTAAAATATCGCATCATCCTTGGCAACAAAAAAAATGTTAATTAATTACAAACTATCAAAATTAGCTTTGGGAGCATTACAATAAACACGTGTTTTAAAATGAATTTATCTAGAGAAGAAATGGTGAATATGGTGTGCGTTTTGGGCGAAGCCCAAAGAGGTAGTTTCCCAGCATCTCGCATTTATAAGCAGCGGTACCCTAATATGCGACATCCAAGGCCGGAAACATTTTCCACACTATGAGAATGTTTCGAATCAAGTGGAGCAGTGGAATAAAGTAAAAAATCTATAAATAAAGTGTCACCAACGGGGCGAATCAGTTGGGGGTTCTATTAAAGTTGCAGGAAAATCCCCATTTAAGTGCACGGCAAATTGGAGCAGAAACTAATGCAGAACTTCTGTCCAAAGACTAATTCACAAGCACAGGTACCATCCATATCACCTACGAGTATGTTGCATTCAGGCCTTCGTCCTCAGGATTTCGCAGTTCGAATGGAATTTAGTAGAATAATGCTAAATAAAGTGAGTGAAGACACTACTTTCATGGGTACGGTTCTTTTTAGCGATGAGGCAACTTTTAACAGCATAGGTGTTGTCAACAGGCATAACATGCACTATTATGCGACGGAAAACCCTTACTGGGTTAGGCAAATAGATTTCCAAAATAAATGGAGCTTAAACGTTTGGGGAGGAGTTATTGGCAGACAAGTTATCGGGCCTTCCTTTTTCGATAACAGATTAACAGGTACAGAATACTTTTGATCGAGCATTTGCCTTTGCTTTTGGAGGATGTCAACCTGCAAACTCGGATGCATACCTGTATGTAGTTACTTCCAACATGCGGTGCACCTGCGCATTATCATAATCGTGTGCGTAACTATTTGGACACCTGAAGTAACAATCGTTGGATCGGTCGTGATGGGCCTATATCTTGGCCTCCTAGATCACCAGATATGACACCGATGGACTTCTTTCTATGGGGCTACGTTAAGCAAGAGGCTTATAGATATCCACCATTTATTTATTTATTTAATATGAAGGAAAGGATTAAGGATGCTTTTCTGAACATAAGGGAACACATGCTGAGGGATGTGCAACGGTCATTTATCCAAAGACAACTGCTGTGTATTTAACATGATGGAGATATTTTCGAGCAGTTTCTGTAGGTTAGGTCTCGAGTAGAGATAGTTATTTGTTTAGGTTGTTGTTATAGTTGTTTTTCTTTATTACGCTTGAAGCTGATTTATACTGTTCTGATTGTTATTAGTTCTTACGTCAAATCTGTATTCCTAGTGGCAATACGGAACTAGCCCACTGTTTGTCTTTTGTTTCCATGGATGATGTGATTTTTTTTCCTTAATTTTGGTATGTTCTTCTATAAAAAGCTTGATAACTCAAAATATAGTGATTTTATCTGAATCAAACCTTACACCAAAAAAAGCTTATAAGAAATTGAATCCAAACCTGCACAAATATGTAGGGTAATGCATTAGAAATTTTTGAGAAAAAGTACAATTCGCGTTTTTGACCACCCTGTATGAGCAAAAATGAAATTGCGAAGAAGTAACAAATAAAATAAAAGCTGAGGTGTGTAAGTTTTTTGTTCAAAATTCAGCACTCCAACTTTCAAAATGGCGGATTGAGGGGTTGCCGAAGTGGACGGTTGTTCTGGACAAAACACCTTACATCTCAATAGCTAATTACCAAAACCACATATTAAATTGGTTTATCCAAATATACAATAAAATTTGAGGCATTCCATTTAAAAAATCACAACTTTGATATGTAGGTCAAAATTGGAACACCCTGTATAGTTGCCAATAGTTCATAAATGTGTCCTCAAATATCATGTATAACATGCCATAAATAAATTTGCCCAAAATGTATTTGCTTATGAGTAATATTCCGCCAACACATGGATGGGCCACCCTCTATAAGAAAGTCACATAACTGTGCGCCAAACTGAGGCTCCTTGATATAGTGTTCGTCATTCATCATCACCTTAACGTCTACAAGACCTATTTGACATAAATTCAATAGGCTTACATCCGAAATAATTTAGGGCCGTACCGTTAGTCGTTCCTACAATTTATCGTAGGACGCCTTTACGGCCTTCTTGATTTTCATAGTTTTCTACTGTTCCGTGTCAGCGCTCTATTTTGAGGTTATGTTAGACATATCCATGTGCTTTAAATTGTTTATGCATTTGATTTGTATTATCGGTTATATCAGTCTGAAATTTCCATAAATTCAGAAAGAAAACAGAGCCCCATAGTAGGAGAGCGCGGACACAGAACAGTAGAATTCTATTATACAAAGACCTCAGCCTTTCTGAATCACAGAAAAGAGGATCAAAATCAAGAAGGCTATAAAGGCGTCCTACAATTGTAGGAACGACTGACGATACGGCCGTTACTGACATCCGAAAGCAATAGCGATGGGTCCTCCTACCATCCCGCTTCTTCTTTATCTAAAAGTACCGTTGGTTGCCAAACAAACAATTTGCGAAATTTTGTCTGAAATACGAGGTCTGTAAATTAAGTAATGAGACTGGCAACGTAGCGTTCGATGTGGCAACACTGGAGGCGCCGGGCTTGGAGGGGTGTGAAAATATCTGCTATGCTGTTCCAAAAGTGCGTGACATTAATTTCGAGCAACGATGTGCTATCAGGTTTTGCTCCAGATGCAGTGCAACGGAAACTTCAGGCCTAGGGAGATTGTGTTGTGTCAAGAGCCCAGGTTGCTTGGTGGATTAAGGCATTTTCAGAAGGGATAAAGTCGATTGAAGATGAACCACGAAGCGGAAGTCCTTCATCTTCAAGAACCGATGAAAATTTCGACAGAATCCGGGATCTTGTGTATTCAGATCGTCGGGCGTCAGCTAGAATGATCAGGGAAGAAATAAATTTGACTCACACCGTCATTCATCAGATCAAAAACAACTGAGTGTTGCATCACGATAATGACGATAATGCTTCTTGTTACACAGGAATGTTAATAAACGAGTTATTGGCCAGTAAAACATTCCTGTGGCTCCTCAGCCTCGTTACTCGCCTGACTTGGGTCCTTGTGACTTTTTTCTCTTCACAAAATTGAAAAATCACCTCAAGCGAACCCATTTTGGGACAGTAAAAAACATTCAAACGGCTGTAAGCGACCAGCTGAAGCCTACTCCGGTATCGGGCTTCCAGCACTGCGATGGAAGAACCTTCTCCAGCACTGTGTGTTCCAAAGGAAGTTCTTTTGAGGGTGACAATATAAAATTGAAATTAGATTTAAATATAAAAAATAATTAATCAGTCTAATTACTTAATTTACAGACCTCGTAAGATTGTACTTATAGTTACCATCAGTGCTCGAAAGTAGATCATTGAATGGTACAGAATTACTTTCACACAGCAGACATTATATGTCTCGTGCAAGCAATGACTTTTCTGAGAAGAGCAACCTAAGTATTTTTTCAAATTATGTAGGCAACGTAATATCTGGACTTATGATGTTGACAGTCTATCTAAAGTACAAAAAAAGCAAAAAAAAACACCCGTATTATCGACGTCTGCCCAGCTTTGTCGAGATGTCAATGACTTTCGCCTTTCATCACCCGATCGTGGATACAGACACAAGGGTGGCTGCTATCATAGTATATGCAATACTACACAGTAAGTCAACTCCCTAAAAGCTATGCTGAAGTTTTAGGCGAATTTGATAGCACTTGCTCATCACGAACATTTGGTATTACGGTCCGATTATCAGAGCGAACTACTTATCCTGATCAGTTGATGAACTAAAATAAGATATGGGACAGGGTATACCACTGCTGGTTTCCTTATTATGAACAAACAATCTGTTTTTACAGTGAATGAGTATATGACAGTCTAGCAGTACTTCTTGTGAGCAGAAATTAACGAAAATCAACATACTCTTGACATTGTCTAGTTTCTGGGAAACCAGTTCTGACAGATTCGACTAAAGTCCATTAGACAGTTACTAATGGGCAAAGGTCCTACGAACCGCCCGGACAAGCAAATAACGAATAGTATCAACATACTCGTTCCTGAATATTCTTTTCTTACAATTTACAGTATACTAACGCTAAAACTATTCAAATATATCGTGACAAATCTTTTACAAAGGCGTTACCTCCACTCCAGTATATTACATCAATACAGCTTAGTGAATTTTTATCCTGGAAACATTGATGTAATATAATTTTCCCTGATAGGAAAAATGCAATTATAAACATAAACAAACATTTCTTTCCAATTTTCTTGTAAATTAAAGACAATACTCCTGGATTTTTCGCAACTGTAATTCAAATGATGTTAGTGCTTAGTATCGGATAAGAAGGCCTAGATAATATTTGAAAAATGCATGAATTGAAAATTCAAAGGACAAGAACTTTTGCAAACGATGAATTTCGTATATTTTCAAAAAGTTTATATTTTTATTTGTGTAACGTTATAATAGAAAAAAGTTGATAAGTAATACTGTAAAATTATTCCTCTATGAAAATAGGGTTCTTCATCTAAAAAATAACATCTTATCTATGTTAGATTGATTATATAGTGAAACATAAGATAACTAGGTTCTACGTAAAATCCAAAGTAATAAATTATTATTAAAATATCTGGTGCCCACTGAATGCACTGCATAGAATGGTGATCTTGACATCACGGGAATTGACATGTTGAGCAAATATACCTTGATTTCTTACTGGTTTCGAGAACGAAAAGCGCATCGAACTTGTTGGTCTAGAACAATGACATCAAGAAGTTGATGAGTGAAAAATCTAAACCTTACACCAATTTAATCTGTGTACGAACACTAATACGCAGAGTTGGAAGACTTAGCAGGCGTAAAAAAAAATGGATGAGCCAAATGTTGCGTATGTCCTGGGCACGAAGTGTTCCCGGTCGCGTTTTGGTCGAGGCTATCTGTACATCGTTCTCCTCTAAACAAGAAATCCCTCACCTTATGTAATAAATGGCGTGGAACTACCCCTAATACAGTCAGAACGCCAGAACCGGAACAATTTTGTGGGTTTTGGGGAAACTCTGCATAATAGAATATTGTTAAATATGAACATCATTTTTACAGGGTGTCCTGAAAGTTGGGTTTTTCCCTTCCAGAACCGATTATCCACGTTATACAATATTTTCCATCGATTCTTTCTGTGCCTCTATGCAAAAATGGTAATTCTATGTCTGCTGTTAAAATATAATAAGAGACTAAAAAAAACTACCATAAACTTGTTTCAAACTTATCAAGCTTGAATTAGATATTCTTTAAGCTCATTAATTTAACATATTCAAAAAACAGGGAAGTTTCGATACATTGATATTTCTTCTGCTACACATAACAATACATATCATCGAAAGTTGCATTGCTGTATAGCATTGTATACTCTCTGTTGCGTAAATGGGAGGTCTGTCTGTCGCTGAGCCAGACGCCCTTTGAGTGAGGACTATTAGCACTTTAATTTTAGGACGACAGAACGACGTATCGAACGGCACAGGAGCTGAAAAACGACGCTGTGATGCTGTGATCGGGTTTAAAGGAACCCTCGCATTGCTTTGCAAAACGTACACTTATTAGCACATGTGTTTTGATACACTCAAAAAGACTGTCACTCCGAACTTAATTAGAAAATAACAAATATGGCGAAGATGCTTATATGGTTATCAAGATGAATTCAGAAGTCTCATGAGGAATGGCTGCAATTAAATTTATGAAAGGGTAAGTTTTTAAAAATTATCGTATTTTAAAAATTTTCGTAAGTTTTAAAATTTTTTAAATTTCACTCTGATCATATATAAAACCTGTAAGGTATTTTCACTTTACTACATCGTAAAATTCATTATAGCATCAAAACGTGGGAGTGTACTCTGTATTATACCAAACCTGTATCAGTTTTAAGGTTGACTGTAACATTCTCCCTCCCTCTTGCTGAGAGGACCTCAAATATTTATGGAAAATCAATAAAAATGAAATCAGATACATGTCAGCATACGTATATATAGAAAAACATTCTGCGGTTCCCATTTCGTATACGTCTCGGTGTCTTTTTCATTCTCACTTTTTTTCACAGAAAGACGAAGGAACATAATATGGCTGTTATTCGAACGTGGTAACGCCGCATCTATTCTCTGGATATAGCACAGTCATTAGGAAAACAAAACAGAAAAATCGCGTCAAATATGTTGACGCTGCTCTTCCCACGCAACGCAGTGCGTAAATATTATGTTCGGCATAAGTTAGGCGCTTTTCGAAATCTCTATAAGTCTAGGTAATATTGCAACAATATCTCAGAATGCGAGAACGCCCTCAAAGAGTTGGCGGACTGAAACAAGCTAACATTGCTCTGATACCATGGCACGAAGGACCCAAAGGTAATAAAAAAAGTGGACGAGCTATACAGATAGGATGCAGCCTATCACCTTATGAGCCTTTTTTGTTTTTGCATGACGACTACATGCTTCAAGCATTCCATAATGAAATACACTAAGAGCAAGTCACACACAGCCAGTTTGGACAAAGACAGACAAAAAAGAAAAAACGAAAGCATGCATTTAGAGAGGCCCTGCTAGTACTGTTATAGTGGATTTATCAACACGACACAGTCATCTAAATCGAACTGTGACGCTCATTGACTTAGCAGAGGAGTCCATATGCCGATTCTGCAAAGAGCATGTGAGAAATCCAGTGCTTCTCTTGTGTCAGTGCAAATTTCTGGCAAGGCTAGGATTTCAGATATTGAGAATCACAATTCCAACAGCGGAAAGCTACATGCAGAGTCGTGTGTCAAAGCTACGGAGTCTGACTGAAGAATTAAGAACAAGAGTATATGGAGTACCACAATAGATCTACATGAGTCGTACTGATGCTTAGGCTTGCAAGCTAGCCGTTGCAATTCATAGCCCTTTGTAGAAAAAAGTAAGCTACGAATTTTTATAACAAAGGAATTAAATTGATCGATTCAGTCAGAAAAGCCCATAAAATTACTTCCAAGCCGCACCCATTAGACAACTTTGCGATTCATGTTGAACGGGGGACTTAACAAACCATGATTATAAGAAAAAATCGAGTTGGAAAACTCACAGGAATGCGAAATTTTCGCTCGTCGTTTTGACTGGGCTATCATCACATTTTGTTTCGTCTTGTCGCTTCTGCAGAAAATGAAAGGTATTAACATAATGAGGTTCTATTAACATCACTACACGTTCTATTATAACATTCAATGGAAGAGCAAATGGATTTTATGGACACTATTTTCGCTGAAACTGCCGACGCGTGGCTATTATTGCAGCCAGGTGACGATAACGGAGTCTAGGGTTCAGATAATTTGAAAATTGACACCTTGCTCAGCATTAGGCTTTATTGCTTAAAGTGTAGAAATAGCTCCTAATATTTTTTTGGACGAAGTGTGCTGAGTTGTGTTTGCTTGTAACTACCGTTAATGGAAAATAGAAATTTAGCCCGCAAAGGCCACATATTTTTGATGTGATTGTAGCAGTAACCATCTTGTGGTTTTAATCAAAAACGGTGCACCTGGCGAGAGTAAGGTGGAGACGGTTTTTCTGCAGAAATGACTACCTGAATAGAAAAAATATTCACTCAACAATATCAGTGGCATACCGATTCTTTTTTAAAGAATATTACAAGACACTGTGGCACAGTAAAATAACTGTAAACTCTAAAATATGTCAAATTATATATTTTAATAGCATGCAAAAAACAAAAATATCCAAAGTATTTTCGAGGATAAAATTTTTTTTTCAAATTCCACACCTTATAGCTAAAATTATAGAAGCCATTGCGATGTGTTCATGTAAGCTTTTCTCCATAAAATTATTTGATGATTCACATCTCGAAGTATTTATAGAGGGTCGACATACCTTAAATAGTACTGAAAAACAAAGCAAATACATATCTTAACCCAATAAATGTCTCACCTATGAAGGCTAATGATCTAAAACGTCCTAATGATGGATGATAAACACTGAAAAAATATAAGAAATCAAATCTCAATTAAGAAGGCTCGAGAGTTTCCACTAACAGTGTTATTGCAAAATGAAAATGTAAACACAAATATATCGATACGTGTAGTTGTCAATAATAGTAGAGGTTTCTCACATATCCAGGGCCCGCTTAACCAGGCTTCACTATAACCTGTAACCATATCACATACCCTCATATCAGTCCGAATGACAAACGTACAAACATACCAACAGAATACAAATTTCGGCATCGACATCCAGTGAGCGTTGAATTTAACAGATATGTCACCGTGTTTGTTCAGGTTTCATATCTGGGATTATCTTCAGCGGGGCATGCCTCATGCCTCTCGCTCCAATTTGATTTGATAACGCGACGTATGCGCAGAATTTAGGTTACCAGCATACATATAAGCAAACATGATGGACTGTGTCAGCTGCATATATACGACTTCATATGTGTTAGTTTCGGTGAAACAAGCATTGGGATTTCCAGGAACATTGACTTGATGAAATGCGAAGTGAATTTCGCAACTTTAACGTTATATGATCATATTGATTAGAAATGAATATCGCGTGAAATAAGAGAAAATGCCTGGAAAGTGTCTTAGGGATGAATAATTGAGGGTCACATTTATAGACCTTGCTTCGGCTTTAAACAAACAATAACGCTTCTTTGATGACCGAGCATGACTTAAACGGTGGCTTCGTTTGGAAGACAATTTTAATTAGACACTTCTTTCTCATGCCACTGGCGGCGAAAAAATTAGAAGATAAAATATAGTGTTTTTTGGATGTTATATGATATCATCATAAGAAACCCTGTCACTCATTTCCATCGGCCTGTCTATCTGTCGGTCTGTATATCCCCTTATCTTTGGCTCATGTACAACGTGGAAGGTGTCACTACGATTTTGCTGAATTTTCACACGACATTACTGCTATGCCAAAGACAAAAAAACCTTTGTGGGTTTTGGAAATCGGTCCAGTGGCGCAAAAGCTAGAAGCAAAAAAAAAGGGGTAATCGCTCAAACTTAATTTAATATCTGAAATATATTCTGTTGTCTTCATGTCGATAATTTGCCATGTTCGTCTGACCAACCAAACCACATGTGTTCTTCTTAAATGTACACGTTTCGGTCCCAAAGGTGTCCTTCATCAGTAGTCCTGTTGACTCTTTTTGACAATGCATGTTCTTTATCTGTCTTCTAGGTGACATTTCGTTTGTTTTTTCTTTCTATTTTCACATTCCCATACAGTCTGTTATTACAATAGTCTGAAAGCTCATGTAATATGCTGAGACTGCGCGAACCCATTACTCCAAATCTTGAGATGTTCATGTCGACAATCTCGATGTTTGTCTGGCCAATCTTAAAATTTGGAATGACGGCTTCCCGTAATCTCGGTATATTACAGGACCTTCCAGACCATTGTAGTAACAAACTGTGTGGGAATGTGAAAATGTAAAGAACAAACGAAATCAGTGTAATCTGGGCAATATATAAATCAATTATATTGTCAGAAAAGTGTGAATTGTACTGAAGGTCACCATTGGATCCAAAATGTATATAATTAAGGGCTCCTAGTCATTTTCGGCAAATTTTTTTGCGGGCTAGGGCTTGTATGTGCTTCCAGCTCCGGTAGTTCTACGCACCTATTAGACATATTTCACAAGTCATATATTTTTTCGTACATTTGTCCTGAAAACGACAAGAGACATACGCAACTCCTGCACGGGTACTACGTATCTTGAAACGATATTTTTTGTCGTTTTTTTGGACATTTCGTATGTTTTTCTACAAGATCTTAACTTAGCACAAGCTGTTGTACACTTGTTGTGCATTCGTTTCGTAGCTAAACTGGTTGCTTAAACGTCATCGTACGACGATCATAGCGAGCAAACGTGGAATAAACTATTTGTACACTAAAAACTACCTAGACTGCACGATGACATTTCGTCGTTTTTCTTTTGAAGGTTTGATGTTTTTTACATAATACTCCTGCTGGTCTCTGTTTGCGAACATTTCTATAGATTAATTGTATGGACATATTTGACGTGCTTGATCTGTTTAATTCCTTTGTTATACATGTTCCTTGTTCAGAGGAGCTAACTTGTATCGGACATAGTCCTTTATGAACTCATGCCAGCGTGATGGGGGAAGAAGTCAACCTACTCGACGAAATTTTCAACACAGTCATTCTATAGAAATGTGACGTGGTGTCGACTCAAAGATCGTATCAGAAATATGGTTGGGCTCAAATTCCTAACTAGCCCGTTTTTGGCATTTTTGTTATGATCTAAATGGTTACTGAAAATTAACATGACCTAACTGACCACTTCTGTATGTAATTTGGCTTGCTCACCACGAATTCGAACTCATCTTCAATGCATCCTCATTTATAATACACATGCGATTATTGTGATAAGCTTCTGTGATAATAATGTATAAAATTTTTATCTTTAGCAGTGGTCACAAGAATCAAGGCCCGGTCTCACTTTCTTAGTGATTCTTCGAAAAAAAAATCGGTATATTCCTGCACTGAGCAGTCAAGCCCCAAGATCTTCTATTATTCGCCTTAAGCTGAGTAAAGTCACTTTTCAAATTATCTGAAACCTACAAACAGTCTCCGTTATTATCACCTGGCAACAACAATAGCCACGCGTTGGCAATTTCAGCGAAAATTGTATCCATAAAATCCATTTGCTCTTCTACAGAATGTTATGATAGAACGTTTAGCGATGTTAATAGCACTTCATTATGTTAATACCTTTCAATTTCTGCAGAGGCGACAAGACGATACCGAATGTGATGATAGCCCAGTTAAAACCGCGAGGCGAAAATCTCGTATTCGTGGGATTTTTCCAACGCGAAATTATTCTCATAATCAGGTTTGTTGGTTCCCCCTAAAAATGAATGGAGAACTGTGCGGATGATAACCCGATGCAAAGTTAAAATATTTTTTCAGAATTACGTCGAGCGCAACGGAGATAAAAGAAACCTCTGGCAAGTCGTACACATTGCAACGGTGATCGCAAAGTGTTGGATGGCTGGCAGGCCTGGCACTAGTTGTATAGGCTTAATTGACTCACTCGATCAACTTAAATTATAATTTGAAGTAAGAAGGTGTACGGATCACAGATTAGAGAAAAGGGGGTAGCTTGCAAGACTGAACCTCATCTGGATGTACCAGCACTCTAGGGATTTTTTCTTGGTTCAATTTTTTATGGACTGCTTGATGCGTGTTCTCTTCACGCCACAAAAGGACTCTGAAGCACATCTTTTGCGGCTAGCTCACCCGATTTTTCATTTCCTTTGTGCCCTTCGTGTCCTGGTACTCATAGTACTGTTACCTTTTTGGTTTACCAGCTGTTTGAGAGTGTTCACGCAATCTTCTACTAGTTTAGACGTTATTTATGCCGAACTTACGGCCTTAATGGCTGCCTGACTGTCTGGCATGTGGTGATCGACTGATTTGGGGTCTCTTTCCTTATTAGTTTTTCTGCGCAGACTTCTATGGCTAGTGCTTCAGTCTGAGGCATTGTTGCTATATAACCATACAATAGGGACAGTAAAATTACTCTGGCTAATATTTGTCAGACGAGTGGATTTTACCATAACGCAGAGCAGCACAGGTTCTATCACAGACCCAATACAACTCGAGCTGTCGACGCGTTCGCTTTAGTCGACAACTGCTTGACTAAGCTATGAATCAAAGAGGTTCTGTATGTGGATGACTACTTGAAGTCCGAACACTGGCCTTAAAGATAACTTCAGCGAACCAGCTACGAGACCTTCTATTCCTATGGTTCGCAAGTAACTCCTTGGATTATAATACAATTTTGATACAAAGGTGCTGTTGATAGAACATCTTAAATTCTTTCACCAATAAAGGCGTAGGAACGAGTAAAAGGGGGATTAGGAGTTGCTATTATTGACTGGAATCTTGGAGATAAAGTTCATCTTCCGTGTTGTGATACTACTGCTTCAAATAGGGGTCGCATTAACAGAGCCTGCGTGCTTCTTGAAAAGAAACTTAACAAAGAAATGCTCATTTTTGCTTGCCGCCATCTCTTCCCCGAATTGGTGTTAAAAGGCGTGTTTGAAACAAAGATTGACCAAGTGTCCGCAAGCCCTGACATTCCAATGTTTGAAGTTTTGCGAGAGCTGGAAAAGTATGGATCCCGAGAAAATACAGATTTATACTGAAAAGCTATCATGCCTGAATATTTCAAAGACTGACAAGCTGCTAGAATTTTATCGACATGAATTGACCAAAGAAGTTGCTAGATACGACTATTTAGAATTAATAGAACTTTCAATAATGTTCCTTGGCGGAAATACAGAGAAAAAACTACGATTCGAGAGCCAGACGCCATGCATCAAGCTCGATGGACGGCCAGAGCAATCTGTTAATTAAAAATAGGGTTACTAAGTCCCAAGCTCAAACTTATTTGCCTGTTCATCGTGACAACATACGTGAAACCGTGGTTGCAATGCGCTTTAGCGGTAAAAGCACCTAACCAGGATTTATGATTTTTAAAGGCAATTAAGGCTTGCGAAAGAATTGACAAAACCATTGCAACAGCAGCTTTACAATTTAACAGATGAGTACTATGGCCTTATCTCTGTTTGACGACGACGTAGATTAGGAAACTAAAATAAAAATTGTTGCTAGTTCAGCCAAAGAAAGGCCACCACTTGGTAAGTCTGACGAATACATTTTCCTTTGTCTTCTTTTACTGCTTCGATATAATATACTAACTGCTAAAATAAGCCAGCATAAACTGGCAATAAATGGCACCTTATACTGTCTTGTTTCGATAGATCTTACACCTCAGATAGAGGTTAGTTGCTATGCTTTCGTTCGTTGTTCTGACCTGCGGCCAGGCCTAGACGATACGGATGAGTTGCCGAAAAGCACAAAAGATCTGTTCTGTTTGCCCTCATAGGCTGGGACACCCTAATATACAGTTATCCATACAAATTAATGATATGATGTTGCTGTGAGCTGCTATGATCTGATGACCATTTGGGACAATCGGAAATTCATTGCTGGAAAGAACCGATAAGCCCAAACCTGTACGGAGTACGTGTCGATTTGCCACCGCTAGACGGTGTAAACGTCGGTGCGCGCGACTCGCCTGTCAGTTGGCCACAGTAGATATGATCTACTCGCCATTGAACAAATGAATGGTATAAATTTCTTTTGTACGACCACAGATGACCAACCCTGCGAATTGGCATACAGTCCAACTGACAGCTTGCAGGTCTCGCATTCGCATTGGCCGATTCTGGTAATACATGAAACCTTGTGCTGTCTTATTTCGACAGACCTTATACTCTGAATAGAGTATAGTTTACTATTATTATTATTGTACATAAAAGAAGAGTTGAGCAAAAGCTATAAACTCTAAACAGAGATAAGAAATTAAAAATAGAAAAAAAAAATAAGCAAACTAGAGTCCGTCGTGCACCCATCTGTCGAAACGATTCTTAAACCCGTTAACTGTGGATTCTAACAGCGTCGTAGGATAGATAGCTTGAAGAAGCCATGCAAAGCTCTGTATGTGACTACCAATTCCCCTCGTAAGCGCCTATCGGAGAAGTGCGTTAACCTGAATAGCCGCTCCTCATAACAAGGTCGTTGGATACCATACAGCAGGGCTTCCCAACCTCTTTTTTGTTGAGGCTCCCCGGTCTATAAATTATATTTTCATGCCCCCCTTCACTTTTTCAGTAAATACAAAACGCACATTATATAGGTACAAAGACTTTTATTTTAATACTAATAAAGAAACTTTAAAATTTTAAATAACCTAATAAATGTTTTTTATCGAAAAGCTTGAATTAAATAAGAGTAGGTACTAATGAGACACTTGAGATTGCATGTTCTGTACCAGTTGGCCGTGAAAAAGATAACATTTTCAGAAGACACTTTTTCATTCCAAAGTTGAAGCTTTGATATGAACCCCCGAATATAATCCAAATTGCTTATTATAGTGTTGTTTCTGCCCTGAGGTTTCAAGTTTAGCTCATTCAAGGAATCATATATGTAAGTTAAATCAGCCAACCTCCATTGAAATGTGTCATCTTTGAACATTGTCAAGAAATCCTGTTTCTCGTTGAACTCAAGAAAAAGAATTACCTCTTGCAAAGTAAAGTAAATAACCGACTGTTCAAAGCGCTGCTCTTGATATAGTTTACAATCCTTATAGCCGAGTCCCAAGTCTGGCGTAATTTCTGTGGCAATGTTTTGGAAGCCAAAGCTTGCCGATGAATAACCATGGCGGGATTTTTTCCTTTGAGCTTTTTAGCTAAGCCGGATCGTACACCTATGATTGCAAAGTCCAATAAGTTTCTTCCAATCCAAATAATTTTTCAACAAAATTTGATATTGAATTAAATATATCTTCAGATGTAGTACCGGCAGTCAAAGATGGAGTACAAAATCTTTTCTTGAATGATATCTCCGCCGATGTAACGAACATAAACTATTAACTGTGTTCAATTAACAATGTCGGTGGATTCATTGCAACTAATGGTAAAAAATGTTGTTAATTCTTTGTGATTTTATGTCTGCTGCAATGTCATCGGTTCTACGCTTGACTGTATTATTCGAAAGAGAAATAGACTTCAGTTTTTGCTCTGCATCTTATCCTAAAATTATCTGCGTAGCGTTTAGGACACATGGTTTTATTAATTCTTCATGAGGTTTCTCTTACTTTGCTGTCAAATGAAGCTTTGAGATACTGCGATACACCTGTGTCATAACTTCCCGATTTATCCAGTCTCATCCGCTTGAGTGATTCTGCTTTATAAGAAAAAAACTCTTTCGTCTTCAAAACCATAGTAGGTTGTTGTTGCTTCAAATGCCTTTCAAGGCGATTGGGCCTCATGCTATCATTACTTAAAACTTTCATACATATCACACACTGAGGCAATTGTAACTGGTCCTTTTCTATGGAGGTAAATCCAAACTTAACGTTATCTTCGGAAAACTCTCTTTTTGTCGCTGCCATTTTGCACCTATTACAACAAAACAAATAAGTAATAAATAAATAAGTAAATTACCTACACGTAATTACTAATTATATGCTCATTATTTTATCTTAATAACGTAATATATTCAAAAGTATATTGGCCACCAGGATATTTATATTTTTGTAGACAGGTTGACGTTATAATAGTAATTTTAAATACATTTGGAATCAATATTAGGTACTTAAAGTTCGTCGTTTCAAAATTATTTCGCCACGTTGGTTTGATTGTGATGTGGTAAAAAGTCCCAATGGCTAATCTATGAACACGTCTCCACTCAATCAACAAATTAGTAAGTTAATTAAAAATGGTAACTGAAGTTTGTAAATAGACAAGCTTACCTTTTAACAGTGAGACAGATTAATTTGACACACTCAAACGGATTTCTCAACAAAACATGTACATCGAAACGTCAAGTTTTTCACAAGTTTGTGGGCATGAATGTCACAGATGCTCATCCGCGTCTGATGAATGTTGAGCGGAGCGCGGCGGGGGTGCGCCCGGATATCATGTTGTGACTTGTCGAACCTTGTACCTATAACCTGCGATTGACGACGCCGGGTTTGGAAACAGCGGTTGACGGATTAAATGAATATGATCTTTAATTTCTAATTTTATGCGTGTTAATTAAACACTGCATTGTTATGTTATTTGTCAATGTTGTTTGTTTATTTTTTTTGTTTTTTATTTCTAAAATGCAAACGCTTTCCGCCCCCCTTGACATCTCTCTATGCCCTCCTTGGGAGGAGCGCCCCCCTGGTTGGGAACTCCGGTTATACAGGATGCGTGTAGCCCTCCTCGGAATGTTTTCCAATAGGACTCGGTCACATTGTAGCGTTGGGTACCAAATAGGTCCGGCAAATTCCATAATTGGTCTCAAATATGACGTGCACAGGAGCCCAGCAGTAGAATTGCCCCAGCACTTAAAAAAGATCTTTCAGTAAGGTATAGACTCCTTTTGGCCTTAGTCGGTCAGTATTAGATATGCTCGGACCATGATAGATTATCAGATACGACAACTCCTAAATTTATGTGACTGGAGACAGAGGAGATTTCCTGGTTTGCGATGATATAGATGATCTTGAGATTGTTCTTTCGAACGTGTAGAACACAGCACTTCTCCAAGTTGAGGGACAGCAGCCGTCTTCTCGACCATTCGTAGGCATTGTCAAGGTCGCGTTGCAGGATGGTATTATAGGCACTGGGATAATGTATATTGTTGTGTCGTCAGCATACAAGGAGAAGGTGGAAGATATGACACCAGGCGGGTCCGATGTGTATAGGAGAAACAGCAGAGCCCAAAACGGAATCCTGGGAACGCCGCCAGTCACCATCCTACTGGTTGACAATGAATCGCCTACCCTCACCTTGAACTCTCTGTTACTAAGGACAGACCTTATCCACTTCAACAGGTTTCCAGTTATTCCAAGGTGTTCCAGCTTGTAGAGAAGGTGTGAGTGAGGTACTCGATCGAACGCTCTTGAAAAATCCAGGTATATTACATCTACTGAGACCAAGCCTACACTATGTGAAAGAGTGACCAAATAGCCACACAACATCTGTTCATGGTTGGTCGTCTGCGATCGGACGAATGAAAGCTATTTCTAGTCTATAAATTGTATTGAGGAATTTGCCTGTGTAGCTTCTGGATTATCAATTCTGTGATATTAGACTTGTACAGATTTCGGAAAGGCCATAGCTTATGCCGATCCGTGGGAAGTGCAGAGTCAACATATATGATGCCATCTCTTTCCTTCGTAGCCAAAACGACTGGACTATATCCAGAGAAGAGATGCGGCGTTACCACGTTGGAAATAACAGCCATATTATGTTCCTTTGTCTTTCGTGGAAAAAGTGAGAATGAAAAAGACAGGGAGATATATTCGAAATGGGATCCGCGGAATGTTTTTCTATATGCTGACATGTATCTGATTTCCTTTTTATTGATTTTCCATAAATATTTGAGGTTTTTTCAGAGGAAAATATGGAAGGAATCTTGTAGCAAGGCTTAAAAGTGATACAGGTGTGGTTTAATACACTGTACACTCGCGCGTTTGGATGCTATAATGAAATTTACGATGTCGTAAAATGGGAATATTATGTTACAGAAGATTTTATATGATCCGAGAGTGAAATGGTATGCCTACCACCCAAGGTACCAAGTCATTCCGAAGGATCGGGATAAAAGTTAATCAAATATCAAGCTGATCGCCTCAATGAAATGTTTGCTTCGAAATATCTCAGAACATACTTATTTTACAGCTTCATCAATATTTCTCCGTTTTATCATTGATTGTTGTTTAACATCACAAAATGTTTAGTCAAGGACATTGGTGTATGATTACAAACAAACCCCAGCCTTAAGGAGCGTATACAGTGAAAAGTGAAGGAAGCTGATATACGTATTTATGGTAAGAAATTATGAGTTTGATTGGCAAAATACCTTGAAGAGTTTAGTGTCTCATGGATGGCGCGGTAGCCAAATATATTAGCATATAGCATATATTTGACTACAGCGCCATTCATAAGACACCAATCTTTTCAAAGTAGATTTCTAACTTGTGCGTGCAAGAGGTACATAGGTATGACAAATTGTTACAGATGATGCTACGGTATCTCATTCCATCTCGGATAATATTTTGAGAGCGGGAATAAAGTATAATGTTATTCAGGTAGAATACTTTATTCAGTGGATCTATTAGGATTAAGTCAGAATATTGTTCATTTGTTTAAAAGCCGTTTTACACTTGCCAAAGAGAGAAGCTGTCTTTTTAAAATGTTTATACTTTAAAGTTGAGGGTGTCTATCATGGCAGGGTCATCAGTAAACATTTTCTACGTAGTAAATTTAACATGGATTCCTCGGTTTGGCACGAATCAAGAATTTGGTGTCAACTCTTTAAAAGCTCATTCGTGGCCTCATAGATTGTCCAGATTTACTACCTCAAACTGATTTAAATATTCCTCATTTAAGTTATTTCCTTTTTTCATATTGAAGAGATAGAATCCTTAGGGATCAATTCGCCACTACAGGAAGGTGTCAAACATTTCAATGCTTTGTCTAATAGTTGCGATATATACGCGATTCTTTGAGTAGCTTTCTATCCTCTCTCACTGAAGTTTATGGTTATATACGGCGAGGTTCAAATTTAGCTGACGTCGTAATGTTTACGAGAGAGAAGCGGGAGAAGCGAGGAGTATGTGTTAGAAAAGAGTGCGCCGATGATACGCGTTTCTCTCGTACTCATTACAATGTCAACGGTATAGTTGTCGTCACCATGCTTGGCGGTTACGTCATCAACGCCATATGAAATAAGTAAATATTAATTTCCTAACTGAGAATAAAATAATTTTCCTAACCGCTGTTTTCATTTTTTTTCTGGAAATACTGTAATAAATTTAGTACGAGATGTCGGCCTCCTCCATTGAATGTATTTCCGGGCATTGTACAATTTTATATTGAAGATGGATAACAGGACAAATCAAATTGCACGTCAATGTCAAGTAAGTTGTCACTCTGATAGTGAAATTTAATAAAGTTGCATATTTTGCAATGCAAAAATAATTTTTAGCTTTAACAGTGGTATGCGTACGGGTATTGACTTTAAGAAAAACATAGTACGCCAATGGTTTTTTGCCAAGTAAAAAATATTTTTGAATTCCCCGTTCAATTCAAAACAAATGATCTTTCTTTAATTGTTTTCCTTCGATGCGCCGTTTTTATTAAAAGAATAAAGACCGTTCTGTTTAACTTGCAAAACTATTATTAATTTAATTGGAAAAATTAAACACATTAGGGGTAATGAACATCAACAACTGACAACATAAACATAACACTAAAAACAACGAAATGATTATAAAAATTGGTGAAAATGGCCCCCTTCACTTACTATGCATGCTTCCGCTCACCTTCTCGTGGAATTGCGCACTCATTGAAATATCCCTGGAGTGTTTTTTATTCTATTACAAGCGGCAACTATTCTTTCTCTTAATTCCTCTACAGTGTTAATGCGGCTTGTGTACACTAGTGTCTTAAGATAGCCCCACCGCGGGCAATCCAACGATTTGGATGAACAGTTTGTAAATAATTACGAACCGCTACACTGAAATGTGCTGGTGCACCATCATGCATGTACCACATATTGTTTCTTATTACTAACGGAACATTATCAAGCAGCAAAGGCAACCGTTGTTGAAGAAAATTGAGGTAAGTCTGTCCGCAAAGCAAGAAGAAGAGTCCAATAAAGTGGTTGCCAATAATTCCTGCCCATACGTTAACCGGTGGTGTTGGAAATGGGTTTCGGTTACGGCATAGGGATTTTCTTCTGCCCACAAATGATTATTGTGGAAATTCTGAATGACATTCCGAGACAAATTAGCTTCGTCCATGAACAGAATCATTGATTCAAATTGCTGATTTTGTGTTTTTTTTGAAGGTACCACTGACAAAAGGTCACATGCCTTGGAAAATCAATAGGAAGTAATGCCTGTACCCTTAAAATATGGTAAGGATACGAGGTAGCAAAAAATCCACTAAAATTCTCCAAACAATTTGGTGGAAAATATTTAGGTGTCTAGCGATCTTTCTCGTACTCGTTTCAGGATGTTCTTCGGCTTCGTGCAGCACTGCTTCCTCAATTTCAGGTGTTCTCACACTTAGAGGTCTACCTTCAGATGTTCCTTTTCGGACAGAACCAGTGTCAACAAGACGATGATGAATAGTAGAAAAGGTCCGACTATCTGGCAAAGCACGATAGGGATATATCTGGTGATAAATCCGTCTGGCTTGCTCACCATTACCCTTGGCAAGGCCATATACGTAATGCATTTCCGCCATTTGTGCATTTGAATAATTCACTACAATTAACAAGGTTGTAAAAACTAAATAATGATAAAGATGTCACAGCGAACAGATTTGAATAAGAGAGACTTGTCAGATGTCAAAGGGCAGTGACATATTCCAAAGCAAGTAGATATTTATTGGTAAATTGCATTCTGCAATTATTTCATTAATTTTCTGGGACAATAGAACGTTTTTATATTTTTTTACTCAAAAATGGCGCATCGAAGGAAAACAATTCAAGAGAGATTATTTGTTTTAAATTGAACGGGGAATTCAAAAATAATTTTTATTTGATAAAGAACCATTGACGTACCATTTTTTTCTAAAAAAACATCGAAGTCAATACCCGAACGCACGCCACTGTTAAAGATAAGAATTATTTTTGCATTGAAAAATATGCACCTTTATTGACTTTCACTACCTACTAAATATGAGTGAAATATCTAAATCGGTTCTAAAAATATTAATTAATTTCCATTTTTTCCTAAAACTTCAACACCCGGAGTTTTTGTAAGGAAACACTTTTGGACCATAGTTTATAAAGCAAGCTAACATCAATTTTTCATGTAGATTCACACTCTTGAATATTCGCACATCATCAAGGAACACCCTGTATTGTATCCAATGCGTTCACTTCTTGCACACCAAAAATAAATTACCTGCTCCCTTCTAACCCAATTATGTCCGTTCTAAGACATCAAAAGCAATTCTGCAGTGTGTTCCGGTCATAAAAAAGGCTCAGTGTCCCGGACAAAAACCGGCTAGTCATTAGCGGCCCTTTTGGAAGTGTCAACAGTTCGCTTCGAAAACGACCGAACATGATTGAGAAAAAAGTTTTCGCACCCAATCGGTCTGCACGCCGATAGTCGTAGCAGTAAATTTGAACTGAAAGATCTGGGACACTAGCAGAGAGATTCGACAGTCCTGCTCATGTGGGCAGTGGCGTAACCGGGAAGGGCGCCTCTGGCATGAATAAGCCTTTATAGCCCTAAACTGAGTTCAAAATGACCTTTAAAGTAATCATATTGGTTCTTCACCCTTCTTAATGTTTTGCTTTTAGATGAGAATATTAATTCATTGTGATTGTGCCCTCTTCCTGTACATTAAATTCTATTTATTCCTTTTTTGGAACGGGTCAACAACCTGAAATTAAGGATTTTGAACTTGATGCATAATACTATATTTTAGCGTGAAGGTTGTTATTGGAAAGTACAACCGCTACCTTTTAACAGAATTTTATAACCCTGAAAAAAGTAAAACCACTGCCTATTAAAATGGCGGGCTAGCAGACTGGCGTGGAGAAGGGGGGGGGGGGGGGTGTTAACAGGCACAAAAAATCACGGCGGTGACATCTTACTTCTCATGATTATGATGTTTTACATGGTAAATTTCCAGCATAATCTAAAAATATGTTAAAACCTCCAATTTCCAGTTAAACAATGATTCTAGGGATGAACTTTTAGTTTTTTTTTGTTAGAATTTTCTCAAGTTCGTAGTGGCGGGCCACACAAAATACTGAGAGGAATGTCATTTCGGTGCAAAAAAACTGACAACTATGATTTTTTTAACTCGTAGGGTGAAAACAATATAAATTTTATCAGGGGCAGATCTAAAAAATATTTTGAGTTGGGTTCACATGATGAATTTGAAATCTTATGACCAGGAAGATGCCCGTTGCAGGGGGTATCCGCGATTGAAAATTGAAAAGAGGGAGAGGGGCATCTGCAAATTGAAAAACACGATCTAATTTCTCTCAACTTGAATTTACAATCGAATAGTACTCGGTATATACAGGGTGTTTCAAATTCGACCCTAATCATTGGGATCTTGGAAACTGTAAATGATACGAAGTCGCTTAAATGGGGGCAAATTTGCATATTTAAGTAATCAAAAAAATGCCACCCAGAAAGTTTCGAAGTCCAAAGTACTTCCGGAGAGAGACGGAAAATCCGAAATTTCCCAAAATAGTGTTCATATTTTCCTATCCTTATTTGTAGCGGGATTTCAAAATGATGTGCACAAGGACATTGTCACTTTTTCTCATCTACAAGAAGGCATAATTAGACTTTTAGACGTCTCCTGTTCTCCACCATCAACTTTATATTTTCTTGAAGAGGCCATATTGGATTTTTGCACAGATGAATAGGGTTTTCAGTTTTGATTCAAAAAATGTATAATACGTCATACATTGACCTTGCCAAACCTTAGTTATTCAAAGAAAAGCAGAATCTCCTAGGTAGGATTGATCCCAACATCACTATCATCTTTTCCTGATTTTATTTGAGATGGGATTTCAAAATTATATATTGTCATTGTTACTTATTCTCCTCTACAAGATTACATAGTCAAATTTTCAATTCGACATTACTTGCTTTTCTTCCATCACCAACCTTGTTTTTTCATATAATCATAATAATAATGTTTATTTGTAAAATACAAACAAAACAAATAAACATATGGCAGCTATATTGGAATTTTATACATTTAAATGGACTTTTTAGTCCCGAAATCAAGGATACATTTCCTTAGTTGGCCATTATTTTGTCGTTCGATGAAAATTATAAGGAAATAACGAGGTATGGTGAAACCAGAACACAAAAAGAAAATTTTATCAATGGTTCTAGAAAACGAAAATCATAAATAAGCAGAGGTAGATCATGGCGGATGTTCAAGATGTTGTCAGTTACTTTGTAGGCAAAGGCTGACTCTTCTCTGTACATTGTTCACTGCTCGATTTATTTCTCTTCTCCTCAGTCTTCCAAACACTGTTGCGATGTTCAATTTGAGTTCGGGTCTGGTATACGAAACAAATGAAATCTGGTAATCTTGAGGCCCATCTAAGATCTTTTTTTTATACTCCAACTACCACAAAGGACTAAGGCTTAAACACTCACGGGGTACTGCGGGGGCTATAGGGGGATACAGGGGAAAGGGGGGTGCCACATGGACTCTGGCGAAGGAACACGTTCACATGCACACATTCTGGCCCCGCCTACGAGATCCGCTGGGTGGTACCTCCACGTTCGACAGTCAGAAACCGTCTACCACCTACATCACAATCAGAACATGCATAGCCAAGAGAAAAATCTCTCTTGGGATGGGAATCGAACCCGCGCAGCGCACAGCGACTGATCAGGAGACCGAAGAGTCTACAACTGCGGCCACCGCTGCTGCCTGCTGGTTTTCTGAAATAACTAAGGTTTGGCAACGTCAATGTATGATAGATGATACATTTGTGAAATCCGAGTTAAAAACTCTATTCGTTTGCGCAAATATGGCGTCTATGAGAAAAAATAAGTTTAATGCTCTAGGTCAGGAGACGAAAATTCTCATTTCAAACAAAGAAAAAAAATAGGAGTGATTTTGGGATAAATCTGGTAGGCGAAATGACTGATTTTATCTGATAAATTCAAGGCCTACCTAGAAAACTCAGCTTGTTTTGAAATAATTAAGACGTGTCAACATCAATGTATGACGTATTATACATCTTGGGAATCAGAATTTCGTTAATTTTTTCGTCAAGTTGTAGGTAATTTCATTGTCATCATTATCGACTGCCGATCTTGCAAAAAAACTGAAAATGGTTGTTGTTATACAGGGTGTAACTAAAAGGTTCATTTTGCCGTAAATTTATGAACACCCTGTGGAAACATTGGACTACTGAATAATGTGTCTTCGTATGAGAATTTTAAGTCTCAACTTTTCTTAACAGTTCTTTTTCTGATTCATGTCAATATCTCAATTATTGAAGAAAATCATGCGAATCATAGCCATAAACAATTTCATTTTAAAATTACAGTGACAACTTTGGTAAGAAAACTATGTGAATCATAACCGTAAACAATTTGACTCAAAAAATTAGAGTGACATCATTGGTAATTATAAATTGTTATCAAAAACGAGTATTTCCTCCCGGGGCTTGCATAACAGCTCTCAACCGCTCTGGGATAGTCTCAATTAAACCATCCATTGTGTCTTGAGGTATTTGCTCCCACTCGGTTACCAGCGCCTGTTCCAATCCAGCCACAGTTTGAAATTCTCTCATAGTTCTGCCTAAGTCTTCTTCCTACTGTATCACATATGTGCTCAATGGGTGAGATCCGGACTCCTTGGCGGCCAGTCTAGTACTTGAATTCCAACATCGTTGAGGTATTGCCTAGTCATTCTGGCTATATGCGGCAGAGCATTGTCTTGTATTAGGAGAAAATTTTCTCCTATAAAAGGCATATGAGGCACCGCATGTTCTTCCAAACACCCTCTAATGTACCTGTCGGCAGTAAGGTGTCCTCCTCGTACCGAGACAAGATCTGTGCGGGATTCCAAAGAAACACTTCGAGCATAGCGTTCGCCACGCCTTCTCCACACTCTTTGGCGACCATCAGGTGAATATCTCGTAAAACGAGACTCTTCTGTAAAAAGAACGTTTTTCCAGTGATCCATATCCTAATCTGAATGAGTTCGAGAAAATACCAAGCGCTGTCTTTGATGACCTACACCCAATAGAGGACCTGTAGCAGGTACACAAGACGATAGGTTTCCTTCTCTCAACCTTCGGCGTACGGTATCAAGTGAAACTATGATACCATGAACATCATCCAATCCTCGAGTCAAAGTTGTAGCAGGAACTGTCCTTCCTCGAAGAGCTTGAACTCTCAGAAACCGATCTTCAACTGCGTTTGTTGCTTTCTGTCTTCCCTGCTCAGGTCTTTTTTTTTATACTCCAACTACCACGAAGGCGTAAGGCCTAAACACCCATTGGGTACCGTGGGACTATAGAGGGATCCAGGGGAAAGGGGAACGCCACACGGACTCTGGCGAGGGAACACGTGTGCATGCAACATGCACACATTCTGGCTCCGCCTACGAGATCCGCCGGGTGGTACCTCCACGTTCGACAGTCAGAGACTGTCTACCACCTACGGACTATCACAACATCCATAGCCAAGAGAAAAATTTCTCCTGGGACGGGACTCGAACCCGCACAGCGCACGGCGACGGATCAGGAGACCGTAGAGTCTACTACTGCGGCCACCGCTGCTGCCTTCTTGAGTAAGAACCACTTTCTCTAAATCTTTACATCGCATCGGATACCGTACTGCGTGGAACGGCAAGCCTTTCTGCGATATACCGAATAGGACGACCATCACCTTGTAAAGCTACAGCTTGCGTTACTTGTTCCGATGCAATTTTTTTTTAGTATTGCTTGACAAGAATCTTTTTGACGTGCCATCAACATGCTAACAGACACAGCCTGCTTGAAACAATTTCATGTTTATGGCTATGATTCGCATGATTTTCTTCAAAACAGCATATTTATATTCTTCAATAATTGAAATATTGAAATGAATAAAAAAGCACTATTGAGAAAAGTTGAGGCTTAAAATTCTCATTGAAAGACACATTATTCAGTAATCCAATGTTTCCACAGGGTGTTCAGAAATTTAGGACAAAATGCACCTTTTAGTTACAACATGTATAACAGCAAATATTTTTAGCAAGATCGACAGTTGATAATGATCACAATGAAATTATCTACAATCTGACGAAAAAAATTAACGAAATTGATGCAAAGGTTAAAAAGTTACTCAAAATTTGATTATCCGGTTAATTTTGCGTGGCAGTGTATTTCTTATAATTCTAGCAGATACCACATTCACAGAACTTCCAAGCATGTTTAGGTTTCTCCTAAACTATCCAGGAGTACGCCAATGTCCAATAGCAAACAAATGATAAGCTACTACCTCGTTATATTTCATCAAATCGGACTGGCATCCAGCTTACAAATGAGAGAGGTCAGTATTGATTCGTGTCCAGTTAACCCGGATATCAGCTACCTTTCAGCTGGTTGACCGACCTCTGTTTTGTTTTAAGTTATCGACATTAAACGGATTCCACGGCAATTGTCACACACCTAGGAGGGTTGTCAGGTTGTTTATTTAGGTCCGATATCTGGGACGAGCTTAGGATTTTGGTGTGATTTTGGAAGCTGAGCTATGTACATATACCATTATTATTCGTATAATTGAGCTTGAGGTCTATCGAAATGAGTCAGCACAAAGCACCACCTACCGATAGCTGCTACACACTCTGGCAGTGGTCGATTCTGGTAATAGATGACGCTTTGTGCTAGCTTATTTTGATAGATCGCATACATTGGATAGAGATATGCTTTTGTTCGTTGTCCCAGAGACCAAGTCTAGGACATGCTGATCAATTGCCAATAAACACGGATCAGCTATCAATGGTGGCTGCCTGTGGTCGATCGGAATATTGAAATTATAATATAGCCAGTTAGAAATGAAACTTCACATGATTAGATTCGAAAGTAAGCCATCATTTGACGGAAGAGTATGCAGGTTGATTAAAAAACAGTAAAAAGGTTTTCAGGAATATGTCCTATTATATCACGGACGTTTCGCTAAATGTGAGTTGTACATATGTATGCGACCCCAAAGTAATAGTTTAGAAAATGAGAAAAAAATATTTTGCTGATGTGGATGAAAGTATCAAGTTGAAATTTTGTATATTCAGTACGTACTGCGCATTCTTATGCAGGCAAAATATTGTCTCAGACTTCCTACGCCACTGACATACCTCTTTTTTTATGCGGCAGTATATTCTAACCTTGGTAACAGTAAGCATGTATTACGCATATTTCACGCATAGGTTCCCTTGTATATCTGCCGTTTATTCGAACAAACGAAAGGAAAGATCTTACCGTGAATACAGTTGAGTCTAGGTCCCGTCAACAGCAATAGTTCTAAGGCTTGCATCTCAGACGATCAGACGATCTTTTATTCCAATGCAGCCGTGTAGACAGAAGCCTAAATAATGGGGCACCGCGGTTGCTATAAGGAGGTTAATGACACTTTGTTAATCCTATTTTTGGACTGCCTAAGCTTAGTAGTACTGAAAAAAAACCTCAGTCAGATTGTTCTACAATCTTGGAAGCCTAGGAAGAAAGGAGCAGTCGTACTGGTCAGTTCTGGATGTACGAAGTTCGACTCCGTAAGGATGGGAGACCGAAGTCAGGCGGGTCTGTCTGACAGTGAGCGGTACTCGAGGCTAGGTCTTATCTGAGCCTTGTACAGAGTGAGGAGGTTATTTGGAGGTAAGTACTTTTTCGCCCTAAACAAACAGCCTAGCTTTTGGCTCTTTGGTTGAACTTGGCCAACAATGGAAAACAGATTAGTGCTGGGCACTTAATCAAATTATAGTACTATGTTTCGGAAGCATTAAACTGTATCAGATTATTGCGTCCCCAAGCAGTGACGACCTGCGGGTCTCTCGTCAGAGACGAATACGCTGCTAGTCTTCTCTTCAGCTGACCGGCAGAGATCGGCTTGTCACTTTCACTTCCTGCATATAGTATTGTATCATCATCAAAGCTGTGAATCAGATCGATCCGATGATAACCAGCTATATTAAATATGCAAATTTTAGTAGGCGGCCAGATTCTCAGGAGGGATGACCTATGGAATTAAAGTTAATTGTAAGGCACTATTTGACTGACAATCCATTAGAAGACATTTGTTATCCATTTGCCTAGTACCTTGTTTCTATGCCGAACATAATATTTTATGAACTGATGACAGCGTAGCGTAGGAAGTTGACAGTCAATCTACGTGTCGCCATTTTTTAAGTATCTCTTGCATTTTGGATATTTCATTTTGTATGAGGTGTGTCTGGAAAGGAATTGATTTGAATATTTGGGGTAAAATCCGGATAAAAAACTCGCACCTATTCCATTTGAAAGTAGCACAGATGTTACGTCATCAAAACGTTATTTGAAGAATACTCATGCCCTATCGTCAAGGAGTAATGTCAGTGGCGTCGAAATTTCCTTTCTATACGAATCTTTGCACATTATTTTTGGATCTACTTTCTGCCCTAGAAGTATTCCTATTGTCTTCTGAATCACCTTGTATATTAGGGTTTACGCTACACTCTGTATCGAATGACCAAACCAAGAATTTTTCATCCTGGATATAGTCAGTTTCTCAAACACAAATGTCGCATTCTCTATACATATCCAATATCTCCGAGTATTTCTCAATAAATCCAGTCACGCGACTCAGCTGCAAAGAAGCAACTCTCGAAGCTTCTCCGCCTACCCACCCCAGTCATTTTCCGAGCCGCTTCCACCTCATGATGTCTCCATCCCGATCAAAGGGTAGCCGAATCCCCGGCGAGTCTGACAAGGTTCACAGACTACACAAAATAAAATCACCTACGGAACACTTATAACACGATGTTGACAACCCTCGCACAAACTAGATTTTTTCAGCGGTGACAGTCTCGGGGTGGAGCTGTCGCTCCAGCCAAACAACTCTTGCACTCTCATTACTTAACTGCATTTGCAGATGACGCTGACGGTCTGCCAAGACTAATCTCATCATATATGCTTATTTTCTCGTATGTACGACGTTCATTTAAGTTACGTCACTTTTGGCTGCATATGTACTTAATTCAATTGACCAATTAACGAAATCCAGTGAACATTTTTAAACAGGAGCTGGTATATTAGACGAGGCAAAAACCTCGCATTCGCGAGACAACTCTTTCAGATTTCATGATTACGTTTGCTGAGTGCCCATTGAGATGCGTCAAAAGGTAGCCGGTCAATAAAGAGATAAAATTTGTTTAAACATTCTCGTTAAATTATAGCTTCTGGTCCGGACATGATTGCTGCTGTTGTATTGAAGAGATGTGCAGCGGAGCTTGCTCCAGTTCTTTCGCATTTCTTCCAGATATCTTATGAACCCATCCCAAAACCAGGATCTAAGACCGACCCGTACAACTACAGGCCTATAGCTCTGCTTTGTGTTATAAGTAAGACTCTGCCAAAAATCATTATTTTTCACGTTGCCAAGTATTTAATCTAAAGCTAAAGGCTGTCATTACATAGTATTTTAAGATTAGCTAATGTTGAAGCAATTTGTAGTCTTGTTTGTTAGGCTAAATGCCGAACCTTTGGCTTTTACATATACTGTACCTAGTGCTAGTTTGGCCATCGCAACTGATTTAAGCGACCCTACTTTTAAAATTCCGTATACTTTCCTCCGACAAATATCGAGATAGAAGGATATATTAAGCATCCTTAGGGATGTTATCTCGATATAAATCTGGTTATCCTTCAGCCGACCGTTTTATTGGTATCTTCGATGGCATCCGATACTACACCACGAAATGAGCCCTGCTTTCACTTTTTATGACGTGTTTTCCGCAAAAGGGGATGATGCGAAAGGGCTGGAAGTCACCCGATCGGGTTGAGTAGAGGAACTTAGAACATGTAAAAGGCATTCCCTCAAGCTGGTTGTCTTTTGAAAGGCCTATTCTATGAGCCAGAAAGATTTAAGTCTACTGTCTTGCGCACCATTGGATGATTGCAATATTTCGGAATCATTAGAAAAATACCGATAGATGTGTTTGCCTCTCTAAGAACTGAGGCAGACTACGGTGCGGTTAAATAAGGTTTGGTTTGCTGAACCACTAGATTCGCATTGAACCAGCGCACTAGAGCAAAATTTGAAACTAATTATCATTCAAGCCTCTTCTAGCCACTGAGTTGTAATGTGAGCCTTATACAGGGTGATCAATATATAATTGATTTCAATTGCGCGCCATTTTTTATGCACGCATTTCAGTAGGTGGCGCCGTAGTAGTTGTTTAAAAAACATGTATCTAATTTATCGCGGAGCGCTACACAATCCCACAATGCGTCCGTATTGTTTGCAACGATTCGGAAGCTACGACAAGATTTCGGTCAAAACAATGTGTCCAGTGTCAACACCACTCGTCAGTTGGTGCATAAATTTTAACAAACAGGTGAAGTTAAAAACTTGCCAAGGTAGGGCCGTGTTCGAACTGTTTGTACTCCGGCAAATGTCGATAGAGCTCGTGAAAGTGTAGTGGAGTGCCCTGAGACGTCTTCGAGACATCGTTCTTAACAACTGGGTATTCGTCGCACGTCATTATGTACTATTTTAAAAAAAGACTTGCATTTGCGGCCATACAAAATTCAGTTGACCCAAGAACTACAGCCTAGTGACTGTATTTTTTTTTCATGTTCGTTAGATGTCATTAAGAATTTGTTTGTGTTTGTAATGACTCCTATTCCATTTATTTATTTGTTTATTATTTATTATCTCAATTACTGTTTTAATTAACTACCTGTTCTTTTTTGCATATCGCAAACTTATGTATTGTATATGTAATGTTGACAAGTCTTATGTCATAGCTATTTATGACCAAAAGACAATAAAGACTATCTATCTATCTATGAAAGACGCCTGCAATACAGCCACCCAATATTGCAGCTTAAGACCCAAAAGACGATTTTTACCGACAACTGATAATGAGCGATGAAGCCCACTTCGATATGAACGGATTTGTTAATAATCAGAATTGTCGTATCTGGGGATTAGAGAATCCTCGTGTCATCCATCTTCGTCGAGTCACAGTTTGGTGCGGTGCTTGGTATGGAAGTGTCATTGTCTTTGAAGATGCTGCAGGTAATATTCTCTTACTGTCACTGGCGAGCGCTACCGTGATATGGTGCAAAACTTTCTAGCTCCTCAAATCCTCAAATTTAACCTTCAAAACATGTGGTTTCAGCAGGACGGAGCAACTTGTCACATAGCTAAGGAAACAATGAATCTTTTGCGAACGATATTTCCGGGACGTTTAATTTTATGTCAACTGGGCACCACGGCCACCGAATTTAACGGCTCCTGACTTTTTTATGTGGATTTTTGAAAAATAGGATTTATGCCAACAAACTAAATACTGTAGAGCAGCGGAAGGACAATATTACGGAAGCGATTGACAATATTTCAGTAAGTGATGGAAAATGTAATCAAGAGGGCTCAGGTTTGGACGGCTTCTAGAGGCGGACATTTGTCTGATATTATTTTTCATACATAATTTCCAGTTTCAATAAAACATTAAGATGAAAAAAATGGACGTATTTTATTTCATTTCACAAATATTCAAGATACAAGCCAGTCAGTTACATATTAGCCACCCTGTACTTATACTTACTACTCACGTTAGGGAAATTAGGCAAGCCAAAATATCATCGCATTATATCTGCTTGAGAAGAACCAAACTGTGATCACTGATCTCCTTTAGTTACTTATGGACAAGGTTAATCGCTAAGAGCATGATGTTTTTTGGGTAACCCGATACGGTTGTAAGTCGGCTCTCGCAGGTATCTCTCTTGATTGGTCAATAATCCTTTGCTGGCTGTCTCTTGTTACAGATTTATTCGAAAATACCCTGAAACTGGATACGGACCTATATTGTACGAAATGAGGTGGTTAATCTAGTGGAAGAGTCAAGAGAAGTTTGGGCTTACTAAATTAGCGAACAGATGGTGGTAGCACTTAACTATGGAGGAACAACATAAATGAAAGAAACGATATTTTGAATATGAGAAACTATCTCAAGCATTTTTGATAAATTTCAATTAAGCTTCTACATAGGTCACTTTTTGGCAGCCCTTTCATAGCTTGTGGATAGACAAACTTGAAAATATACAGATATATTTACTAAAATATCCACACTTCAAGAGAAGTAGCAGTTACCAGCCAATTGGCTACCCTTCTTACGTAAAACTCTAAAGGGTTCTAGAAAGGTAATAACTACCCTACATCAATTCTTACAGATTTTTTTTGGGAACTTTCTCAGGTTTTCTTAGTCAGCGGATCTTTTTATTTGCTTCATTTTTTGTATCCTATGAACACAGGCTATCTCGGATAGTTTTCGAGAAAAGAATGAGTCGCATCAAGAGGTTCCCAAGCGTCTTATCAATTCTTCAAGTGTAGTTAACGAATATAAACAAGTATAACATTACTTATTTATTAATTTTATTTGTTACAGGCAATAGTGGATTTTTTTTAAAGGTGTTCACTTTCGTTGCTGCACAGAGCAATGCGGAAAAATTTTTAAATCGATGTAATAAGAATTTTTTTTATAAACCAGCTCCAACTATGCGAGATGGCCTGTTGTTAATAACACGCTTTTATTAAGCTTGGCCTGCATGTATGTGTGTGTGTGTGTGTGCGGGTGTGTGTGTGTGTGTGTGTGTGTGCGTGTGTGCGGGTGTGTGTGTGTGTGCGTGCGTGCGTGCGTGCGTGCGTGCGTGCGTGCGTGTGTGTGTGTGTGTGTGTGTGTGTGTGTGTGTGTGTGTGTGCGTGCGTGCGTGCGTGCGTGCGTGCGTGCGTGCGTGCGTGCGTGCGTGTTGGCGTGCGTGTGCGTGCGTGTGTGTGTGGGTGTGCGTGTGTGTGTGTGTGTGTGTGTGTGTGTGTGTGTGTGTGTGTGTGTGTGTGTGTGTGTGTGTGTATGTATGTATGTATGTAATGTATGTATGTAATGTATGTATGTATGTATGTATGTATGTATGTATGTATGTATGTATGTATGTATGTGTGTCTTTGAGCATAATTTTCACCAATCTCCAGAAGTTTTATTAACTTAAAACTTCGCACACGTATCAGGAACCAATGACAATGCAATAAGTTTTGCATTGTCCTTATTAGGACCGCCATCATTGATAAATTCTTTTATAGATCCTCTGTAGGGGCGTAAGAGAGATAGAACTAGCGAGCGATCTGAGCATGCGTGCAGTTTCAGACTTACTCTTTGTTGGTTTAGGCACTCGGCACAGCACAACGGAGGCACATACCTTTTCAGGGTAGTGCATTCTCACCTTGTTCATTGCCAATGCCATTTACTCTTTTATCTTCGTGAACGTTAAAAGCCTAATTATTCCATCACAACATGGTTTCATCAAAGGTAGATCCACTACGTCAAATTTAATGACAATTACGCAGTATATAGCAGAATCGTTAGACAAGAAACAACAAGTCGATGTTATTTACATGGATTTCAGCAAGGCTTTCGATAAATTAAACCATCCTCTTCTTGTGGATAGCCTTCATTATTTCGGCCTTAGTGACTCGTTAGTCGGTCTTTTAAGCTCATATCTTTCTAATAGGACGCAATATGTTTACTATAATGGTTATTCTTCAGCAAATTATACTGTTCCCTCTGGAGTACCGCAAGGTTCAAACCTAGGTCCCTTGCTGTTTTTATTCTTCATAAATAACCTAGTCGCTTCACTAAAGTGTGAATGTCTACTATTTGCTGATGATCTGAAAATCTACACCAAAATTACAAATTTGGAGAGCTGTATTTCTCTTCAGGACGATCTGCATACCATCAGACAGTGGTGCGACAATAATATTCTCTTCTTAAATATTTCCAAATGTAAAGTATGTTCATATTGTCGTAAAATGAACCCGATTATGTTTGATTACTCCATAAATAATGCGGTTTTGGAGAGAACAACAGAGACTAAAGATCTTGGTGTAACATTTTCCTGCAGATTGGACTTTTCTGTCCATGTAGCACGCGTCACTTCCGAAGCGACACGGATTCTGGGTTTCAATCTCTAAATTTGTTAATTTCAATATACTGTGTGTATATGTGATCATTATAGCTACACATACCTGTTGAATTGTGCGGATTTGCAAGAAAATAGAATATAAAATGTATTCCAACCAATCCCTCATCTCTCTTTACATCATAATAGTAATCATTTGTTATAAATTCATGGGTTAATGAATTTCTTCAAAGCAATCAAAACAGTATGGTCGTCCCCATCCTAAAACACCGATATGTGTAAAACATGTTAAGCCCTACATCTCCGAGGTGCATAATGCAATTACTGGAGACATAGACCTAAAATTATTAGTAATTACTGAAAAATAAGAGCTAAAAAGAATTATAAATTGTGATAAAATATTGGTGGTTAAGGTTTTTGACTGGTGACTTGTGGGGATATAATATAGGGATGGCGACGATAGAGAAAGATTTTCCCCTGCCGGCCCTTGACATCGTTTCGAAATATGAAATTCTGGAAACGCTATAAAAATAAAAATGATTACACAACGCCTACTTGCCTATTTCAGACAAAAACAAAAACACATAACGATTGTCAGCTTGACATCATTCTGCAATCTGTCAAAGTAGTGATGGGAGTGCCTGCTGCACGGTATACGGTATCGATATTCGATAACATATTTTTCTTTCTACCATGAATGCGTGGGAAAAAAAATTAAGGAGAGATCTAAAAAAAGGAGTTATTGAAGGCCTAAAATAGCCAGGCGCTAATAATTCCTGGCCGTATTTGAATATCTAAGCAGGCACAGTAAAACAAAAATAAGACTTGGAATTAATAAAGTTTATTTCGACAGTTGGCAGAGTTTGCTCCACTGGGTAGTGGTGTTGAAAGAGTAATCATACGAAACTCGAGTACTCGTTACTCATAGATACCGTAACGAGTACAAATCCGAGCACGAAATGATTACTTTGATTACTTTGTTTTCCGTATCCCTACCCGGTACCTGTACAATCGTTAATCGTTGAGTGGTAACGCTGGTTAGACTGTAGCACTACCGCTCATGCACCAGGGTTGCCAGACATCCCACATTCAGATGGAAACCTGGAAACTCATTTTTTTTATTGGCGGACATAGAATTTGGTAACTGTTTTTAAATCTGAAGTTTACACCGTGACACAAATTCGCTTTTATTATTGTGATCTTGGGAACCTGAAAAGGAATAAGTAGTCGATTGGATCGGATCAAAGTTCGGCAGTATTATGAGGCAGAAAAGCGACAACAAGGTAACACCACCGTTCAGGAGAACCACAATAATAAAAGTTATGTCAATTTGACTCGTGTTTCCATGCACTGCTTTGCTAAAAAAAATATAATTCAGTATGACCACCAATAGTATGTGTAGACCAAGCTCAACGTAGAATTTTTTATACTGGTATACTATGCTTAATTGAAATGCTTGGAAAAGTCACATGCCATTCCGAATTTCCTTAAGCCCATATACAGATCATCTTTCTGACTATCAGACATGTTTTTAAGTATTTCTAGTAAATACAAAGTGTTTTCAGTTTGTAGGCTCATATGAGTCATATGACACTCCATCCTATGATAACCCATCTCGATAAGTATACAGTTTGAAGATACAATGTTTACATTAAACACGATAGTGAATAAACTATGCTTATAACATTTTGCAAATTTTAAGGTCGTCTATTTTCTTACAAGGTTCGGTTCCAATCAACTTGTTTAAATTCGACATTAATCACACGACGCACATTGCCAAATCGTTATACTCATACTACTCAAACGAGCAATATCTATGAACTTTTTGGTAGACCCAGTCATCAAGTAGGTGCTTAATGGCTATCTGCAAGAGGTTTATAGGAAAAAACACGCAGTAGATGATCTTGAATCAGTAAAATCGCATAACAATTGAAGTAAATAATATAGACATGAATAAAAAGTCAACAATAGTAATTAAATCATGAATTTTATTCAAAAATCAAACATTTCTTTAAATTTTGACGGAATTATATGAAATTTCTTAATATTCAATAAGCTGATGATGTTTCAATGACAAGATGTCATCTCATACTTTGACAGTATGTTGTTTTCAACATTTCATAGCTATTGGTTGCTAAAATTTGTTGATTGGAACTTGAAGCTCATTCGCTGTATTTGACGGGCTGTTACCCTATAGGTGGAGAATAACGGACTGTTTTTGGTAAAATTGGCACCCCTCATGATATGTATGATTGGTATGGGGCATAAAACTATGAAGGCTACATAAAATTAACTTTTAGCTTTATTTTTGGTTTCAGCTCTTTTTCGGCAAGTATATAAGTATTTAACTTATTTTGAAAAATCGTGGAGAATGATGTTATCGATAAATATTCTCTTTTCGGTAAAAATGCCAAAAAATCCGGTTCAAGTCCATGCATAGACAATCTGAAATTTGCAATATGAATTTATATTCTAAATTCTATGCATATCCGTTCATATTCGTCAATATTTCATTTGAAGCTTTTATTTGTTCTAAGATTTTAGCAAAATGTAAGATAGTAAAGGCAACACCGCACCCTGCAGCTCAGTTGACAATACGACAAGCTGTCAAGATTAGGGTTGTTTAGATCCACGAAAAGTATCGATATGTATTGATTTTTGTCGTTTTAGGAAGTATCGATACTCTAAAATATTGGAATAAGATTATGGATATCCAGCGGAAGAAAACAAAGAATAAGAGTAATCTGAAGTTAGTCACTCTTCACAGTCCGGATCGAAAGATGACGATACTCGTGAAATGTATCGGTACGCCCAAGTGTCGTATATATAAATATCGACCCAAAATATCGGGTATGGGAAGCAAAAGTATCGATACTTCTAAATATATAGGATCGTATCGAACATCCCTACTGAGAAGATGTATAACCCGAGGTACCGACGTAACTATTTTGCGGCGTCATGGAAATAATTTAAAATTTTCATTTGCATTTTTCAAGTGTTGAGCAACGATTTTGGGAAAAATTCCACGTAAAGTTTTATAAAGCACAGTAGAGCATATTTCAACAGTTGGCGGAGCTTACTCCACTGGGACCAAGGGTTGACGGATCCGACACATGTGTCACTCGTTGGGGAGTTTTGAAATGTAATAATCAGCTGTTATTCAAATAATGTCTAATATAAATATAACCTAGAATGTGTACTTAGTGAAACAAGAAAGATATTGCAAATTCTATTTCTTTGCAGGTTTTAAGTTTGCCGGTTGCTTTACGACATATATTTGAGTATTTCTTAATCGCTGTCAATATAGTGTGTTCAGTTCCTGAACAACCAAAACGTATTTTGCTTTATGGATTTATGGATATCAAAAATCCTGAATGGTTTTTTGGGAATATCAATCGACTGTCCTATAATGGTACTGATGAACGGCAAGTAAATGTATAAATTTTTGGAAACGAGCAATATCTATGTCATCAAGTAGGTGCTTAATGGCTATCTGCAAGAGGTTTATAGGAAAAAACACACGGTAGGTGATGTTGAATCAGTAAAATCGCATATCAACTTAAGAAAATAATATAAACATGAATAAATAATCGACAATATTAAATAAAACCATGAATTTTTATCGATCACTTTTTTAAATTTTGACTAAATTATATGTAATTTCTTAATATTCAATAAGCTGGTGATGTTCGAATGACAAGCTGTCATCTCATACTTTGACAGTATTTTATTTTCAACATTTCATAGCTATTGGTTGATAAAATTTGTTGATTGGAACTGGAAACACATTCGCTGTATTTGACGGACTGTTACCCTATAGGTGGAGAATAATAGACAGTTGATTTGACAATCCTGGTGAAATCCACCTTTAGTATAACAAGCACGCTTTTTACTCTAAATTGAATTATCCATTTAATGACTTAAATTTTGTTATAATTTTATTTTGCGGTCATTAATTATGATTGACCATTCACTACTGTAGTTAAAAAATTATTTTATACTTTTTAGTAGCTATAAAAGCGTGTTTTTTAGCTTCTTTAAGTTATTAAGTATTTATAAGAGATGAAAAATGAGGTGAATACCAGAATCATTAAAAAAATTAAAAGTCTTTGGGAGAGTTACGAAAGTATTTTGCTGTTATTTATATAGAGGAGGGGGTACTTTTTACCCTTCTCGAACCCTTCCGAGTTTTTTGTAGAAGTTAAAAGCAAAACACACATGTTCTAAATATCATCCACAGCGGGCTGTGGGTTCCAATATTATCTGAAAGAATGTGTTTTAAAAAGAAAACTTTGACCACGTCTAACGGACAGACAAAGAAGTTTTGCATGGAGGTGAATCATATCCAATCGACATATTTTGAGTCTTAGGGCCGTATGGTTAATCGTTCCTACAATTGTAGAACGCGTCTATGGAATCCTTGATTCTCATAGTTGTCTACTGCTTCGTATCAGCGCTGTATTTTGAGGTTATGTCATAAATATGTATTTGCATCATCATATCATTCAATTTAAAAAGAAAATATAACTTTACAATAATAGGATGCCTTTATCGCCTCTGATTTTCATGGCCTTTTCTCTCCTTCAGAAAGGCTGGGATATTCCTAGTTTTCTACTGTGACATGTCAGCGTCAGCGCTCTCCTATTGTGAAGTTACATTTTTTTTGAATTATAGGAAATTTCAGGCTGATAAAACTGAAGACATAAATCAGAAGCAAGAATAATTTGATGGAAAAATGTATTTGTGGCATAATTTCAAAATAGAGCGCTGACACGGAGCAGTAGAAAACTATGAAAATCAAAGCGGCCATAGAGGCGTCCTTCAATAATTGTAAGAAAGACCGACGATACGGCCCTGAAAGTACATAGTATTTTCATGTCCATGGAATATTGGGCCACCCTGTACTTTTTCCTCATCTACCCTTAGAACAGACGTTTAAAAGCTTCCACCATCACATCACTTATGTGGTGAGGCTGATGGCGGCCGAACAGTTGGATATGCTTCGGTGATTTTTACTTATTGCTTTCTTATAATAAATCGATATTTGTGAATATTCATAAATAACAAATTTTTTACTGAACTACCTGCTCTTGTTTGTAATGTGGAAGAAAAGTGTATTTTCAAAGGTTGGACTGTATCTCACGCTGTAAATGGCTGTTGCTGGTAAGTAATAAATAAATAACAAGTGGATTCCTCCATCAAATCTAACTTAAGTTGTTAATTTGCCTGCACTACGTGGCAAGCAAACTCCACCTTTAATGAAATCATCTGTCAATTAATTTTCCTCTGCCCTTTTTTATCTTACGATTCATCATCTTAATCTTGTTAATTTTTTGCTATGTCCGAATCACCCTTCCTCCAATTATATGTCCACTGACCGACCTGCTGTTGCCGATCAAATTACTTTTTTGCCCATACGGATCGACTCAACATCCTCAATAACCTCCAGCGGTTTTTTCAGTGGTTCGATACGAAGTCACCTCGTTATTTTATTAACTGGTAGCTAGAAGATAAAAGATCGACACCATAAGATAAATTCATGCTAAGTCGCGGCTCATGGGACGCTAACCATCTGGCATTCAAATAAAAACAATGTATTGGGTCCGGTCTTCAATTTTACCTGCCTCAAACTGCTTAGAAATAATAGCCCAGCTTTGCAGGGTGTTGAAATTTGTGACTTTTTTACGTGGCGTAAAAATAAGCAGACATTCCTACTAAAATCCGCGAAAAATTCACGGTTACAGAATCTTTGATTTAAAGAAATCGGCGAAATCAAATCCAGGGTTTAGTGTCGCTACGACTAGATTTGGTGTTCAAGCTTTGATCTTCTTATGAAGTCAAATCATTCAATTTTACTCAATTTTATTCCCTGGCTCAAGAATTAAGGTTGAGATACGAGGGCCATTTTTAAAGTAGCCGCGCATCTTATCACGTGACGTCTGTCCAACTTCAGTTCCTCACTACGCCGTAGCGGTGCCACGACGTGACAAATGCTTTAGCGTTTATGGTGATTATGCTGAAAAATGGAAAAATACTCATATTCTAGTTTGTCATACAATCTACATTTTTAGATTAGGTTTATCTGACTCTATTGCAGAATGGTTCTGGCTTGAATAGTAGGAACCGGTTATAATTTCAAAAAAAAATAGTCCTCGAAGTAGACCTGCCTTAAGTAAATGATTAGCTGACAAGATGCGACGTGCGTCAGTATTCAGTCCGGAGTGTAGGTAGACCAAGCTGTTTGTTTATACATCGAATTCAGAAAATTGAAAATGAAATGCCATAACGAACTTATCGATTTGACTTTAGCTTACGGTGAGTATCTTCAAGGCGCTGTTGAAGGGGGAACTTGAAACTTCTAATCAAATGAATTTACTTTTTCGTTGTTCTTTGTAGTAGTTTCTGCAAAAGGAACTCCCTACATTCAGAACACTCTGTATTAATTGTGTAAAGGCAATACTAGCACATCCTTCTAGCGACTTTCTTTTTTTACTTCATTATAAAATAAAAAAGATAATTAACACGCGGCTTTGCTGGCGTGGAAGTAAAATGTAGGTCGCTCGTTTCATATTAGTGTTAAGAAGATTGGTTTCGAAGAAAGAAACACAATATTCACAGTAATATCTCCCTTTCTTATATCCTCGACATTAAGTAAGGAGTTTACTTGAAAATCTATCTGATCTCAAAATTACCTCGAAGGTCATGTCATGATCAAGTCCATTTTCAAGGATAAATTTGAATTTAAAATTCTCCATATATATACATATTCACCATTACGTCCAAGATCACCGCTAGATGAACCTCTTCAATGGGGTATTTTCCAACTTGGTGATATTGTCCTATTGATGGCTGAAATCGATTGTTTACACCATTTATCAATTGGTATACACTTTGCACGCGCTTTTTTCACTCATTTGCTGAAAAAAATACATTTGAAATTCATACCACCAAAGTGGGTTCATTTAACCTTCATGTATGTCCCTCCGAAAAAATCAGCCAATAGGAATCGATTTTTTTAAAGGTTCTCATTAGAATGTGACGATATTTTATCAAGGATAAGCATCAGCGCTGTTGCCATGCACTAGGGAATTTCATGAAAGTTCACGACTTATCCCGATCAACAGTGTCGTCTCAATGGTATACCTGTCTATATATGTATGTATAGCTGTAGGTCGACATAACTTGGCAATATTGTGGTTCAGCCTCATTAATGCAGATTGTCACCTGATATCCTTTTTCGTGGATCTTGTGTTCTGGAGTTTCATGGCACTTTACAGTACATATTGATCCCTCTCGCATCAGCTGGACAAATCCGATAGCTTGATCCCCATACGATTGCTCGCCACTTCTAAGAACAATATGGTTATTAAAATATATTTTCTCACAATCAAAAAAGTACCCACCTTTGTGTTTTCACATTTGCTTTGACAAAGTCTGCATTGTGTCGATAGTATTCATCGATCATCTCGTAAGCTACTTTCGGTAAATTCGAAGAATCTGCTTTCACGAAGTTTTGTTCCATATTTTAATTGTGTATTTAAAAAGCTAAATTCCAAATCAGTCACTAGCCACGCTGCACAAGATAAATCACAATACCAAATCGTCAACAACATAGCCAGAATGCATCATAACCTTTAAATTATCTATCAAAAAAGCAAAGACACAGAACGCTCCGGACGAGTCTGTAGAACAAAATGGGAATATCTCCTATCCTCGCACTGTAATCGCCGAACAAATGAAGAGTCACATTCTAAGAAGGGGGCGGAGAAAATATTACTACGTCACGTCAGATATTAATACGTCACACAGTTGGCGGCAAATTTTATTTTTAAACTTTGAAGCCGAGTTTTTGTTACTTCTTGTTCAAAGAAAAATGTAAAATTACTCAATATATAATTTTTAGATGCAAAACTTCAATTTGGAACCAAAAATTTTTTTTGGGAAAATACCCCATTCTTACAACTTAATCATACAACATTTCTATGAAACGTATTTTTCGAGATATTGTGTTCATTCCCTACTTTATGAACACCCTCAAGTAGATACATATGAAAATCACGGTCAAGGTCATGGGCAAAGTTAAAAAATACGGGTTTCATCTAAGAACACTGTCTTAACCTTCAAATGACCCTGAAATACATATTCAAGGTTATGTTCAAGATCACCATTAGTTGCACTTTTTAAAACCTCACATTTTTGTTCTGCAATATTCTATTTAGGTCTGTCGATACTGTTTGAGCACTCTGTATATGTTCGCGGATAAAAGCATGCGAAAAAACTTGTCTGAGGTTTCAATGAGTAAGTGTACAAATATTCAGATGTGATACTGATAGACTGGACACGTTCACATCTATGTACGAGTATATAGATATGTATATAGATAGAAGAAGCTAGATATCCGTCTACGAAGAAATAGTGAATCATTAAGTAGGTAATCTATTTCACCAACATTACTATTAAATCTCATCCATTCTACTGAGCTTTACAAACCCCAAACTGCAATTCAGCCGAGAAAGCAGAAAACCCATTTCCCTAATCGAGAATCGTCTATTACACATATTATCCGAAATCAGACTAGTTAGACTTCAGGAGGAACTTTTCCTAATTATATCAAATATTGCAGAGCAGAGCCACTTTGCGAAGACGTGCTGCTGGCTAAAGTAACTTCCTTAATTTCTTCTGGAAGAGGCAGAGTGCTAATAGGGCCTCATCTATCGTCGCGTCAAGACACAATTAAACCTTTATTAAATTCGCGATCTGAACCCTTTCATCGTAGACAGGAGACCATAGACGTCCAAATTTGCTAAATTTTTCGAAGTCTGTTCTCGGATAACTGGTTAATACGACCGCTTCTTTGTTCCTGGGCGATCTGGATACTTTTAGTGTCGACAGGAGCTTATGGACGTCCTTTTGGAAGTCAATATCCTGAACTGGTTCACATGTCCGGAGGGCATCAAGAATATGAGAGAACATAGTTAAACCCACATATACAGAGTGCTCCGTACTTAAATGGACATAGTGAAATGTTAGGTAGTATGCACCAAGGACTTTTCATATTTGAAAATAAAAAAGTTCTAAGCATTTCTTAGGCACTATCGAACATGATTTTGTCTAAATTTTGCACCATAACGAAGCTACCTATGAGTAACGTAAAGCTAGTAAGACAGTTGAAAAATCCAGGGCTGGACTTGATTTTTTAATTTCTTGTTTTTTTCTTAATTAAAATGAGCACTTTTACTTCCCACTCCTACTGTCGTTGAAGTATTGTAATTATGGTCTAGGGTCTATCCGTCTGTACGCTAATCTGATAAAAGGCTATAAGTTGACAACTACCGCTCGGATCTTGATGTAGTTCTTACAAAATGTTACTACTATGCTAAGGAGAAAAAGGCAAAAATACAAGAAAGAATAAAACTCGAAAAAACTTCGTTATTTGACTCCTCAGAGGATCCTGATCATTTTAAAAAAAAAATTATAGGCAAAAAACTTGGGGTGGGGTTTTTTTGGTGGGGCGGGCTCACCTCATGGTTTTGATGTAAGTACATTTATACGCCCTCAAACTTGGTAACTTTACGCACCTACTACACATATTTCACACATAATTTATTCATCCGTACATTAGCTCCAACAATTCCCAGCAGAAGGGTCGCATCTACCACTACTGTTGCTCCCGCCGGCGTGTCGCTGCTCTTTGTCAGCGTTCTGTTGTTCTGGTATGATAGTACACGTATTTTTGCCGTGCCACAGCATAGTGTTTCCTATGCTCTCACCGTGCTGACCGGGTTAAGTATCTTGGAGAGGCGACGTTTCCAGAAGTACTTCCAGTAGGCCACGGAAAAAATGTCTATGGACTAATTAGTATGGGCTGTTCGGTTGACTTTTTTCTCAGAGGGTCCAGTTTGTGCTGAAAAGTATCCTTCATGAAATTGTAACGGTGCTAAGTGATAAGCGGAATAGATTGATTGCGTCTTTATTTGGGTTTTTAGTTAAAAAAAATTGTTAATTCTAATATCTTATTTTTAGAAGCTTATGTGACACAACATTCAAAATTTCAATGGTTCCCAACTTGATGTCATCAACGTTTTACAAATTAACGCTTAAAATTGAACTACGGATGTTTTGGAAACTCAAAATTCCAGAGTCGGATTCAGTTCTTTTAACAAAGTTATACTCTGAATTTACTGTTATTTTGCATTAAAAGAGCAATACATGGTATAAGTAAACGGAAAAATTACCATTTAGTAGATTTAATAGATGCCAGAGTCTTGATTTAAAGGGAGTGGCATTTAGTGTGCAAATGCACTGAATTTGGCTCTCCAGACCAATTCAAGATTATGACGAACATGCAGAAAAAAACTAATATACAGGTACATGTCTGGACTGTTCAGTACAGTCACGTTTTCACGCACTCAAGTCAAGATTGCGTTTGATTCAGTTAGATAATGAATCATACATTACACAATTAAACGTTCAATCCGGGCCTGCATCCTACGTTTTTGAGGATTCTTAACTCAATTTCAAGTTGGTCTGGAAAGGCAAATTTAGTGTAATTGCATATTGAATGCCGTTTCACTATTAAGCAGAACTCACGTCGTTCATTACAAGTTGGTAGAATTAAATCACTGAAAAAACTACTGAAATAAGTAAACAGGGTGCATAAAATTAATGTTCGCTTCCACTTATATCATGTACGCTAGTTTTTCCTGCGAAACATAACAAATTCACAGTATAACTAAAAAGGAGTTTACAATACAAGAAAATAAACAAAAATAGATCCAACCTTAGAATTTTGAGTTTCCAAAAACAGTTCAATCTTAAGCATAATTTTGTGAAATGTAGATTACACCAAGTTGATAACTCTTGGAATTTTGAGTTTTGTGTCAGATAAACTGCTAAATATAAAACATTTGAATAAATACACTGTTTGTAGTGACCAGCATATGTGATATTGAAAATTTAGCGTGCTTATATAAATCATACTGTATATATAAAACCTGTATTTATAACTCTTTAATTCGCAGGTATAAAATGTCTCGGTCCGTACTATCTACCACTTCAATATGTCCATTTAAGTGCTGAACATTCTATATATCTGCCAGCTAAGAGGTCGTAGAGATCCCTTTGAAGAATTAACAACCATACACAGACAGATATAGTACGTGCCAACTGCACATTTATTTATTTTATTTATTTATTTATTTATTTCCAACAGGTGAAACCCAATTACAGGAAACGCTGAAAAAATAGCAATTAAAGAGACATGGTTCTTGGACTTAAATCTATAGTATCACACATTCTAAATAAGATTGGATGATCTATAACAGTTAATAATCGTTGCACAACTGTCACTGTAAATATCACACGATTCAGTAACACTGTTCATGACGCAGCACATGAAATTAATTGGCGATTTTGTCATAACATTTGTACGGCCAGCTTGACAATAGAATGCCATTTGTTGTCGACTCCCTAGCCTTGGAACGCGGAAACATATTTTTTCAAGTAAATTTTGACAGTCAATTTTGTTGTGAATGAGGCCATACAAAAACGACAAAGCAAATATGTTTCGTCTTGTTGACAGTGAATCCAAATTGAAAGACTCTAATAGGGCACTATGGTCACAACCTCTTTCTGGATAAGAACCTGTGCATTTAAGGTGAAAATACTTTACAGCTTTACGTTGAATGGCCTCAAGGATCACGACAGAATTTTGGTATATAGGAGACCAGATCAGAGTTGCATACTCCAACTTGCTCCTGACAAGAGTAAAAAATAAAGTTATTAATGTATCAACATTGGAGAAACCCTTCCAGTTTCTGATACAGAAACCAAGTAGTCGAGTGGCAGCCGACGAGATATTGAGTATGTGCTCAGTAAACGTTAGCTTGGTATCAAATATGACTCCAAGGTCTCTATAAGAGGTGCATCTGTCTATAACCTGACCATTGATGTTATAATTATCATAAATTAAATAGTTCACTTTTCTTGTATAAGTCATAACTTTACATTTCGAAACATTCAGACTGAGACAGTTTCGTAAACACCATGACGAAATTAGAGCTAAGTCATCTTGCAACATGACGCAATCCTCGACTGTCTTGACTGACGTGCAGATTTTGAGGTCATCAGCGAAAAACAAATGGAAACACTTCAGTTCAAAAGACAAGTCATTAATAAATATTAAAAACAATAATGGACCTAGATTTGAACCTTGAGGTACCCCAGACGTGGCCCGATAGTAACTCGACCTATGACCACCATATTCGACAAATAACCTTCTATCCCTCAAATATGAATTCATGAGCGACAGCATTGCATCAGACATACCCACTGTTTTAAGCTTATCCAGAAGTGCATAATGATCAACTTGATCAAAAGCCTTCTGAATATCTGTGTAGATGACATCAACTTGTCCCTGACCGTCCAGTACTTCAGAAATGTATTGAGTAATTAGAGCCAAGTTGGTGACCGTAGATCTGCCTCTCATAAACCCATGCTGATTAATAGAGACTGCACCCCTGACCGAGCAGTAAACCGTTTCATAAGCGATGATCTCAAACAACTTGCTGAAATTGCACAGGATTGCTATTTGGCGATAGTTAGAAATATCAGAGATATCTCCACTTTTGTGAATAGGACATATTTTAGAGGTCTTCCAGATATTTGGATATGTCTCTGATTTTAGAATTAAGTTGAATATGGAAGCCAGCGGTTTCGCTAGTATATGAATGCAATCTTTAACGAAAAAACTTGGAATACCATCACATCCAGACGTCATTTTGTTCTTTAATCTTTTCGAAGCCCTAATTACGTTTTCTTCACTTATATTTTTTAAAGAAATGATATCGGTAGAATTATTTGTTGGAGGAGATGACCCTAGTACACCAGACGGGATAAAAACTGTTGAAAAGAAGGTAGCAAAACTGTCCACTATATCCTGAGGCGTATCGCAGACATTGCCGTTAAGCGTCATCCTGGGGGGGATTCTAGATTGCTGCATACACAGATTGCCTTGGGGTCGCCCTCGGAGTCTACCTTAACTGCAGTGCTTCACTACTATTTGTCCTTAACTCTAACCTTGAAAACACATGACCTTTAAGTTTTCCTGACATTTGACCTCGACCTTATAGAAGACTGTAAGGCGTGCAACCTTGACCTTGAATGTATTATATGACATTTTTTTATACCGAGCCAGCCGCTTAGGCAGAAATCTAAATACCGTGGCATCGCGACTGCTATACGAGGCTTAAAGACACCTTGTTAATTCAATTTTTGAACTGTTTGAGGTTAGCAGAACTGAGAAATGCCTCCTCAGCTGGATTGTTGCACAGTATCGACACTCTAGGGACAGAGGAGCGGTAGTCACGGCCAGTTCAGGATGTACGAAGTTCGACAAAGTTCGGACGGGGCGATGAAGCTTAGCGTGTCTGCCTGGCAGGCTCATCGCGCACCAGGATCATAGAGGAAAGCTCGGAAGAGCAAAGCCCGTTGAGGTAGAAGTAGAAGAGAGCTAGAATGCCAACCACACGTCGCGTCAGTGCAAAAGGGTAGCAAGACATCGTTTAATGACCGTGGCTGCATTTCACCTTGACTAACCTCACCAACGTGACGTTTGCTAGTAGTATACAAATGACATGCGGATGGAAAGTATGTACCTAGTCACATGCGATCCGAGCTGTCGTTTATTGTTTTACCAAAACATACACCAGCAAAGCATTGTTGTCACTGATTTACACTACCTATAATGTTTGTGTAGTATACAATTGGCGGTAGCATACTGAATGGAACTTCTCTAAATCTACGCCCATGACATATCCACTCCAGAAATTCATTAGAGAATTTTGCAGTTCTCAACACCTAAAGCAAACTGAGACCTATAAATTAGAATTGGATAAAACTGTTTGTGCTGCCACTCCGTCTCGAATATATTAGCCGATTATATCTTAATTACGTTCCTTTACCCCTTCTAACTGAAATGAGAATCTATCCAGATTATGGTTACACAAGTACACAGTTATAATGTGACTTATGGGGTCATATCTGTGCACGTTTTATAAGGATTGAGCGCAGTTTGTGGATAGGTACCTCCTTGGGCTTTAAAGCAACAATAACGTTCAATAGCATCTAAAGGAGAATTTGACATTGCACAGTAGACTGTAACAGCCTTTATATTTTCGAAAAATTAAGAATTTTTATTACCTATTTTAAAAATTTATCAGAATTTCCATGGTTTTAAGGATTTTTAAAATGTTGAAAGCCGTCGGAACGTTAAAATTTCAGAATTTTTGTACCAGGTACCGAACATATGGAATTTGACCACCAGACAATTTCAAAGAAAATTCACATAGTGATAGTTCATGTTGTGGCCAGAAATGTGTTTTATTGATAACGGGGTGTAGAAATTTGCTGCCTCAACTCCTGTGGGTACGCCTGCCTGTTCCGTTTTACGATATTCGTCTTTATTATACTCAGGGAACTTAACGATATAATAAAAATCACGTGATCACAATATATACAGGGTGCCTCAGCGCAGATTTGAAATTTGTTCAATAGAAAAACTGTATAAAATATTCGGTAACGGCTTGTGCAACAATTTCTACATCTTATACATGTGTATCTCTAAATCATTTTGAAATATGCAGGGTGTTGAACAACTCTGTGACTCAACAAACTTGTTTTTTTTGTAAATGAACACCCTATAATATATTAGATATTTGGAAAGATCTTTGGAAAATAAAAAGGTTGATATAATACACTGTAGGATTTGATTGTCATTTGTTTAGTTAATTTATCATTTATTTGAAGAAATTACTAAAGGCTTTGGAGTCATTTTGCGTAGTTTTTCACTGAATTTTTTAAAGAGGATGAAAAAGTACACCAACTTTATCAGGTTGGTGCAAAACGCAAAATTTGATACTCAAGCATTTTAAGTGAAACATCCCATATATTTCTACATCAGATTCGCGTTTTTATATGTTCCTGCTCATATCAAGCTTAATACTGTTTAATTAAAAGAGACATGTTTGTTGTTCCACAAATTTATGCACACCCTATATATACAAATAATTTAGAAATACACACCTATACGATGCTATTTTTGCTGCGTTTTAGAATACCTAGCTTTTATATTTTTTCATGGGACAGTAGTCGATTCTGGTGTGATAGGTACGCGCTTTGCGCTAATTTGTTTATATTTTATGTGTTCACGAGTTAGTTTTTGTAAACTGGCGCAAGCTGGCTTACCTACAAGGGCTAGGGCACCAATCTTTAACACTCTGAATCTCCGACAGAAAGCATTTCCGGTCCTTGTGTATCTTGAAAGATTTAATATGCACAATACGAATACGAATTTTCATTAAAATTGAACGATGGTCAAATCCCATGTGGCTGGTACTTTCACAAGTGTTGAAAATTTCCCAAATTTTGAAAATATATATTGTTACAGTCTTCTTCGAAATGCAAGTGTTAAATCCCTCCCTTAAGCGTTTCTAAAGGAAGCGTTATTTTTTTTTTCAAAATCCAATCTTCAATGAACGTCTACAAAGGTGCCCCTAAATTCTCTCTCCTTCAGAAAGGCTTGGATATTTCTAGATTTTTACTGTTCCGTGTCAGCGTCAGCGCTCTCCTATTGTCAGGCTACGTTTTCTTCTTGAATTGTAGGAAACTTCAGGATATTTAACAGATGATATAAATCAAAAGCTTGAACAATTTGATACAAACAGATATAACGTCAATATAACCTCAAAATACACTGCTGATACGGAGCAGTAGAAAACTATAAAAATCAAGGAGGCCATAAAGCCGTCCTACAATATTGTAGGAACGACCGACGATACGTTGTGCTCGTTCACTGTACTATAACAATACTCGTCACCCTGCTTCCAAAACAGATGACATGCGGGCAGTAACATTATTGGCCACCTTTTGTTCGAGGGATTCGGACAGATTGGGCTGAAATGAAAGGAAAAAATCAGGTACGCAGCGTGAATCGTCAGTAATTTGGACGTTTTGGGAATTGAAACAGAAGGCACACGCGCGGCCCTGAGATAAAGATGTTACAACTTAGAACCTCGGTGTGGTTGCGGCACCATATGGTGGAGAAGACTTTTAGGTCGGTTGTGAGGTAAAAACGTAAAATATTGCAATGTTATCGTGAAAGTATGATAAATGTAACACTTGAAGCGTATTTTTTGGTTTTATGCCGACAATCCTCCATGTATATCTGGTGGTATACAGTGTGTTATTACAATAGTTCTAATGGTCTTGCTGAGATTGTGCAATTTTAAGATAACACCCTGCAAAACCAGCAAAGATAGACATAACAATTAACCGGTGGGTTACGAGAACAGTTTTGGGCGGGCCTTTGCGTTTTCGGAGGACCTTTGGCGTTTTAGGGACGATGGACAGAGGTGGCGTCTCTGATACATCAAAAAACGACAGATAACATCATGCTCGCTTGTCGCTATGGAGAGCTGGACGTCATTTGAAAGCGAAAATGCCTACTCCAGGCGGTCCTAAGTTTTGCTGGTTTCCTGGTCTTAAAATTGCAATGATAGTTTAACGCGATATCAGCATGCTACAGGACCGTTCAGACAAACATAGTAGCACATTGTATAGGCATGTGCAAAATGATAAAAAAACAAAGAAAGTGTGACTTGGAAGACAAATGAACAGAATATAGAATTGTCAAATTGTTCTTCAAAAAGACCACCCTTGATGATGTACGAGGTGTCCCGCTAAAACTTGACCCCCTCCAACCTTTCGGCACGATCACTACATTTTTGGGTGCAATATATTTCATATACAAGGTGTTTCAGAAAAGTACTATATGATAGCTGATTTTGTATTCTAAATATACGGCTCATTATAATTTTTTTCATTAGGTCCAAAACTTGGTTTGCATCCGACTTGAAACTAGTGTACATCTAGCCGCCTATGCAAACAGGTATAGGGTCGGATACATACAGGGTGTTCATCTGAGAACATTCCACTACGGATTCAACGAAAACTACTGATTAAAAGAAGAAACGCCAAGACACGTGAAAAGATTTGCCAAGCGGGACCACTTTTTAACCAAAAACTACATCAGTCCCTTTCACCCTCGGCCCACCAGGTTCAGTCCCTCAAAAATTCTAAAGAACAAGGGGTATCGAGTAATAGTCTGTTTGAACGGTCTTTCAAATTCCTTTGATTTTTTAAATCGGTCGATTCGTTTTCAAGAAAACTAGAAAAATATTTATTTATCTTAATTTGTTTAGGTAGAAAACAAAAACACATGAAAATATCACTTTTTATTTCAATAAATGTTCAAAATGTTTCCAGTTATGGTCTGACCAATCTACAATTCGTTAAAACAGAGACTACCAGCATTAGCAGCAATTTGGAAGATTAGACGTGACAACCCGAATTTTTCTTTTCATCAACACAAATACCCTGGGCGAACTGCACTTATTGTTATACCTGTTTAGTTATTTGTTGCTAAGGGAAAGAAAGAATTTGATTTGCTGTCGGTTACCTTTCTGACAATCTTAGGATAGTGAAAATTAATTTATTGGTGCAGATTTTACTTCCAAAATGGCTTACACACTACCCGAAAGAGTGGAAATGATTCTAATCTATAGTGCCCAAGATTAATATGCTCGAAAAGTTCCCGTAACGTTTAACGCCAGACATCCGGGGAAGATAACTTCGCATAGGTATGTTTGGAGCAATGAAAATCCTTATGCTTTTGTAGAAGGGCATACCCAGTTCCCGCAGAAAAAGATACAAGCAAAGTGATTGGGCCATTGTTTATTAACGGAAATTTGAAAGGAGACACTTATTTGGATATGTTGGAAAATACCATCAATCCGCTTGTCACTGAAACCATTGAAAACAAATCGAACGGGATGGATACCCTATACTTATGAGGCTGAAATATGTTTCCAGAAGACGGCGCTCCTCCTCAGTATGGTCTTCCGGTTCTGCAATGGCTACACCACGAGTTTCCAGATAAATGATTAGGGCAAAGGGGGGTATATAGAATGGCCTGCTAGATCTCCCGACTTGACACTATTAGCCTTTTTTTATGGGACCGTTTGAAGGCTATTGTGTTTACTCCCCAACCTGAAAGCTTGGATGAACTTCGTCAACGCATCATCGAAAGCTGCCATGATATCCCACAACATGTTTTTGAAAATCTCCGTCAGGAATTTGAACATAACCTATATCATTGTTTGGATAAAATGGGCAACATTTTGAACAATTATTGAAACAAAAAGTGATATTTTCGTGTGTTTTTGTTTTCTATCTGAACAAATTAAGATAAATAAAGATTTTTCTAATTTTCTTGAAAATGGATCGACCCATTTTAAAAAAGTCTAACGTCAAAATACAGGACTACGGAAGACCTTTCAAACAAGCTATTACTCGATACCCCTTATGATTCAAAATTGTTTAGGGGATGACCCTGGGGCAGAGGGTGAAATAGTTTTTGGTTGAAAAGTGGTCTCCCTTGACAAATCTTTTGACGTATCTCGGTTTTTTTTTTCTTTTAATCAGTGGTTTTCGATGAATCCGTGATGGGAGGTTTTCAAATGAATACCCTTTATATATTTATTATCAGGAAAAAAGCGACTGATGTTTTGACTGGAAATATACATAATTTTCCAATTAAACAAATGATACTTTGCTTTGTCTTTTTTGTATTTAGAATAGACATTGACTGAAAAACTTCATATTAGACTTTTATTTCTTTTCTAAATGTCAAGGGAGTCAATGTATATCGGGATACCCCGTGTTTACACTGTGTCTTTCCAGAAATACGTTCGATAATATGACTTTTTTCGGTCATGGTTTAGATCAAAAATATTAATACTCAGTACTCGCTCCGCTAATATGTGAAACCTAAAAGTTTAGTCCAGTTTCCTTTCCAGAAATACGTTCGATAATATGACTTTTTTCGGTCATGGTTTAGAGCAAAAATATTAATACTCAGTACTCGCTCCGCTAATATGTGAAACCTAAAAGTTTAGTCCAGTTTCCTTTCCATTTTAACAATTGTAATTCTCACGCCAGCTGGTGAGGAAGTATTGTAATGAAGAAAAGATTCGAAAAGGATATATTAAGTTTTGTAGATGTTATATGATCATGAAAAGCCATCCAGCTCATATCCGTGAGATTGTCAGCCTGTCTGTTTGTCGGTCTGTCTCTCTGCTAATCATTAGCCTTCCTATAATTGGGAAAGTACCAGCCGGATTTTGATACAATTTTCACTCAAGGCTACTACTACTACACCGAAGACAAAAAAGTTTTTGGAAATCGGTCCAGAGGTGGCGGTGCTAGGGACAGAAAATTGTAGGACTTCGAAATTTCAAATTGCAGATTGTAGGGGTTAGCTAGTTCTAAATATTGCATTTTTAGTATCAGTAAAAGACGTTCATTATACAGTAATTAAGGCGCTGTAGGTCGTCGACGAGCCGCGAGAATGTAACTAGACGAGTGCGTACGAAAGTTGTGCCGGTATTATGCCATGTATAGTCAGAGCCGATTGTATAAAAAAATAAAGTAATAATACAATTGTATTAACTCTATAACACCACCAACTATGAGAGTTTCCATGGCCAGAAGATACGGGATTTCACTCAGTCATGGTGAACATTAACTTGTCTAAAATTGCGTAGGTAATACAGAGTCAATATACCTAACGCCATTTTTAAGAGGGCTCAAAGGTTTTGGTATCAGACCTGATGATGATTTGTCTTGTCGCCAATAACATTCTTGCAGCTAGAATATCGAATTATAATAGATTCGTATCAATGTGTGGGAAGTACTGAATCGTTCTTTTTTTATTGTTGGCACTTTGCAATTACTTAATACTGGTCTCAAATCAGTTAAAAAGCGTTTAAGATACCGTATGTAGCGTTTGTCAACCATCAATCTCAGAAAATGTCCACCATCTGACCCACGATGGTACACAATTAGCGCTGAAGCAGTAATTATCCTTTTCCGAAATCCCGCAAAAACTGAAACTGCATTCTCAACCATGCAGAAATAATCAAGACAGAAGGCGCTGCGTCCTTCAAAAGCATCTTGCATGTCACGCAGCTGACAGAAATAATTGCTGGCGGTAAACAAAAAGAAATCCTGGCAGGAGCAGGCAGTTATCCTTTCTGTGAAGGATTTAGATATATACTAAGTGACATATAAATCCGAACACCCAGTTTAAATGGTTTTATTTTAATAAAAGTTGGTGAATGTATTTATCTTACTGTAAATAACAAGTGAAAAAATTATCAGTTGGACATTCCGGTTTTTATGCTGCTTTTTTTTAATTCACTAACGCTCTAAAAATGAATATTTCAGCCGCAGTAAAGAATCAACGTTGGCGGATTTTGGTTCTTGACATCCTTTACGATCGGTTACGATGCCTAGAGTACGGAGACCTGTACGATTTCGTCAACTTAGTGAGTTTGATAGGGGCCGTATAGTGGGACTTCGGGAAGCTGGACATTCTTTTCGGGCAATTGCAGTTAGAGTGCAAAGAAGTGTAGACACTGTGGTTAGGTGTTGTCAGGCATGGCTTCGAGAAGGCCGTACGCAAAGAGCAAGGGGCACTTGCCGCCGCCGTAGAACAACAGACCGTGAAGATCGCCGCCTAAGATTATTGGCCTTAAGGGACCATTTCTCCACTACCAGGTCCATTGCAAATGAATGGTTTGCAGAACACGGAAGACCTATTGGCATGCGAAGTGTTTACCGACGAATGAGAAGTTTTGGCTTGTTTTCATACCGGCCACACTGGGTCCTCCCTTTAACTCGAGAACACCGACGTAATCGCCTTGAGTGGAGCAGACAACGGTCACTCTGGGATCAGGAATGGAACAGTATTGTCTTTAGTGACGAGTCTCGATTTTGTTTAGGCACGCACGATGGTCGTGCCAGGGTTAGAAGGCGACGTGGTGAAAGGAGGAATCCACAGTTTTTTGTTGAAAGACATGTTCATCACACTGTTGGAGTTATGGTTTGGGGTGCTATAGCTTATGGTTCCAGGTCACCTTTAATCTTCATCAGAGGTAACATGAACGCGCAGCGTTATATCCACGAAGTTCTAGAACCCCATCTTTTACCCTATCTTGACACCCTGGCAGATCCAACTTTCCAACAAGATAATTCCCGACCACATGTTGCAAGAGTCACAATAGACTTCTTTCAACATAATGATGTCACATTGTTACCATGGCCGCCAAGATCTCCCGACTTATCCCCATTTGAGCACGTGTGGGATATGATGGGTAGGAGGTTGCTCAATTTGCAACGTCCTCCTCAGACTCTAGAAGCACTTCGAGAGGAGTTGGTGGTTGCCTGGAATGAGATAACACAGAAGGACATTGACCACCTGATCAGAAGCATGCCTAGGCGCGTTGGAGAATGCGTAGCACATCAGGGTGCATCCACACATTATTAAAGGTCAAAGGGCTTTAAAGCAGTGCAATCATTTTGAAATTTTTATCATTTACTTATTATGCTTCATTATGTACTTATACAAAATTTTATTAAAATAAAACCATTTAACCTGGGTGTTCGGATTTATATGTCACTTAGTATACCTACTTATTTAGAAAGGACATGTGCAAATTTTGTTCGCTACATGAAATATTTCACACGAGGTTTGCCTTGGTCTAAGAGAAGTGATGGGGAGCTGTCAACAACTCTCGAAACATTCTGTATGGACCGTAATGGATAAACATGCCAATATGATGCAACTTTGAATTAAAAGGCAGTAGAGGAAGCTTATGCATAGTGCTGAGGTTTTTATTATTTTTCACATATATGCGTATTTAGGTAGCTAACTAGATGTTGCTTAAAAAGCTGCGAAATTCAAGGTACTTCTAATGAAAGATGGAAACAGTTTTCCCCAAAATCGTGTTTAGAAAACTAATAGAATACCGCTCACAAAGTTAAAACTCAAAGGACTTCCGGAGGTAGACCGGAAGAATCGAAATTTCCCAAAATAGTTTCAATTTTTCCGGAATTTATTTGTAGCGAGATTTCAAAATAACTTTCACATTGTCGTTGTCAATTTTTATCCTTTACAAGATGGCATAATTAGAATTTAAATATGACATTTCGTCTCTTGTCCTCTCTCATCAACTTCATTTTTTGATAGTGTTTAGAATTCTGATTCCAAAAATGTATAATATGTCTACATGGACATGACCACACCTAATTTATTTTTGAAAAACAGAATTTCCTATATTGGCTCTGAAATTATCATAATTTGTTTTATATACCAGACCAGACTTCAAATTGAGAACATATTAACAGTTTGGAACACTGGGAAGAACGTGAACAATGTACAGAGAAGAGAGAGGCACAAAATAACGTTCAAGGTTGTGAACCTCTACTATGATTTACCTCTGCTTATTCATGATTATTATTTTATTACCATCAATAAAAAATTTAATTTCGTGTTAGGATTCACCATACCTTTTTATTTCCTTATAATTTTCATCCAATAACAACTGCAAGACCAACTAAGGAAATACATCACTGAATTGTAGAGGAGAAAAAAAATCACAATGGCAACATGTAACTTACTTAAAAATCATTTTGCGATAAATCTGACATACATCTCCGATAATTTCAAGGCCTACTATGGAAATTGCCCTTCTTTTTTAAATAAATAAGATTTGTCAATGTTAATATGATATAATTGTATAATATTAATGAAATAATGAAATATTACATTTTTGGAATCAGAATTATAAACTCTATTCGCCTGTGCAAAAATTAAATATGGCGTCTATAAGATGGAGGAGAAGAGGCGAAATGTCATATTGAAATTTTAATTATACGATATTCTGGAGGATACAGAGTTTCAACGTTAATGTGCAATTTATTTTGAAACCTTACTACAAATAAAGCCAGAAAAAAATTAAAACGATTTTGGGAAAATTCGTTTTTATCCGTTTCAATTCGGAAGTACTTTGGGTGTCAAAACATTTTGAGCGCGACTCTGCTCCGATTTAACCGTTTCTGAGATCCCAATGTTGAGGGTAGAATTTGAAACACCTGGTACATTTCCTTAAATAGCATGGTATGCGTCATATTGAATGGATAAGTTTGTGGTTTTAGACGCCCAAGCCGAACTCGTCTCAGTTGCATAACTCTTCTATCTACTGTTCTTTTGAAAGTTGGAAAAGGATAATAAGAAAAGGTAACGAAAAGAGATGGATTCCTTCTAGAATGGCTAAAGATATTTCATTGCATTTTGAAATAAGGAAATAGAATGGCAGGCAGCCTGAAATGTTGTAGCTAAGGAATTGAAGATATTCTCTATCCTTGTTTAAGGATTGTTTATTGGGTGGGTCCGATTTTAGCACCCATTTGAAAAATCGCGATTATGTGAGGCTTACTTAATTTCCAACAATGATTTTTCAATGTTCAAATTCAAAGTGGAGGAGTGGTCTGGGGCATCTTCCTCCGGTTATAAAAAAAATGATTGTAGTAGCAGATAATAGGTAACCTAGAAGCTACAGCGTCAGACAGCGACACATACTCCGTACAGGATCGGACTTATCGGCATTTTCCAACAATGAATAGCAGACCAGATCAGAGTAGCTCTTAGTAAGGCAACATTATACCATTAATTTGTATGGATGATTGCATAGTCTCAGATAATTAAAAATTGTTTGTTCAAAATAAGGGAAAACTTAGTAGAAGTACCGATTCTCTACCAGCTGAAGTGGAGTAATTTATACACAAAGTGCACCAGGCACAACTCATCAACAAGACTACAGATGTATATTGGGATATGCTCATTAAGAAATGCTATCGTCACTCGGTTTGAATTCAGTCAATGTTAAACATAATCATTTTCGAAAAAACTCTCTGTGCTATATTTTAATAGTCTGATAACTTATTCCGGCATAGTTGCATGTGTACACAATCTCCACGGATAATTACTATGTTCTTTGATGACGCAAAATTTATTTGTTCATAGTCACAAAATTTAACGAAACGACGTTTCAACTTTTTTCGAGAATTATAAGTGAGCTGAATATAAAAAACGTGTTACCAAGTAAGCCTTATCACAAATTAGTATCTATAATTATTTTCACACTCTTTCCATAAATTACTATTCGAGGAATCGAATTTTGCAAACTTTTCCACACTAAGCTTGATCAGATGCGGTTCAGAAACATTTTAGCTACACAGAAATTCTAAGCGTTGTTAGCGATATATGTAACCTTAGAAAGCACGCCTCTTTTCGGAATTTTTGGAACAACCTATATTTCTAGTATGGTCCAAAATAATCTAAAAGTATACAAACTTTTAATAACAATTTTTCACGTTTCTTAGTAGTTATGTTAAAAAAATAATCAGCATATCCCAAAACAATAATTGTTCCTTTGTTGCTGTTTTCTGAAGTTATTTCCCTTGTTTTGACTCACAACAGTAATCCCCATACAGAACCTGTTTGGTCCATACTCATACTGTAATTAATTAATTTGATGCTGAACAATACACATGTCGACGCAGCTAACAGCGCTGAAACCACAGTCTGACCCTGTACCACTGCTTCAGGCTGATGCGTGCGCATCGACATCTCGGGTTATATTGGTGCTCTATATTCGTATTCTAATAATGCACTGTTGTGCTTGAGCATAAAATTCACTCGTCTGACAAATACTAGCGAGAGTGGTTTTCCTGGCCCTACAATGTAGTAGTAGTATGTGAGGATTATAACGGTAACCTTAATTCTTTAATTGGTAGCATATCGTAAAACCACACTTCCTTACACATTGACCCTACCTTAAATCTCTCTGTATTCAAAACCATTCCACCATAGCACATCTGCGCACCGTAGATGAATGTGAATTTAAGTGAAGGTAACGTTGGCAAACACCGAAATACCTTTATCCCCTTAGGAACGCAGAGAAGCTTATTTTAGAGCTCTTTCGCAATCCTCGGAAAGGTGCCCTTTGTTCATCCAAATCTTTTAATGCCGGTATATTCCTTTTTCCACACCATTGATGTTACACAAAAATCCGCAAATCCGCAGAGTATTCTGATCAGTTTTGTTCGTTCTAGAAGAGGTACACTAGAGTGATAATAGTGTATGTGTGTTTGATTTTGATTGAGCTTTTCACAATTTAACTCCTAAAACTTGTCTTGTGTTTTTGGAACTTCTTTTGTCTGGCAAAAAAACCACGTATATGTTTAGATTTCTGTTTATTGTACCACGTTTCGACCACCACTCAAATGGGAAGAAGTCCTAATATTGCACAAAGAAGATTTACAATTACAGAAGAAAGTTAACTTAACAAGCGTATAACGGTTGTTTCAAATTCGACATTCATTATTGGGATCTCAGAAACGGTAACGGATACGAAGTCGCCTAAAGGTGGCAAATGTGCGAATTTAGGCAGCCAACAAAATGCCGCTTAGAAAGCCTCGAAGTTCAACGTACTTCCAAACACAAATGAGAAAAACCGATCTTGTCCAAAATCGTTTTAATCTTTCCCTGACTTTATTTGTAGCAGGATTTCAAAATAAATGAAACATCAACATTGCCACTTTTTCTCATCTGCAAGGCATAACAAGAACTTCAATATGACGTTTCGTCTCATTTTGGACATCCGCTATGACTTACCTCTGCTTATTTATGATTATTATTGTTATTACCGTCAATAAACGTTTCATGTTCTGATAAGGTTTCACCATACCTCTTTATTTCCTTAAAATTTTCGTTGAGACAACAAATTTATGGTCAACAAGGAAAATACATCACTGAAAAGTCCATTTAAATGTACAAAATTCAAATTTAGCGTACATATGACAAAACAAAGTTGGTGATGGAAGTCGAAAGAAGCAGCCTCGAATTGAAAATTTGTGTACGATATCTTGTATAGGGGAAAAATGGCAATGGCAGTACGCAACTTATTTTGAAATCTCATCTCAAAGTTACAAAAAAATAAAAATGGTTTTGAGAGGCGAAACAAATGGCTGTCTGATAATTTCAAGTTCTACCTAGGAAGTTCTGTTATTTTGAGATAACTAAGGTTTGGCAATGTAACTGTATGACATATTTGTATTATACATTTGTGCAATCAGAATTTCATACTCAATTCATATGTGCAAGAATTCGTCGTCCAGAAATTCTAATTACGCTATATTGTAAAGTAGAAAAAGTGGCCATGTTAGCGTGTAATTTATTTTGAAATCCCACTACAAATCAAGCCGGGAAGAAAATAAAACGATTTTAGGATTTTCTTCCGTCTCTCGTTAGAAGTACCCCGAATTTCGAGGCTTTCTAAGCGACATGTTGTTAGCTACCTAAATATGCAACTTTGCCCCATCTAAGCAACTTTGTATCTATTACCGCTTCCAAGATCCCAACGGTGAGATTCTTCTGTAATTGTTGTCTTCTGTGTTGCAATATTAAGAGTTCCTCTTATTTGGGTGGTGTTCGTAGAATAAACACAAATCTTAAAATATACAGTGGAATCTACTTAAAATGAACTTGCTTATAATGGAAACCCGCATATAATGGACACAATTTCTATTTAAATAATTGCATGTGAAATCCTCGGATATTATAGACTCGCTTAAAATAGACCCTCGCATATAGCGGACTATTTTAATCCATTATATGCAAGCTATTTTGGTAGTTCCCCGTAGCAGATTCAGCTGATGCAGTCGTTTACGGCGGTTTGGCTTCGTAGTATATTTATTAGAGTTATAAACATGTCGAAAAATGCGAAACGTGCATTCACTTTACACGAAAACTTCACAATAATTAGTGAGCTTGAGCAGGGTTCATCTCAAGCAAATATATGAGCTCGTATGGCTATAAAAAAATCCACTATGTCAAATATTTCGAAAAACCGTGACAAAATTAAAAATGACTGGAAATCAAATTGTCGAAAGAAGAAATGCGGTTATCGCTGCATCCCCAGGTCGATGATGTGCTGTTTAAAAGGTTTCAACAAAAGCGTGCTAATAATTTTCCAATAAATGGACCTATGCTACAAATGCAGGCTGACGAATTTGGGAAATTGATTGGAGATTACTTCAAATGTAGTTCCGGTTGACTAGACAGGTTTAAGAAAAGACATAACATTGTATTTGGAGAAATGGGTGGTGAGTCAGCTTCAGTTAACCAGAACTTTGGCGATGACCGGATTACTCAAGTTTCGCCCGTAATATCCAGTGATTCTTCAGATGATAACATATTCAATGCAGATGAAGCCGGTATATTTTGTAGAATGCTACCAGATAAAACTCATAAATTAAAAGGTGAAACTTGCAATGGAGGGAAACTATCAAAACAGCGAATAACTGTTATGATTTGTGCTAATGCTTCTGGTACTGAAAAAAACGGAAACTATTGACAATAGGTAAGGGAATGAATAGAAATTCATGTTCTAAATTGTTTGATATTCAATGACAGTGCTGCAAAGAATTTATGAGCTTTTTTTCTATTTCAGGGAAATTTAAGGATCCCAGGTGCTTTAAAAATGATAAAACAATGCCCGTCGATAATGTTGGAAATAATAAAGCTTGGATGACTTCATAAATCTTTGAAGAATATTTAAAAAAGTGGGACGCTGAACTTGTTCAGAAAAATCGTAAAATTTTGCTCTTGGTGGATAACTGCCCCGCTCATCCAAATATTTCACTTAATAACATCAACCTTAAATTTTTTCCACCCAATGTGACATCAGTTCTGCAACCAATGGACCAGGGTGTCATCTGGAGTCTTAAACAAATATATCGGAAACATACGTTGATGAAAATTATGGAGCTTTAAGAAGATGTCAACATTACCAAAGCTGGCACCATTTTAGATACTATAAATTTGCTTACTATTGCGTGGGAATTGGTTACTCCAGAAACGATTGGTAATTATGTTCGCCATGCTGGTTTAGTGAAAAACATAACTGAAATCGTCAACGATTTTAATCCAGAAGATGGAATTCCATTAAGTGATTTACTGAAAATTAATAGTTGACTGAATATAGACAAATTTAATGAGTATGTAAATGTTGACAGTAATTTAAAAGCAACACAGGAGTTGTCAGACTCAAATTTGGCTAATGAAGGATCCGTTGATGACGAACAGGAAGACTAACTAGAAAACAACGATGAAGACGAGCTTCCAGTGACAACTAAGGAGGCATTATTAGACTGCATGAAAAAGTTGCAACATTATTTTCAGCAAGAAGAAGATAGTACGGCCACACTTACCAAATTAAATAGAATTCAGCTTGCTGTTCTAAATAAGTATACAAGAAAACAATCTGTTCATATGAAAATTACTACACAGTACGTATGCCTGCAATATATGTATCAGATTCTGAAAAAGTGCAAATTTCAAAATTACATGTTACTTTTTTGTATGTATCTTTATTTATGTAATACATGTTAAACAAGCACATTTTAAGCTTTTAATATGTTATTTCTGCATTTCTTTTAAGATGGTCATCTGCCTATAATAGACTATTTGTCACAGTCTCGCCGAGTCCATTATAAGCGGGTTGCACTGTACGTGGTTTTGATTTTGCCAATCAATGGAGTCCTATGATCTTTTTTTCGTCACCCAGAACTGCCGAGCACTTCTGCGTAATAAAATCAGGCTCCATTCTCTCTTTAAATAGAATTCTTCAGCATGACATCATCTCGTAATAACTTCTGAGATTTTGTATTCTCAGAAGTCTCAGAAGCCGACTACCCGCGGCAGCAGATATAGGTAGCAAAGCCGGTACTCAAAGACTGCGGCAGATACGTATATACATGTATGTATGTATGTATTTAGCTGTAAGTCCTCCTCTGGCTGAATATGTGAATCATTGGTATAAGCGTGTTTTAATAGACAATTCAACTAAAAACGAGAGGATCCAATTCTTCAAAATTGTGGGTTGTGAAGGCGTTGCTCCCTTTTCTAAGATCGTTGCAGGCAATCTTCTTTTTGTGTCATCTAAAGGCTCCGAGGAGCTAATATATCTGCCAAAGCCAATAGTGTCTAGGAACAATGCGTCAAGTAGATTGATTCTGCACTTCCCACGCAACGTTGTCATCAGATCATAATGCCCACGTTAGTCCCTTTGAGCAAATTGCAGACTTAACAACAAAATTAAATGGGTCAGTTCAGCCACACAGTCCCATATACAATAAGTACATACTTCATAGTCCCCATTCGTTTGATAACGCTAACGCTAGTTTATTCCGCTGCTGGACCACACTGGTCAAACCCGTCATAAGCGTCATAACATCCCTCCCAGCGATGCTGCCAGACGCAAGGCAGGGCTCGGCAAAAGTCAAATATATCTCTAAGTTTGTACTAGGTAATTTGATGTGTGAAATATATACTAATAGGTGCGTAAATTACTAGGGTTGGAAGCTAGTAAATACAATGCCTACAACCCTCAGCCCCGATTTTCACCACTTTCACAAATTTTTTGGAAACAATTAGGAGCCTCTAAATCGTCAAAAAACGAAGTTTGATAGATTTTGATCTTTTTCGTGTTTTTGACCCTAGCCTCGCCACCACTAGGTCGATGTTCAAAACTGTTTGGCCATTGGCATAGTAGTAACCTTGTGTAAAGATTTCATTCAAATCCGAGCAGTACTTTCTAAGTTAGTTATATTAAAAACCTAATATCTTATATTCGAAATTTTTGCCGACTACAATACTTCCTCGCCAGTAGGCGTGGGAAGAAAAATAGTACTTTTGATAGTCACAATATTACAGGTAAACTCTCAAAGCATTTTGATGTTGTCAGAATGGTCTTCAACTATTCAAAGCATGACATACCGATTCTGGTAAAGGCATAATCAGGTCTTTATTCTGCGCAACTAAAGTGCAAGTCACTTTTGTTTATTACATCTTCATCGGTACATATACTCGACCTTGCTTTCAAGGTGATGGATATCCATTCTAATTAATTCTATGTGGACTTAGATTCGGTATCACTCTTGACTTGTGATATGAATCCGCAAGGTTTTTGTTTTCCAATTCATTTATGTTGAACTGGCCGATATGTCTGCTTCTTTGTTTCAAGGATTTCGAGGTTTAGCATTGAAGGTTTGTTCCAGCAAGCAGTTCAGAACCAGTTCCGAATTATTTTTCTGCGCATGCTCAAGAAAGGTGCAGATCAGAACTAGGTCCGAGTTATTCTGTTCTGTTCTGTTGTAATTTGAAAGAACACGTTTTTTGATGTACTGCTCAAAAAATAATGGGGAAACAAGATGGCAGACTCACAAAGAGGAGTAGCTTGGTGGATTATTTTGAAGAAATAGTACGAAGCTTTGTTTTTTACTTCCCACGCCTTCCAGCCAGAGAGTATTGTAATCGCGAAACATTCCGAAAGTTGCAGGTTACATGGCATGTAAATCACGAAAAACCAATCAACTCCGTCTGCTCATCCTTGACCCCTCTAGAACTTGGACAGTATCTCTCGGATTTTGATCAAATCTTCACACACCCTACTGAGCGGGGCCGTGGCAATTGCTTGTTCCGGAAGCTGCTCTGTTCAGTATACTACTTCTTCTCGTTCAAGTGCTTGTGCAAGCGTTACGGAATGCTTCAGGTACCGATTGCCGGGTGGCCGTACAAGTCTGCCAATGGGCCACTTTAGGTCTATTTAACATCATTAACACGCAAAAAGGAGGTGGTAGACAAGTACCAGTCGAGCGAGGCGTTATTTCCCGCTACCTTTTTCCATGGTGTTCAAGAGTGTTCGCATGTTTCCACTCCTAAGCTACGCCGTCGGTTATCTTTCCAAACAAATAAATTAATGATGATGAATCCGTCGAGTACTGAGAATTCCGGACGTAAACTCACCCGGGTGGACGGTGGACTCGAGGGAACATCATCGATGATAAAATTTGTTCCACGAACATTTTCGGGAATAACAGCAGCATTCATGCTGTTCAGCGCCAGTCTAATCGTCCCGCGATTCTTTTCTTGGCAGAGAGCAAAATCTCAGACTGTGCACCGATTAATGATTCTGGCGAGCCAAATTACGAGGTGCCCTGGCATTTAGATTTCCCCTGTGAGGCGGCTTCCATATACAAGAAATGTTACTACTTTGATCAGGACTGAAAACTCTAACCTATTAGTAACTAAAAATGAAAGGAATTATAATATTATTATTACCAATAACATAATTGGAAGTCCAGACCAAAATTTGCCAATGTATTTTTTATTTCTGGATCTTGTCCTATAATCAGCGAAATATTTCCTCCTTATTCACTTGAATCTTTTCCAAAGTGATTTTGATTTATTATCAATTTTTTGAACACATATAGTAAGCGGTTAAGATTTAGATTTGATATACGAAATGTTGTCAGTTTTATAAAAGGCACAAAATGGCAGCGAGAAAACTCAACCACTCATGAGGAGATTATCGGCAGTTCTTATTCTGTAAACACGCATGCGCTAACAAATTCGATCTTTTAGTTTTCTCACAGGGCCACAACTGCTAGAACCAGTTTAGAACCGGTTCCGAATAATTACGGAATTTGTTAGAACACAGAAAACTGCCCGTTACAGGACCAGAACTATGTTCTGTTGAAACGGTAAGTTCGGAACTATTTTGATGATTTGTTGGAACAAAGCTGAGGATATTTCTCCCACCCATATGAATGGAAAAAAATATTATTATGCATAATTCTTGTATGTTGCACTCCTCATCCTGCGTAATTGCTGCATATGCAGAAACTAGGAAAGAAGTAGTGTTCATACCGACCCGTTCGTCAAGTATAAAGTACAACTAAATTAGAAGACGGAGTACAAGTCTGATGTGTCCGTATAGGAGGCTAAGAAAGTTGGACCTTATGAATGTTTGGATGGATGTCCGTATTTCTATGTCTAAGATAAAATCCGTGTGGCATTCGATTTCTGAAATCATCCAGCATAGTTCATGTTGTGACGTCGGCCGTGTATGGGGCATTTATGAAATAGTTTTGTAACTTGCAAAGAAAAAAGAAAATTGGAATTCGATGGACGATGACTGTCCGTTTGGCTTATAGAGATGTCTGTTTCGTTATTGACTGGGCGGCATGTTTACGTCAGTATCGGCGTAGATAGTGAAACACTATTTCATGCTATAATCCCACATATTAACTAGTTCTTTTGTGAGAAATTTGTTTTGGGATAGTGGGAAACGATTATTGCAAGAGGTATCTACTTGCTGGTGTATGATGAATGGATAGGATAATTTCGATAACTGATTACTAATAGCCAAGCTAGTAACAAAGCAGATTTTTAGAGGTAAAAAAATGGAGGCAACAGTACATTTGAAAAAAAATACAAATTAACTCGACTGCATTAACTAAAGAGTACACATTTTTAATTGTACTATCAGGATGAACCTAAAGTCGTCTCTAATGTCAAAATTCATCAAACCGTTTAAGCCGTAGACCGCTAAATAGAAGCTTAGATCCGCAAGTTTGTTTTTATAAAATACGCAATGTCACTCTCACTGTCAAGCCACATCTAGAGACACCTCAAAATAGAAGCTTTAGAGTTGAAATATTTACTAAAGCATTTTGATTTTATTGAATTTTAATATACCCAGTGTCGCTCGCACTTGGACTGTATCCAGTGAAATAGGATTTTTTGTCCACATACATACCCACGCATTCGTACATATTAGAAAAATTAGTTCTTTTTTTTAAACTGATACCCCCTAGTTTTGCTTGAACAATATCAAAACAATTGTAAGTAAAGTCTTATGAACACACAGACTGATGCTAATCAAGCTCAAATGAGGGAATACTTCATCATTCCAGAATTATTGGCAGCATTAGATAGGTGTCCGTTAAGTATGAGAAATGCTGCTTTTATTATTGAAACGACCATTGAGACACTTGGACATAACAATGCTGACTTTCTTATAAGCAAGTCCTCTATTCAAAGAATTCGTACCGAAAAGCGAAAGGAGCATGCAGAAGCTATAAAGCTTGATTTCCAAAGCGAAGTACTGGATACTGAAACTTTCCACTGGGATGGCAAATTATTTTAAATGCATGCAAGTCTACAGAAGAACTTCTAGCGATTGTTATAACTTATGAAAATAAAGAGCAACTTATCGCTGTGCCCAAATTGGACAGCTCTTCAGGCAGCAAGCAGGCTCTGGCAGTTTGGGATGCTGTTGCCTGGAATCTTGAAGTTGTGATACTAACTGCTCCAAATTTCAGATTTTAGGACTGCCTTAGTTTAGTAGAACTGTGAAAAACCTCCTCGTGTAGATTGTTTCACAATCTCGATACCCTGACATCGAAGCGGTTGTATCGGCCAGTCCTAAATGTACGAAGTTCGACACGGTTAGGATAGCAGGCGGAAGTCAGATGGGTCTATCTAGCAGGCCCATCGCGCGGCAACATCTTGGAGGGGACCTCTGAGGAGCAAAGCCCATTGGCTAGATCGCCGACGGTTCGCTGTTGCGAAAGGGTCCCTAGACTGTCCGTTAGAAAAAAGTCATCGATCAGTTGGATACCCCTCGCCGGAGCAGCATCGAGCATGGAAAATGTAGTCGGGGTGACAGCATCCCAAACAAGTTAACAATACTTGAGGCATGATCTTATTTGGGCCTTGTACAGAGTGAGGAGATTATGTGGTGAAGAGCTTAGCCTTAAACAAATAGCCTAGCTTTTTCCTAGCAGCTGCCGCTATGGACGAGATGTGTTCATGGCGATCAAGTCGTCAGTGATCGGGGCTCCGACCAGCCAATTGTTGCGTCACTGAGCAGTGATTACCTTCAGGTCTCTTTTCAGAGATGAAGTCGCTGCTTTCATCATCGAAGCTGGGGATTGGGTTTAACGTATAGGAAAGGAGGTCGTTGATATGTAAGAGGAACGGTGTCGGAGCCAAGACCCTGGGGAACATTCGCGTTGACGTTATGGGATCAAGAGGAACCCGTCAATTGCGACAGGTATCTTGCGGCCAGAGAAAAAGCTATCCATCCATCTGTAAAGCTTTTTTGGGAGGCCATAGGATGGCAGTTAGCATAAGAGGGCAGCATGCAACAAAAGACTGGACGAGTTTACCACAATTGCGTGAGGTAAGCAAGGAGGACGCCTGTGGATCGCAGGTGCCAAAAACCTTACTGCCTATCGCTAATCAAGCCGTGACCCTCGAGGTACTCCGGACGCTCCCGATTTATGCACCCCTCCATCACATTGCTTATAACAGAAAGCACAGCTATAGGCCTGTAGTTAAAGGGTTGGTCTAGATTCTGTTTTGGGATGGGTTTAGTTAAAAGCAATTTCACGTTTTCTGGGAAAATGCCGGATTCGTAAGATATCTGACAGACACGCGATGAATTGTGGCAAGCTCCGCTGCACACCTCTTCAACACAACGGCAGGAATCAGGTCGGGACCAGAACCTTTGTTGATGTCGAGCGACAAGAGTATCCATCTTATGGTCTTATTCCTGAATGTTACTTCCCGCATAGTGTAGAAAACCTTTTGAATCGACATTACTCGGGAGTGCCAACTCCACCATGCACGTCCCCATGGTGGAGTTGGCAGCAAAGATCTTGGCAAGCACTTCCACCTTAGCCCTACAGTTGGTTACATTCAATATCATCCTGACACGTAAGTGGTGGAAGGCTACTCTGAGAGAAATTCCTTTCAGTCTGCTTGGCCAGCGTCCGGAAAGAAACTTTTACACACGAGTAGTATCGGTCTTTGGTATTGCGGACCGCTTCGTTATTTTTGTTTCTGAACTCGACGCCTGCTTGTCTGTTCTCTACATTGGGGTTTTGTTAGAAGGTTCTGTGTGCCTTGGCCTTCTGTTGACTAACAGTGTCGCATGATTTGTTGAACAAGCCGTTGGATCCTGGTTTAGGCACTCCTACTGTATGAGGGATGTATTCCCCCATTCTAACGTGGATAATTACAGTTATAGATGAACATACAGCCGATGCATTCGCATGAACAAATTCATATATGTGCTACTGACATTTATGGACAAAGGTATTATTTAAAGTCGATTGATTGAATAAAAAAGTCCCTTTATTTGGAGCTCTGCAGCGATTTTATTTTGAAAACCTACTGGCACATTTTCAATGATTAAGCCATCCAGAAGTTTTAAAATCGTATAGGTATTCGTTTTTCACAAGCGATAACGTCATAAAGGTAATTGATTCTATCTATGTATAATAACACTACCCTGCAGGAAACTCCTCTCCGTTACGTTATTTCGGTAAGTAATACATATTTAATTAACCCTTACACCGACCTTTAAGTTGTCGTATCACGTAAAGAAGTCCAGAGAGTACCAACAACATGCTTTAAGCATGTGTAAGAATGTGCCTGTGCGATATTTATCTTTCTATAGCATAATGGGGTACGACGTTGTCAAGTCTACGTTTTCTCTTAGTCTAGGGAAATTATGCACAATTTGGCAACACCGCATGGGGGTATCTAGGAATGTCCCTGATCTACGAAGTTTCAAGCCCCTAGGGCTTCAAATGAAGGAGATACCCATTGAACCTCATGTAATTGCAGATATAACCGTACCCTATAGTCGTCGGACAGTTACTTACTGAATGGCCCCTGTATACAAAAATCGTATCCAATCTCATGACTCTCGCTGTTTCTAGAAAATACCAGATGTTCGAAATGGGTATATAAGCAGCCAGCCGCTTGTCGGAGGATCAACATTACAGTTATCAGCAGATGATATATGAGCAAAGCAATGCCATTGCAATCCAGGGTGAACCATACGAACAGTTTCTGTCATATTTGTGGTGATGTGACACTGAAAAATCAGCAAAGGACCTTAAGCCCACTTGTAAGAAAAGCCTACGAGTTATATTTCGGGTTCAAAGTTGCCGATCAAGACATAACTAGGGATTCCAAAACATGCTGCCACTCTTGGTCAAAACCTTACCAGGATGGCTACGGGGTACTCACACTTCTATGAAATTTGGAATGCCAATGATTTGGCGGGAACCTAAAAATCATGTTGATGATTGTTACTTTTGTTTAACAAAAATTCTGGGATTTTATAGCAAAGGCAAGCATAAAATAGTGTATCCTAATATCTCCTCAGCCAGTAGACCTGAAACCTCATGACTCTTCTAGCCTACCTGTTCCTAAGCCTCCAAAGAAATATGATGAGCCAGATAATTCTGACACAGAGGAGTCGGAAGCCGGTTCAAGTTTATAAGAGGAAGTCGTTTTAGAATGTAGTAGCGGCAAACAGTCACATTTTATATATCAGGAAGAGCTCAATGATATAGGTCGTGATTCAGATTCCCAAAAGAATGGTACAGCTGCTTGGATTTCGTTTGCAGCAATGGAACCTTTTACATACAGGTATGAAAATTAGCACGTCATGTTATTCCAGGTTTACTAAATGAACTTGGCATTTTCTGTGCACCTACCGAGTGGCTACTATTTATTGACTCTTCGAAGCCAAGTCTAAAGGCAATTTTGTTGTCCAATGGAAAGGAACGGCTATAAGTTCCCGTTGGTTATTCTGCAAATATGAAAGAAACATACCAGAACATGCGCATATTACTACAAAGCATAAAATAAGAAGATCATATGTGAAATATCTGTGCAGAGTGGCTTCACAAAATATTGTTGTTTTATTATGTGAATGGGATAACAGAGCCAGAAACCAACATTACTTACGTGAGATCGTTGTGCCTGGCCAGAAAAAATATCCTTCATGAACCCTTTGTAGATCAGCAGAAGGTTTATTTATCTCCTCTGCACATGAAACTATTGTTTATAAAAATATTCGTGGAAGCTTTAGGTAGATAAAAACATGCATTCCTTTATTTGAGACGGAAATTCCCGCGTATAAGTGAACCAAAGGTCAAAGAAGGAATTTTCGTTGGACCTCAAACACTCGATCCTCTTAAGGACCAAAATTTTGAAACTACAATTCCGATAAAGGAAAAAAAGGTGCTTGGGATGCCTTTAAAAATGAATGTAGCAACTTCCTAGGCAACAAAACGTCGGTCAACTACAAAGATATAGTTGAAGCACTTATCCAACGTTATAAGGCCGTAGGTTGCAACAGGTCACTTAAAATGCATTTTGATGACTCCCAGAATTCTTCCCTGACAATTTGGGTGCAGTTTCAGATTGGCCTGGAGAAAGGTTTCACCAGCAAGTTGCTCAGATGGAGAGGCGCTATAGTGGAAAATGGACCCCAAACATGCTTTCGGACTACTGCTGGACCATTAAACATGAAACCGCTCATGGCGAATACCAACGAAAAATGACAACCAAATAAATTGTTTGATTGTTTGTTTATACAATATGCAGTATACTTTTTAAAAAAGTGGATTTGCTATATCTTTTAATTTTTAAAAATTCACAACTAGATCACTTATAATAATAAAGTATTTTCATATTTTATATTCTTTTTTCTCTAAAAACTCGTGGGTGATGGAGAGAAATTGTCTGCACACTAGATTTCAGTACAACACAGTTTTTTTTCTCTACTTTATTAGCAATCAGAATGTATGTACATTCTATAAGCTAATTTGCTGGATGGTACAATTTTTAAGTAGTTGTACCTCATGACGGGATGAAGCAGACATCGACAACGATGTCACCTCAGTCTTGCAAGTCTAGTGGCAATTTCCTTTTCAGTCTCCTGGTCTCAGTGGGATCTAATAGCGATGGCAGCAGTGGGTTTGGATGGTCGCTAAGCCTAGCACGGTGTTTGCAACTTCTTTCCATGATGAGTTCCCTGATGAATGGGATTTTCAAATCCCTATGGAGCGTTTCATTTGAGACATACCAAGGCGCATCTGCAATGCTTCTAAGGATTTTTGATTGAGCTCGTTGAATGGTTGAAAGGTTTGACTTGCTAGCGCAGCCCCAGAGTTCGATAACGTAAGTCCAAATGGGCTTGATGATGGCTTTGTATATCAGTAACTTGTTTTCTATGCTTAGTTTTGATTTGCGTCCTATCAGCCAATTTAACTCTTTACTTTTCAAGTCCACCTGATTCCTTTTGTTGGATAAATGTTGCTTCCAGTTTATTTTGTCGTCCATGTGCAATCCCAGGTATTTAACACTTGCATGTTGAGGTATGGTGACTTGATTCAAGGAAACAGCTGGGCACTGTCTTTTGCGGAGAGTGAAGGTGATGTGCGTGGATTTGGTTTCGTTGACTTTGACCTTCCATTTGTTCAGCCAACTTCCTATATCGTCTAGGTGCCTCTGTAGTTCACTTGAAGCGTGGTCGGGATCTTCATCAGTTGCAAGAATCGCCGTATCGTCTGCAAATGTGCCAACTGTTGTTTCAGTTGTTGTGGGTATATAACTCCTGATTTCATAGGGTAGTAGCTTGAAGTCTCACTGTTTAGTTTAACTTTGTAGCAGCGGTCACTTAAGTAGGATTGTAGCAACTTGAGGTACTTGGCTGGCAATACTTTCTTTATTTTATGCGACAAGCCTGCAACTAACTTTATCAAATGCCTGCTTCACATCTAGGAAGGCTGCCGTACAGTATTCTTTTCTTTCGAAGGATTTGGCGATTATATCCGAAAGGCGGTGACACTGCTGCACAGTTGAGTAAGCCGGCCTAAAGCCAAACTGATGATTAGGGATCCAAGCTAGCCGATCCAGTTGGCCATTTATTCTATTGAGGATAAGTCTTTCCAAAAGCTTAGAAATTACTGGCAACAGGCTGATCGGCCGATAAGAACTAATATCCATTAGATTTTTTCCTGGTTTCGGTACCATAATTATAAGCGCACTCTTGAAGGACATGGGCCAGTAGTCTAGCCTTATAATCGCATTAAATATATAAAGCAATTTCATCAAGCGTTTCTTGTAACATTTTGCCTGTGATCATGTCAGCTCCGGGAGCTTTTTTTATATTTAGCCTGTTTATTTCATTTTGTAATTCCTTCGGAGAGAAAAGTGCTAACCGTTCTTGAGTTAAAAGATGGATGAGATTGGCTTCATCTACTTCCTGCACTGGATCGTCATTGTGTGGGATGAACACTTCGGCAAGGTGTTGTGCAAATGCGTCAGCTTTTTCTTTATCGCTTTTTGCCCATTGACCATTAGCTACTGTTTGGCTACGGATTGGGGGTGATGTAGAATGAGGTTTTCTCTTAGCTTTTATGGGCTTCCATATGGAGTTATCTTGTCTCGTGAGTTGAGATACGTAGCCTTCTACGGAGGCATTCCTCATTTCTTGAAGTTTAGACTTTAGCTTATTACAGCAGGTGTTGTACTTTGTTCGGCTGGCTGGCGTGCGGGTACGTTGCCAAATTGATCGTGCTCTCCTGTTCTCTGCAACTAGCTTCTTTATTTCAACGGGGATATTTTTTGCTTTGTAAGCACAGTCTATGAATGGTGTGAATTCTTTCGCTGCCTGTTGGAGTGTACAAATAAAGTAGACACAGTAGACGCAAAAAACCCGAAAAAATTTCGGAGAGCGACAAAAATTTTCAGAATGCCGAGCAGTGTATGCTTCGTTGAATTCTATCTGCAGAAATATCAAAATATAGATAAAATGTCCTTATATTATACTAAAATCATCATGTCAAATCGACATATAAAGAAAATCTGTTAACCAGTTATTCCAAATATTGAGAAAAAACGCTCTAATACAATGCATTTCGTACTGACAAGCCGATCAGTTTTCTCCGAGTGACGTCATGCGCCACGGCGTACGAGATTCGATCGCAAAGTGAGTATATCTTCCCGAGTTATAACATGGTTGTCTGCGTGTATTTTTGGTCAGATGGACGTCAGTAGCATGTTTAGTTGTTCAATGGCAAGTAGTCCACATCTACTATTTCGCCAGAATAGTCAGCCTCTAGCGGTCACAGTGGTGACTGGGCAATCAAAAGCGAACGGAGATCTTTACATAATGGGTAATTGCTATATACTTCCGCAGTGTGGGAAAATCACAAGTTTATAGAGGAACTCAAAACTATAATCATTTGTCTCATATTAAAACCATCGAAAGATGCCGGACTAACTGATTCATACAGACCTATCTCACTTTTATCGTGTTTAGTTAAAACCTTTGAGCGCATGATAAAACTCAGATTAGAATTTTTCATCGAAAGCAACAAACTATTCCCAGACTCCCAGTACGGTTTTAGAAGAGGTCGCGGAACATTAGAACCGATAAGTCAACTATTGTTGGATGTCAAGTTATGTTTCTCCAGAAACCACTACCTTTTGTGCTGGTTTTTGGATTTGAAGGGAGCATATGACTTGGTAGATTTGAGAATACTTATGCAAAAGTTAACACAAAACGGTCTATCTAAAAAATCCTCAGCTAGCATAATCCAGTTGTATATAAATAGAAAAATGTATATAAGAAATCATAAAAATGAGTTATTCGGCCCCAGAACGATGTACAACAGCCTTCCTCAGGGTTCAATTCTTAGTCCTATATTATTTAATATACATACAACTGACTTCCATGGCATTTTCGACAAGGAAGTTCAAGTCATTCAATACGCCGACGATATATGTGTTTACAGTGCTCACAATTCATACCAGTACTGCCTCCAAAAGTTTGAACTCGTGGTAGAGAAAGTAAAAAATTGGTTGCTAGAGGTAAATCTCCAATTGGCTGTAGAGAAGTCTGCGATGATGTGTTTCACAAGACACAGAGTAGCACTTCCCAGCCTATATGATATCAGTGGCCTTAGTATACCCGTGGTTCAGCAATATAAATACCTAGGAGTAGTGCTGGATTGTAAGCTCACTTGGGGCAAGCATATTCAGTACTTAAAAACAAAAGCTGAAAAAGGGATTAACATACTTAAGTGCACCACAAAAAAAAAGTGGGGATCAGATCCTAAAATAGCGCTTATTTTTTACCAGTCTTACGTAAGGTCCGTATTGGATTATGGTTGCATGCTGTACGGTTCCGCGGCTAAGTCTCACCTAACTAAAATTGACCGAATACAACATTAGGCCTTAAGAATTTGCATGGGAGTCATGAAATCAACACCATGTCCAGCAATCTTAGCTGAAGCAAGGGAACCTCCTCTTTCATTACGAAGAAGGTACTTTGCAGATATCACAATTAGTAACTACAGACTTGACTAACAAGTACTGGAAAAAAAATCCTCACCACTGCTAGCTGAAGCTTTCGTAGAGACCAGTCATCTCGCTAATTTAATTCATCCTATGGGTAATTACCCGTTATATGTTGGCCTTTATGAAGTTTTCCTTAATGAAACAACCATCACAATCCCTATATATACCCAAAACTGTTATTACAATAGGTCTGTTCTATCTGCCGTATTGGAAGATCTCAATTGCCACACTGTCGACGGCTCCAAAAGTGAGATGGGTACTGGGTGCGCGTTCTACGTCCCACAAAAAGATTATTGCAAGGGATACAGGATTCCTGACCTGTGCTCCATATTTACAGCAGAAGCCTATGCGGTACTACAGGCGATTTTCTGGTGCCTTTCGCAAAATATTAATCATGCAACAATTATTACAGATTCGAGATCAGTCTTAGAAGCAATTAAACAAAATCCTGTTAGATCATATGATAATTTTTTATTATGCAAAATCAGAAACTTACTCGTCGCTTATCAAGCCAAAAGAGCAAAGATAAATTTTGTTTGGGTAAAAGGGCATGCTGGCATCAGAGGCAACGAGATGGTTGATAAAGCTGCAAAAAATGCAATTCACTCTAGTACGATTACCCATGTGCCACTTTTTTCTGATTTATTCATAGAGATCAGAGGTAACATCAAGTAAAGATGGGATTTGATCTGGTCCAACTTTGTAGTAAACTCTCGAAATCATTATGCTCTTATTCACCCGACCCTTCCCAATATAATTCCCCACATAGATCTCTTCTACATGAATAGAAGATTCTCTACAATTATAACGAGATTGAGATGGGTCATGGTTGCTTTCCTGCTCATCTTCATCGAATAAGTGTAATAGAGTCCCCAAATTGTGCTTGTGATGAATCTTCTATAGCCGATCTAAATCACATATTTTTTGCTTGTAATCTTTACACCAATATCTCCAACCAATTAGTCGCTCAGATGATTAAACTTGGCTTCCAACTACCTTTAAGTTTGACTACCATTTTATCCTTTCCGGATATAAAAATTTATTTAGCGTTAATTCAATTCCTTAAAAAGGCAAATATTACTATATAAAATAAACCTTGTCTGGAATTCGTAACTATTCAGTTATATCCACCCCTTTTCTTTCTTTCTTACCGTCTTTCACAATGATCAGATAATATAAATCCATTGACAAGATTTTGTGGCAAATGGACTCCAGTTTCCAATGCCAATATTTTGACACACACACACACATACTTCCGCAGTGGTCGATTTTGGTCATAGATGGCGCCTTATGCTGCCTTATTTCGATCGATCTCACACCCTGGAGGGTAGAAGCTATGCTTTTGTTCATTGTCCACCAGACCAAGTCTAGACCATACCGACGAGTAGCCAAAAAAGCACCGAACAGCTGATCATCGTTGGCTGTTTATGGACGGACGAACGATAGCAGTACGTATAATAACTAATTAATTTGTCGCTTTCTATTTCACGGAACGCTGACGTTTTCAAGTGGATCATATGCGCTTTACCAAGAACCTCTTTATACCGATATGGCACCAAACCCTGTATGCGAATACCTTATATCTCACGTACCACAAAAAGTAAACTTACATAACAGCTTTGCATAACAGAATACGTGCGCATTTTGTTATCTCATGAAATAACTTACCATAGTATACGCTGCAGTAGCAAACCTGAATATTTTGCAGATTATGAAATTTTCAAGCAGTAGAGTAATAGAGTAGGCTAACTCAGTACCTACCATTTTTTAACAGGAACCAATCGCAATTGATGGATTTCAAAAATTATAAAACGGCAGGAAGAAAGCATTCTAGATGTTTCCTAATTTAATGTAAATATTCAAAATGGGGATTCTTAACTTTTGAGATACATGGGTGGTAAAGTTTTCAACATAGGAAGCAGTGGCACGACACTAAATTTTCTCAAAATAAAAATTTCAGTCTGTATTCATTTATGAGCATATTTGTGTTGTTGAACTTCTTTATTCCGACGTGCGATTTTTACCTGAAAAAATAGAAGCTGTTTATCGGCATGGTGATCACGATTATGTTAAGAAACGGATCTATATTTTTAAGCGAAATCAGTGCATCAATCTTAAAAATCAAGTGATCAAATTTGCTTCCAAATGTGGGGTGGGGTGGGTTCAAGAATAATTTTCAACGTCTACCAAAACAGGTATGTGAAATTGGTGCGAACGCCATTGGTGGAAACTAAAAAAAAAATGTAGAACATCGAAAATGACTCTTGATATACAGTACATGTATGCCAAATTTCATTGAAGTATCTGAAGTGGTATTTACATACAGGGTGGCGCATCGAAAACGAAACAGACGCATTTACTTGCAGCTCAGTTTTTTTTTGGAAAAACAATCAGACCCGCCAATTTTTTTTGGAGGGGGACAAAAGTTTGGCAAAAAATCACTTGGCGGGGGTGACACGAACCCTAAAATCTTAAATGGAAAGGGGGGTCGAGTGATACCTTATTTTAAAGGTCTTTCAATTCCCTTTATAATGATATAAAATTAATGTACTTCAGTTCAGTAGTTTTGATGATTTATTGATTTAAAGCTTAAAGTAGACTTTAGTAGGTACATCAGATTAGTTTGTACTACTTTCAGAAGAAATTTGACTAAAAGAATTTACTTAATAAGTAAATGCTTTTCTTCACTCCGCCCATGGTCTGTTCATCATTTTGTTGTTGAGAATAGCTCTTGGAGCGTTTTTTTTGTGTTAAAAAAGTTATTTCTTGAAGAAAGATAAGGAAATATCTCGTACTTATTTTAAATAGGAATTTAGTACACAGTTTGCGATTGATTTGACCAAACTTTGTTGCAAAAATAAGTTGTAACGCTTTACATAAATTAACCATGGCACATTCCACAGGAGAAAGAGTTGAAATTATCGTAATATTTTTCGGAAATAATCAGTGCGCTAATAGAACAGCAGAAATATTTAACGAGCGACATGAGAACAGTAACGTGCATCAAAAATATGTTCTAGAACTTGTAGCTAAATTTCGGGAAACTGGGTCAGTCGCCAATAAAAAAACGCAACATTGAAAATCCCATAAGGAACAAAGCAATAGAAGGGGTTTCAGGGCAAGTTTATGTAGATCCTACGTTAAGTACCCGCAAATTGGAGACTGTGTGTGGTGTTATTCGACGTACTGTCCAACGGATTCTAAACGCCCAAAGTTTTCATCCGTGTAAAATTCACCTGGTAGAAGAACTTAATGAAGACGATTTTGATCGGCGATTACAATTTTGTGAAGATATGAGTGAACGAATTATAAACGATGAACATTTTCTATTCAACACTTGCTTTTCCGACGAACGTTCCTTTTTCTTAAATTGCGTAGTAAATCGTCATAACTGCCGATATTGGTCCGATCCGAATCCCAGTATTTATCATGAGGTTCATACACAGCAGCCACAAAAATTAAATGTTTGGGCTGGTATTTTTGGCGATCATTTAGTTGGTCCTTTTTTCTTACCTGGAAATTTGACCGTTGAAATGTATTTGGAATTACTGGAAGACGCCATAGATCCTGCATTAACAGCCATAATTGAAAATCAGAATGATCGTCGGTACATTGCGAATAGGTTGATGTTCCAACCGGATGGTGCCCCGCCACATTACGCATTACGTGTCCGACAGTATTTAGATCAGACGTTTCCAGATCGATGGATTGGTAGAAGAGGTGCCATTGAATGGCCCCCAAGATCGCCAGATTTTTAAAAAGCAAAATCTGTGCTACTCAGCCAACATCATTAGAAGACCTGCGACAAAGAATTGTGAATGAGTGCCTTCAAATTACTCCTCAAGTATTGCAAAATGAGCGGCAACGTTTTGATCAAAATCTTTTTTATTGCATGGAGAGTCATGGTGGCCATTTTCAACATTTACTTGCCTAACGGGTCAGTTCATTCTTCATTCTTAAATTACTTTGCTGCCAAATGTATTGATCTCCACTAATGATGATGTATTAGTTTTATTTAAGCTTTAAATCAATAAATCTTCAAAACTACTGAATTGTACATTGATTTTACATCATTATAAAGGGAATTGAAAGACCTATTAAATAAGGTATCACTCGACCCCCTTTCCATTTAAGATTTTGGGGGTGGTGTCACCCCCGCTTAAGGGGCTGCACGTGCTAACGTGATTTTTTGCCAAACTTGTGTCCCCATCGAAAACAAAATCGACGGGTCTGAGCGTTTTTTAAAAAATAAACTAAGCTGCCAGTAAATGCGTCTGTTTCGTTTTCGATGTGCCACTCTGTATATTAATAATGAAATAATTTATTTCTGAAGACAGGGTAGTACCATGTATCTCTGAAGTTAAGACATCAAAGACATATGTTCATATGAAGTTTTCTTTTTAAAATGAACCCACAAATATTCACATTCAATTAGGAAACACCCTGTGCGTTTATAAGTCTTTTCATCAAATTTTCGATTCTAAGGATCAGAGGTATTTTTTTAGCCACTCTGTTGTTCACGCGAATTAAGAATGTGCAAACAACGAACGACTTTTTAAAAAAGCGACTTTATTTAACAGAAGACGAATGAGTACTGGTCACCTTGGTTTACATGCATCTCTTACTTATAACCTACGCTAGAACAAAGGAATCGAAAAGTGCAAAACTAAGCAACTCATATTAGATCATCATCATAGCAGTGCCGTAATTCGCGTGAGGATCGTTGGTCCAATCTACTTCACACCATTTTTTTACGATAACAATAAATAATTGGAAAGCTACTAACCGAAAATGTTTCATTAGTACCACTCGCCATTGTGTTTTAGTATGTTCTGTAGTGGGTACCCACTATAATCAGCCAAAGTTCCCAAAAGAATTTGAGCACTAGTAATTAAAACTTCGCTAGAAAATTAATGCTCTGTAGGGAAACCACAAATCATTAACTTCCTTGGTGTACACAAACAACAGACAACACACTGTCGACATTAATTTTATTCAAATAACTTCTAGTCATCGATACGATAACAATGCTAGAAACATTCGTTACATCACAATGATAAGATCTTTATTGCGTTTAAATTGGCTTAACAGCCAAACCTCATTAAGGAGCCATATATTTTTCGAGTCGTAACCATTAAATTTTTAATTGAGACTTTCCACGGACGTCTCTATTAGTTCCTTTCATTTCAGTAGAATTTTTATGACCCGAGGAAATATTTTTAATTGCTTTCCGAGTCGACGATGGCGAAAAAACAAAAGAGTTTTGCGTGAACTTGACGGGCTCATTAATTCTCGGCCAGAACAGCTGGGCAAGCACCTAATTTTTCTTTGTGCGGACACCACCTTATTCCCTGTTACCAGATTGAGCCAGGTATGTATGAAGCCTTTGGTCCAGTCTTCATAGGAACTGGGATCACGAAAATTCAGAAAGGAATCAGAAATCAATGTCTCCCTAATAACAACGACTTCCTCTCCTGAACGGTCAATCCGATCTACAGCTGTCATGATGACAGCGTCCTACAAGAAGGCATTCAATGTTGCTATCTCATTCCTGCTGATGAGATGAAGAGAGAATCACTAGTAGCGACAGGCTTCTGCCTCTCATCCTAACTTCATACATATAGAACTGGACGGTACGACCTCTCCTTTGTTCCTAGAGTGCTGAGATTGTGGTGTGCTCAGTTCTGCTAGGCTTAGGCAGTTCAAAAGTCGTATTAAAGGAGGTGTTCTTAAGCTCCTTAGAGCAGTGGTGGTTCCCCGGTATTTGAGTCTCTGCCTATGCTGCTACTTCAGTAGAAACGACAAGGTATGTACATGGATATGCACCTAAATGTCAAAATAGTTATGAAAACCTACCAGAAAATGTCGAGGAAAGCGCCCTAAACCAGACCCTCATCCAAAGCGAACCAGAAATCTCACTGAAAATCTATTATTGCCAAGTGTAAATAGTAGCTTAACTATTTGCCACGCCCTAATGGAGCGCCCTTGCACCTCACGTCACATGTCACTTGTCTGTCGACGAGTATATGTTTTGATACTGTATGCACTGTTGCAATGTTTATTATTATTCCTACATATTTGCAAGTAACTGATTTCAAAACGATTTCATTGTTAAATTTATTTTTTGTATACCTACAGCAAATGTTAAGTGAGGACGCTTTTAGAGGAAACTTAAGGCATTCGATAGCCGGCTTCAGATTTACGATCGTTAAATTGGTTTTGGAAATATCGGCGAAAAACAGGAAATGTTGATTTTCGTTTTTTGTCAGTAAATCCGAAACGCTTAATTTGACAGCTGTCAGAATGTGGCATTATAGCGACATTTTTTAAGGCAAATGGGATAGCGTGTATGACATGTCTCAATCGTCTTTCGCTTTTCCGCAACCTGCCTCAACTTTCATTTTTCTTATAGCCATATTGGAATTTTCGATTTTTGAAAACAGCGTAAAGCCTACTGATGTCTCACAAGTGCATAAAATATTGGAATATCATCGAAATATCATCACACGTAATGTTATGTATCATTTTTTTTTCTAAGGAGACCATGATTTATTTGTCAGAAAATTTAAATTAATAAGTAACGCATTTTTTCATCTAATGAAGCTTTGACTTTGACGTTAAATAATTCAAAGTCGAGACTTGTGTTATGGTGAGTGTAATCCGAACATCTGCACTGAAGACATGTGAGCAGTACTCCCGTCCTTTTTAAAACTTGCAGAATGCCTTGCCCCTGATGTCAAAAGACAAAGTCTACGATGATGAATACTAAGTAGATGCCAGTAATAATGCAATTACAGGATCGCCGATGGAGTCATTCTCTGTTTAGCATCGTTGATGGAAGCGAAAGATGCAAAGATAAGCGACTGCCTGTACAGATTGCTGTTTTGAAATACATCCTCCTGATTTTATTGGAATATTATTTCGAATAGGATTAATTTCTCGTCTGCTTGTCTTAGGAGTTTGTTGCATTGTAATCATCTGTGCAGCACATTGATTTCTGTTGGAAATTCTTGTCCTCCTCGTTATTACAAACTGATAAAGTATCATCCATAAACAGAACTTGAGAATGAGAGAAGTAACAAATGGTCATTTTTGAATTTGCTTTAATGGCAATAGCCACAAATATCCTGTTTGATGGGGAAATGTCTTCTTGAAATCATCATCAAAAAGATATTGGGTTTTATATAAATTCCTACGGTTTGCATAAATGATTTCACGAATTTTTTTCGAAGCGAAACTAAATCTAACTTCATTTTTTTTTCTATAAATAAATAATACGTGACAGGTCATTCTTTATTCTTCTTCTGACGAATGTATGCCTTGTAGTAGAAATCTAAAAATAAGCAGAACATGAATAGATTTTGAGTCGCAAACAAGTAGCTTATAATTTTCGGGTAATCGCAATCCATCTGTATGAATGAGTATGAGAATTTCAAGAAGAAGAACAGGAATTGAACCTGAAACAATAAAATAAGTTATTTCTTTTCTTGTTTTTCAAAATGTCATCATGGTAACCCTAATAATGATGGTACCCTCCGTCCGAAAAAAAGAAAATTTCTGGTACTGGTGTCTACTAAACAATTTTTCAACAAATAAGCTGCTACCCTACAGTTCTTTAAAAGCTCTCTTAGGTATCTTCTAGAATGTTGTTAGATGACTGAATATATGTTTTTACATTTTGTTCCAAAAATATTTTTCATACTTAAATACTTACCAACTGCAGCTGCGTGAGTATTTTTTTCGCAGTGAGATTATCTTTCCACCTGGGATCATACGCAGCAAAGAAGTAGTACGTGAACATTATAGTGTGGACTGTTGCATTCACTAAACCTATCCATAGACTTTCGCCTCCGCAAACGAACTGAATACCACCCCAAATTCCGACCAACATACACGTATGGTGGTAGAGATGGAGAAAAGTGACTTGCCTGTAACTCTTTCTTAAGATGAAGAAGACCTGAAATAGCAAAATTCTTGATAAGTATTTTAAATACTTATATACTAAAAATGAATCGACCACATCAACCGGCTCTTTGTCTTTATCCGTTTTTCCTTTTAATTCCCAATCATCTGGCGAGGCAGTATTGCAATCGCGTAAAATTTCGAATATGAAATACGTCGTCTGGATGTAACATGACATTTACATGACGAAAAACAGTCTGTTTGGCTGTCGGTTTGTCTGCCCGCTAGAGCTTCACCCGTGTTAGCTTGGAAGGTACCGCTAGGATTTTGATTAAATTTTGAGACTAGGTTACCACTATGTCAAAGAACAAAACGGTGTGTACGAGTGTTCATCCAAATATAAGGTTCCCATCAATCATGGAAATACAAAGCATTGCTTATTCTTACAAAAATGTACATCATTGATTAGTCGAAACTTTGCATTATTTCCCTACATTAGCGCCATCTTCTTCTACGCCTTTTTGTAGACGGTATTCAAGTTTTTTTCAATGCCATGTAGCTCCGTCACCATTTCGTTGAGGAAGCGTTTTACCTCCTCTTTGAGTTCATCATCGCTCGTTCACCCAAATTTTCTTTTAGTTTTCAAAATACTGAATATTCGCAAAATTTTGAAGATGTTAGCAATTTCAGCTTTGAGAATATTGAAAAAATTTTGAAAGTTCTGAAGAATTCTTGAAATTTCGAAAGTTTTGAAAAATTTGAGAGTCATGAAAATTTTGAAATTTTGATATCTTGAAAATCCTAAAAATTTTGAAAAATATCAAGAGTTTCGATAGTGACGCTGTAGTTAAAGGAACATTAAGTGACCAGTACTTCCCGAGCGACGGTGAAGTGAAAAAGAAGGTAAAACGCTTCCTCAATGGGTGGGCGGCGGAGCTCCGTGACACTGGGATGCAGATATTGCAATAATGTCTAAAAAAATGCGTACAAAAAAATCGCGTCTATGTAGAAAAATAGAGTAAAGCGCCACATTTCCAGTGATAGTTCTGTAAGAATAAACAATGTTTAAAATCGATAGGAACCTTATTTCTGTATCAACCCTCGTAGTTTTCCAAAATCTGCACAGTGGCAGTATAGCGTAAAAACCGAAGGGAAAAAGTGCGCAAACTTCGTTTTGTGACTCTTCAGACACTCCTGCTTGTTTTTTTTAACTTTTTTAATGGTCAAAGAATTGGAGGAGGAGGGGTAGAAACGGAGAGGGTGTATCCCAATTTCAATTTCAAGGTGGCTGGGTCCGAGTCAGTGTGCATCGATAGCGCATCGAAAGGCAGGTTTATTTTTCCCAGCCGGCCGTGTAGACAAGAGGAATTTTTTTGTACATTATGATCCTGCATCAGCTTCAATCCTAGATATAACAGAACAAAACTATGCTCAATATGGAAACGTAAGGAGACAGGCTGTTTCGCAGATTTCTTTCAGATGGCAGTGTTACCTGGAATTCCTTTTTTGAAATTTCTGAGTCACAAGACCCCATAGATTTCGAGAAGCCAAAATCACATCACTAAAAATGATCCTTCGGAATGTAGCTCGCAGTTTATAGTACAGAAGGTAGTTGTTCGTATACAGTGGTTTTCAGAAAGGCCCCTCGAGTTACTTAGCTTAAGTTCGGGAACACGAAGCTGACGCATGAATTCTATACATATTTTAATGTAAAATTAATTTCAGGATGTGATATTTTGTGTCAAAGTTTCTCACGAGATCTTTATAGTCCTAGAATATAAAATGACTATCTTTTAAAATGGCCGACTGACAAGCTGTCATGATTGAGAGTTTTTATGCATTGAATCGCTTATAATTAAACAACCAATAATCGGAACGTCAAACCATGCCATTTGTATATAAATGAAATTCAAGGGACTATATATTAGATGATTCTAAGTGTATACGTACCGTATCGAACAGATCGAATACCTTAAGCAGGAAAAATATCTGTCCAAGATCTAAAGCTTTTCTAGAATGCAAACTGTTGGAGTACTCCATAGGAAAACATTTCCAACTAACCCAGGATTCCGTTAACAGACTGTAACACTGCGAAGATAGAGGAATGATTAACTCAAGAATAAAGAACTAAATGCAGAAAGGACAAGACAGTACTAAAGCGCATTATATGTTTAGAAATTTCGATATAAACTTACTCCATAGACGATATAAGCATTCAATACTATTTGTAGGACGTTATAGACCATCATGAGCATCTTAATGTCAAAAGCTTTTCTGTTTTTCATCAACTGGGGGCCAAGCTTAAGTACAAAGTATAGGTACGTAGTAGTGATAGCTACTATCTGCACTGGTTTGCCCAATATCCATAGTTCATGTATTCTGGAGTCTGAAAAGATGGGAAATAAGACAGGTCATCAATACTCAAAAAATATGGTGCCAGGTTGGTTGACTGTGCAGTTCTCACGCAACGCCGCCATCAGTTCATAAAAGATTATGTTCGACAAAGTTTAGATCCTCTGAGATAAAAGTTAGTTTCGATCAACCCCCAACCCCAAGTCTTCAGACCCTTCTAATTTTTTTCTTAAAATGACCAGGAACATTTGAAACGTCAAGGAACGAGGTTTGGGTAATTTTGATATTTTTCATTTTGAGGCCCTTAGCTCCGCCCCTACTGAACAATTTTCAGAAACCTCAATGTTGTGAAAATGGCTTCTCGAGATTTTTTGCGACGACAATACTTCCTCGCCAGATGCGGAGGAAGTAAAAGCTTCGCCTTGGATTAAGAAAACGAATTTCTACGAAGTTGTGACACACTGATTCCAGATCACAGATACTTCAAATGAGGTAATTTCGTTGTTTCATAGCCCTTACAATTAAGAAATGGACCTTAGTTCACTCAAATATTTCCTAAAAACATACAAGCGTAAATCAGTTGCCAAATTTCTCATTTAGGGCTAAACAGTACTGGATAAGACGTAGCCTCGAGTACTGGTCACATGTTTGGGGTGCTGCCAGCATTTACTTAAAAGCCTATCTGACCTTCAAATGACCTTGGAGATCATGGTCGGGTTCATTGACAATGACATACTTGAATGTAAAATTGTTCACAATTTGCATTTAACGAATTATCATTATTTGATTTTCAAATTACCTTGACGGTCAGCGTCAAGTTCATGAACATAGCTTAATATAAAGATTTATGCTTTTTACATTTCCGCTAGCAGAAATGAGGGTTTCGTTTTAAGAAACCTGACTTCATCTTCAAATGACCTTGTCGGTCAAATCCACGCTCAGTTTCAAGATCACCATTCATTGGCTTCTTTCAAGCCTCACAACTTTGTTCTGCTAAATTTTCTATATGATCAGGGTTTTCCAAAATATTTTGTTCTCTTCATACTTTTTGAGCCCACTTAAATTATACCCATGGTCGTGGACAAACACAAAATTCCCCGCTATTTACAGTTTTGGAGTCAAACATAGTAACTACAATTTAAGAAAACCGTCTTGACCATCAAATTACCTTGAATGTCATAGTCAATGTCTTGTTCAAGGTCACCATGATAATATGACCCTTGTCAAACCTTACAATTTTGTTCAAAATTCAAGTTCAAGATCTGCCCTACACTAAAACATGTACTTACTTCTAACAGGTCAGACTAAAATAAAAGCTTGTAATAAATTACATACCTCCTAAAGAAGTCCAGTTCCAAGTATAATGGCATAACTTCCTCAATATCAGAGACATCTCGAACCAAGATTCAGTTCTATTACAATCAACTCTTCAAACTTCATTTAAAAATAATGCGATTTGCTGCTTTACAAACAATAGCACACTTTTCTATTGCATTAACATGTATCAAATTTCTTTAGCATAACTGTGATGCATTTCATACTAATGCTACTCGATTTTATGGTATACATTTCCTCAATTTAAATTAGTATAGGAGACGTCCTTTAAAATAATCATAGATAGACTGAATTATTATTGTTGACTACCAGGCAGCATTTGACGACTATGATACCCGGCATAAAGTAAGAGCATGTTCACCAACGCCTAATATATCAATGCCATGCAGAGATCATTCCGATACCTTCCGAAGCTTTATAATCATTTGCCTACTACCTTAAAGTAGTATAATTCTATGAAGTTTAAACAAAACAAAAAAATTGGATAAAGGAAATACCTCGCCTTCGCATACATAAATTAGCTGGTTCTCTCAAATATTATATAAAATATTAAATCCTTTTTTATAAAACTGTCAAGAAATTCTTTTAAAAGTTCATAATATATTTATAAGGTTGAACATATCCAACCATACAGCTAAAGCAAATGATTTTTTCACCTTCCTAATATACTATTCTCAGATTCGTCAACACCAGATTATGACTATTGTACCTATGATGACAATTATACCGATATAGACTAAATACTGGATAGACATGTCACCACGCACAGACTTTGCCTTCTGTGGGTATTTCATGTTTATTTGTGTGTTATTTTCACGGAAGAGAGTAGCAGCATATCATATCATATGCCACTGCAAGCGCAGGTATGCCCGGATTCTGCCGTATACGAAGTTGACTCCCGTTAATTGAGAGGTGATCTGCAGCCGTTTCAGAAAAAAAATCATTTTCATGCCTTCACCGAAACTCCTAAAATCACGTTACTTGCTTAATTTCGATTGCAATGCTACAATAGGTTTACATTTTGAGAAACAAACGGTGACAACGGAATCGATAAAATAAATACTTCTCGGGCAGGTTAAAATGGTTTCTTTCATAAACCCATAATTAAGGTGTTTTTAGACTTGAAACAGCACAAATAATTTCTATTTGGCATCCATCTTGGAATTTAAGTCACCTACAGCTTTCTTGACGTAAAAATATGTGGGGTTGTTGAAAAGGGCCATTCATAAATTGTAGCGATGTCTATCAGGCGAACTGTCAGAAAGATTAACTTCGGACATAGATACCTATGCCTCGGATGCTTCCAGATGGAAATGTGATTTTTCATTCAAATGTGGCTTATTACCCCAAGCCCTTTATTTTTTGTGTTGTTGTCCCACCCAATCTATCGATCTGAATTTTATTGTGATGTTTGCATCCCTAAGATAGCTTCTTCAGGGTAACTATACGCCAAAATGGAAATATCTCGTATCTAGGAACCCTTGCCTCGCTTATGCATCGGAAGCAACATAGCCAAACAAATAATCGGAAATTAAAAATGCTGCTCATGAATAATTTATCTATTCAAAACTAGAAACATGCTTGCAAATCTAACAATAAAATGTTTGAATTAACATCTAAACAAATATTCGCCATGTCACTATTACTATAGAGCCTAGGACAACATTGCTTCTGTTTAATCACAATATCATATATACATACCTTAGTTTGTTGCAGTTTGGAGAAAAGATATCCGACTGGTCTTGTGACACTGCATCAATAGCTTGCCACACAAAAGTACTTGAATTTAGAATAAGGTTTTTTATCTTCTAATTGACCGTATTGCCCCTTTTTAGTTAATTTTGAACTGCCATGTCTATACCACCGAAATAATTATAGCGTATTTCAAAATAAAAACAGCTCTATTTATATTCAGCCTCCCGCTGTTTTTAATTACAATTTTTCACGAAATTTGAATTAATATTCAACTCGTTACAGCCGCAGAGAATATTTTTCCATTTAAGAATGAGATCCAAAGTGTTATTTACAACGTGTGGGCTTATGTTATACCTGTTGCTCATTCATTATTTCATGCGGTTTAAATGGCCCGAAAACAAGCAAAATAATGAATTGGACCGACCTTTACAGCTGTTTATACCAAAAGCATCGTTTTTTATGCTCAAAATAAATACTCAAAATATTTAAATGCTTAAAACTAGGGCTAGTTAAACTTGAGGACATCACAAATTCAAACTTGTAGATAGACTGTTTGGCTTAGTAATATGTATGAATCACTAGGGTGTTGGTTCTATGTCGTGGTAAAGCTTGACCATATGCTGATATTTATTCCTCAGAATTGTCAGAAATGGTTTTGAGTGGGGCCACGCCTAATCCACTGAAAAACAAAATGGCGGCCTTTGTCGAAACTGGGAAAATACAAACGCTAGAGTAGATGTGTCCAGGATGGCAAATCATCGCTATAAAATTATCTACAATTTGGTACATAATGGTCAGTGGTTTAAAACAAGGTATGCCAGCCGTCATCCGCCTCGCTGCTGCGCCATGCCACTTCGCCACAGATAATCGGTGTCGATCGCCGTGAATGATTCTATAAAACCATAATGTGAGTATGGGATCCCTGAACTGTTTGCAACATTGTTTCGTTTCAAGTACAGCACGGTATGTTTTGCTGCTTGACAAAAATTATCACTTGGAACGTGCAGTTGGCACTTTGAGATTCATGATCCTGATAATTACGAAAGAGGTTGAGAGGTGACCTTTTGCTGGAAGATTGATGTCATGTCTAAGAATAAACAAATGCAGTTTGTTTTCATTACTTACAAAGGAATTACTGGGAATCCTACTAGGCAACCTTGTTGTGACGATGGAAATTATAGGTGAACATCCAAATACAACATATGGTTGGGAAGCTTCTTGGAAAATACATTATTGTATGGTTAAAATCACCCGACTATATCTCAAATGCGGTGTATAAGCGCGTATAGGGGATAATCACTAATCACGTATGTGCATCTGTAATAGAGCTCATCTCTCTGCAGATATCTGGTAGTGGTAAGACGATAAAGCATAATACGTTCGTTTGTAGGCAGACAGTAACGTACCCCTGCTGTCAAGATCATCCTCGAATAAATGAAAGTAATTTTACTCCAGGGAGAAACAAGATAATAAAATGCACGACCTCCACTGCGAATCGGTTTTCATTTGTCATTCTATAAAAAGAATAAAGGGTCTTGGTTCGACAAGTCGAAGGTTACTTTATAATACCGTCCACAAATTCTCTTTACTTCTTGTTTTGTACCAATTCTTCTCCAACGAACCCTTTATCTTTCATTGCATCCTGGATTACATCATCATAAGTTCTTGTGGACCTTTATCTTTTCCTTGTGAGAAAAGTCTTCAGATAAGGCTTAGCCTTCGCTCCGACTACGTTACATCAATGCTGTTCAGAGAAGGCCTGTCCAAATGCTTGATGACTCTTCTCTAACAGACAGTCTTGGGACCCTATACCATCGACAGGCTGTCGGCGATATGGCTCTCGTCTGCCGCTATGCCAAAGGGCCTGACCTGGGCTTCCCATCCTCACCATATAGAACTTGTTACATCCAAAACGATGAGATTAGGGAGAAATTCACCTGTGGAACCTTCTCGTTGTTCTACTAACGTGAGGCAGATCAAAATCCATACAATAATTCTTACTAACGTGTAAAGATGCTAGAATCAACTCTGATATCATCTAAAATCTTGAATATAAATCCGAAGACTGCTTTGCTGCAGGTATTTTCAAATCTAATATCCTCATGAATGTCTGATCGACCGTCTGATAAAGATAAACCTATCCATACGACAGATGCAGACACAGATAGATGGGGGGGGGGGTGCTTTATATTGTCCACGATTCAGGGCGTATTTTAACAGCGTGTCTATATTATGTACTTATTGGATCAATGGAGATGTCTTATCAGAGATTTATGTTCGGCTATCGATGAATGGGGGATCAGATGGGGTTATTTAAATTGAAATTGCTACCATAATACAAGCTAGAAGTGATTCTAAAGAAAGTATAGTTTCATTTTTATGCATAGCGTGGTCTCTCCCAGGGACCGAAACCTATGGAATTTTTGCTAGAATTAGACTAAGGATGAGTTTTACAATTTAACAAACCATTATTTTGCACCAATAGGGTACGAGTACCAAACAGTTCGTCAAATATACCCAATAAGCCTCAAGAGCTCTCGGTCAAACTTTTGGCAGCAAATAGCATCAAAGTATTCGAAACAAAACACTGTAAAATATGAGTCTGAGTAAAATACATTTCTTTCAGTTTAGCTGAAGGTTTCTCCATGTTTATTGCCACTTTTGTAATCCATATGTGATTACATTAACGCCTACCGTGTGTTTATAGTTTATCCTACATTTGCAAACTTGCACTTCCAAACCCTTACATGAAAAAGCATTTTCACTCAAATTTTTGTTAGGTGTTGCATTTCAACACATTCATACACTTCTTTCCAGTTCCTCAACGACATTTTAACACTACTGGTTCGAAACTGTTCAAGATTTTCAACAGTCATACATACAATTGCAGTTTTAGTTTTTTGTTTTGACTTCAGAGTATAATCAGTCGCACCATCCGTGATGGTACGTGGTACACTCAACATAAACACGTAATTGGGGGTTAGTGCAGATTCAACGTGTACACGACAGTGTAATATGTAATTCTGAACAAAAAAATCTTGAAGGGAGCACTTTTTATACGGAAATTTGTTCTTCCAAAATTCCGTTTTCCACAAATAACACAACAAGTGACCACAAAGCATAGACTACAGAGAGGTTGGCGAAGGAGAAGAGAATAGGCCAAAGAAGATCGTAATTGACATGTGAAATTAGTGTCTCATAATGTTAGTGATGGGAGAATACATTTGCGATCAGTGGAATGCATTGCAATGGTTGAAAAATATGAATTGAATCGTTTTTACGTTATCTCGACTGAAAGACCGGAATATCTGCTCTGTTTCTGTATACAGATATATATATATATATATATATATATATATATTGTGGTATAGTTGCATAAAGTAGTTTGTTCACGAACTAGTCCCTAGAACTGAACTCAACTTAACGAAGTAGAGGGCACATCACTCTTTCAAGTAATCCAAGAAGGGACAAATTGTCATTTCATCACTTCAACATTAAACAAATCTCATGTCGTGTCGCGTGCAGTAATCTGTCAATGAAGCATATTTTTCGTTTCTTTTTCTTTTTCCGTATTACTATGATGAATTATCGAAAAAAATAATAGTGAACCACGAGCAAACAGCACGGCTGCATTCAAAGATGGAAATCAAAGCAGAAGACAGTAGACAACACCAGCCCGAGTTGCTTCAAGTTCTGTATGTTTCTACAATAAGTGAAAAACTAGTTCACAAATGCGCACCAAAAAAACATGAATATATAAATTGGATCTGTTATAAGAATTTGGAATATGCACGAGTACACACACTGGTTTCACTGAAAGAAAACGCTATTGAGTAGCTTGGTAATATTGGACTTAGTGTATTGTAATAATTTTGCACAGGTGAGTGCTGCATCCGATATTTTACTGCCTATCGATGCCTATCATCCTCCTCTAGAAGTACGTGTGTCTTTTCCCTGTCGCATGAGAAATTTCCATACAAACAGTATTCCGCAGTATAATTTTAAAAAAGCAAACATCCCGGCTCTTTATAATAGCATCATGAATTTAGATTTAACTCTCCCGTTACATATTACGGATATTAATATTGCCTGCGATCTTTTTTATAAACGATTGTATGTTGCATTTGATAGACATGTTCCTTACACATTGCCGAAAGTTAACAAATATCCTCCATGGTTTACTCGCTCTATTATCTCAAAAATCGGAAAAAAGCATCGTCTCTGGAAACGATACAAGCGAACAAGTAATTTGTCAGATTATGAATTATTTAGCAGTTTACGAAGAACAATAAAAATCGATATTGACATGGCTTATTCAAATTTTGTTGAAAGAACCGAGCGCGCTTTGGCTCACAACCCTAATAACTTTTGGTCCTTCGTAAATCATCGCAAAAATTTCGCCAATATTCCTAGCAACATGTTTTCTGAAAATACTGAGTTGAAAAATCCTGAGCAAATAGTGAACGCCTTTGCAGCATATTTCCAATCTACTTATATTTCCTCCTCGAAATATTTATCTGACTCTGCCTCAGTGAACGATAGTTCTTGCCTATCTATTATAACAGTTCATGAGAAGCATGTACGAAATGCTCTGAATAAGTTGAAACCTAAATGCTCCACAGGTCCAGATTCCATACCGTCTTTCTTTCTTAAGGATTGTGCTTCGGTACTTGCTCAGCCCTTAGCATACCTTTTTAATTTGTCTTTAAAAACTGCAACCTTTCCTGACAAATGGAAAATGTCGAAAATTACTCCAGTTTTTAAGAAAGGCGATAGGTCACATATTGAGAACTATAGAGCGATTGTTATCTTGAGCAATATGGCGAAAGTTTTTGAGTTTGTACTTTTTGAGGTCGTGTTTTCTCATGTAAGTCGTACCATCTGTACTGGTCAACATGGTTTTTATAAAGGTAGATCAACATGTAGTAATTTAGCATTTTTCAAGCAATACGCTGCGGAGGTTTTGGACAAAGGAGGGCAGGTTGATGTAGTCTATGCCGATTTTTCAAAAGCTTTCGACCGTTTAGATCACGGTATTTTGATACAGAAGTTGTCAAAAATTGGTTTAACGTCTAGATTTCTTGATTTTTTCCAGTCATACATTAATAACAGACATTTACGTGTAGATTATCGTGGTTACAAATCATATCCGGTGTTGGCTACGTCAGGCGTACCCCAGGGTTTCATTAACGACATAGTAAGTGACTTGCGGTGTGAGTATTTGCTGTATGCTGACGACCTCAAGATTTTTAGATGTGTTAATACCTTAGATGATAGTTTAGCATTGCAAGCAGATCTGAACCTTGTACATCAGTGGTGTGAAGTTAATAATATGCATTTGAATGTTGATAAATGTTGCACTATGACGCTAACACGCATGTTGGAACCGATAGAATCTGTCTTTGAGATTGGAAACAGCTCGCTCCTGAGAGTTTTTTCGTTCAAAGGTTTAGGTGTTTTGTTTGACCCCAGAATGACATTTATCGAGCAGATAAATACTATTGTAGCAAAAGCGTACAAAAATCTTGGTTTTGTTATCAGAAACAGCAGACAATTTCATAATCCTAAAACTTTAATCTTACTATATTATGCTTTTGTTAGATCTATTCTCGAATATTGTTCTATTATTTGGTACCCGGCTTACGATGTACATTCCCATAATCTTGAGTGAGTTCAGCGACGTTTCGTGAAGTATTTGTGGTATAAAGAAGATAGAGTTTATCCTGAAAGGGGCTTTCGTAATGACATATTATTAAGCAGATTCAATCTGCCAAATTTAACGAAGCGCAGACATTTATTCGCTGCTACCTTTTTGTGTAAATTGCTCGATGGCAGCATTGATTGTCCTTCACTCTTAGAGAAAATTTATGTACACATACCTAATTTGCGTACTCGTCATGGTAGCAACAGTTTATTCTATTTACCTGTTCCTAGAACAAACTTATTGTTGTTTTCACCACTCTATGTTATGTGTGGCATTTGTGAAAGTGCACGTGCACTTGATATCTTTCACTACAGTAAAGACAGCCTTCGAAGGTATTTTCTAACTGTCGGCTGAGCATGCTGTACTTCCTGCCTATTCAATGGAGTGTTCCGTTCAGGCAGTGTATTGAATCTAAATAAATAAATAAATAAATATTTAACAGTTTAGACCATACAAGGCTGATTTCAGTAGCTTATATTTTGGCCACTTTCTCAGTTATAATTTCATCTCACTTCAAGTTGCCTCACATGTCAGAGATTTTCCACTTTCACCCACGCCCCTGGAGTCTGTGGTTCTCGATACCTGCTGATTTTTTACTCGCTTGATTGTTGGTTAGGTTTATATATTTTCTTGGGATTTTCAAATCCTTCAAAGATTTTTCTGACCTTTGGACGTTCTAGAAATTCATCGATATCAATAAAACATTTTCATACAACACTTAAAAACGATTTCGACACATGTTTCATGCGTGTCAGATGCAATTCTTATTTGACTGTTCCTTAGCTCCTTTTGGTACCTGAGAAAAATCACTTTCCCCACTTGCAGTGTGCTGAGTCATTCAGTTATTTTCGTGCACGGATCAGTATGAATAAAATGTCCCACCACTATCCTGGTCGGGACTGAGTGATGTGTCATCTGGACAAAACAACACTGTTGCCAGACTTAACGATTTTTGTATGCTTTAGCGACTTTTTTTCTCCACTTGTCCACTGGCGATTTCCAGCAACATTTTTGGCTACACTGGTAATTCCATTAAGGTTCGCCTTTTCTACGGTTAAAGTCTGTTCAAGTGCCGAACACAACTAGTGACTATGCTGCGCCAACATACAATGAAAGTAGGAAGCTTCCTCTGTAGTCATTTTTCCTTGTACTGAAGCAGCCGTGTCTGTATGGCAGGCATATCGCACGGCGGCATCACGGAAGAGAACTTTGAGGAGCAAAGCCCGTTGGAATAGCGGTAGAAGAGAACCTTATCGCCGACGGCCCGCCGGTTTGAAAGGGTCCCGAAACTGCCTGTTAGAGAAGAGTCATCGATCAGTCGGACAGTCCTCCTCTGGACAACATCGAGCATAAATAATATTGTCGGGGCGGCGGCACTCCAAACGTGTGAGCAATACTCGAGGCTAGGCCTAGGTACTTCTTAGTCCTAAACAAATAGCCTAGCTTTTTCCCAGCAGCTGTCGCCATTGACAAGACGTGTTCGTGCCAGATCAAGACCTCGGTGATCTGGAATACGACCAGCCGAAATGAACGGCACTTTGGCAGAACCCGACCATCCATCGTTTGAGAAGGTACAGTACTGTGTTTTGGAAGCATTACACTGTACAAGATTGTTGCGCCCCAGTGATGACCTCCAGGTCTCTCGTCACAGAGGAAGTCGTCGCTAATCTTCTTTCTTCCAGCTAAGCTGCAGAGATCGGCTTGTCACTCTGAATTCCTGCATGTGGATTGGGTTGATCGTGCAGGAAAGCAGGTCGTTGATATGCAAGAAGAACAGTGTCGGAGCCAAGGCCAATCTCTTGGGAACACCCCCGTTGACCTCGCGGGATGAAGAGGAGTTCCCTTCAATTACCACCCATCTGCAAAGCTTTGTTTGACTGACTTGTTCCGGTTAATTCTTTTGATATACATGTTTGTAGCTAACTTCTTCTATCAGAGGGGTCAACTTGTGCGGAATATAATCTTTTATGACAGCGTTGCGTAGCAAGTGCAGAATCAACCTACTTAACGTCAATATCCCTATATGTATTTATGCAATCAGATACGACTGACCTGATTTAATAGAAGACCACCCTCTATTGCAGTCAACTGTCGCATCGGCTTGGCGATACAATACGACCTGGCTGAATTTAGAGTCCGGTAGTCGCATATCAAAGCAACCGACCAAAACTGCAAGACAAGGGAGCGGCAGAGGCAGCCTTACTGCTCCGAATGGGCCTCCGTATCGTTCATCATTTCGACAATCCAGCTACGCAAGCTTATTTGCACACAATGCTACCTGATATCTCTAATTAGAGGTTACAGTTAACATATAACAATGCCGCCGAGATACCCACAAAACCGCTTTTTCTACTTTGCGGGACATTAGTCATATTTATCTGCATGGCAGTACTTTGTCCGAATGCTCTGGAACTTTTCAAGATTAATTAGAAATGGATCGAAATTTGGGCATTCTAGGGTAGCTATGGATGTTTAGGCCTTATAGTGCGGCCGCTCAGTGTGGGGACCGCCAACTATGTTCAAATTCTTCTAGCTGAGACCCCACCGAAAAAGGAAAAACGTGTTGTCAGCAGCTGTGCTGGTCCATTTCACTTTTCCCTGCCGTTCATCCTTCCCCGCGCGTCGATGCGTCATAGCGTTCGTAATAGTCAGTCGACAATATTTCTTGGTGCGTAACAGTTTATTTTTTCGTATTCACACAATGTTATTTGAGTGTTCTTTTAGTTCAGTATTTTGTTAGTATTTTGTTTAAACAAACACGTGGACAATGTCGTTACAAGTGACAAATATCAAGAAACGAAAACTAAACGAAATTTTTGGTTTGTTTTGTGCTGAAACGTAGAATTTAGTGAAGAATACAAACACCATAATCATTTATAAATATTCAAAGAGCAGCAGTTCGGAGAATAAAGATGACAATAGTGAGAAAATCAAAAATAATACAGGCTTTACTGAATACAAATTAATGTACATGGCATCGAACTTGTATGGCAAATTACATTAGTGAAGAGAAAATAAGGTGTCGAGAATTGGGATTACAGAAGCAGGAGAATGTCCCTATTTCTATCTCCTCTGTAGAAGCTAGTGTGTCAGGTACTCAACGTGTTCCAGGGTCATCAAGAACAAATTTAAGTTATAATAAAGATCTGAATTGTGGAACATGCGGTAAACAAACTAAAAATAAAAACAAAACACATTATTTGTGCTCCGAAATGACGGCGGCGGTATAAATTTCAAATACTGGCAGAAAAAACAAGCTGTTTTTACAAGTATTGACACTTGCGAACATCCAGCCGATTTATTTGTAATATTAGTAAAGTATCATAAACATATCGTGATTATCTACGACTACTAAGAAATTCAGCAACTCCTGCAGGTAGACCTCCAAATAATACGCGTCAGGACGTTTTAAATTTACAAATTTACGTACTCAAAAAATTTATACTGTTGATGCACTTGTTCATCGAATCCAATTAAAAAATTTCAACACGTTTGGTGATTTTGCTTGCAACCAAATGTAAATCGAGTAGATACTGTATTTGACAGATATGATAATATTTCGATAAGATATTTGGAATCAAACGGTCAGAATATTAAAAATTTCATAATTTCAAATGATCACACTAAAATTGTAATAATTTCTTTGCAAGCACTGTGAATATGTTACACCTCGTTCGATATCTCTGTACTGCTGCTCCAAGATATGAACAAGTAAGATTGTGAGTTATATGTTTGTAGAGGATTTCATGAGCCAGCAAAATGTTTTAAATTACAAAACTCTTTATTTTTTGAAGTACCTGAGTTAAATTCGTACCATTACATATTTCACGCAATTAAAAAACCAATCTGTTCATATAATAATTCTTAGCACTGATTCAGACGTTTTTATCCTCGGAATTTACTTTTGGAATAAGCTAGCACGCCTAGGTTTTGTAGGTTTATGGTTTGAACGTTCGCATAAGAAGAAATATATTTCAGGGTTTCATTTAGCTGCTCAATCCCTTGGCAAAAACATTTCTCCTATTTTGCCAGCATTATACTCTCTAAGTGGTTGAGATTCGACTAGCAGATTGGGCTCGAAAAATAGTGTAAAAGCAGTATTGTTGATTTTTTTACAAAATGCTCTGAGGCATTTAGGAAATCCATACCTAAAAGTCACAGAATTAGAATCTGCATTTGCACCTATCTTTTATCAAAAAAAAAAATTGACTGCTGATGAACTTCGGTATAAATTAATTTGTCAAAATATCGTCTTCGACTTAAATTTATCAAAAGTAATTCGCACATCAGATGCTGTACATGTACATTTATTAAGAGCTTCAGCACAAACATATGGGTGGCGCATCGAAAACGAAACAGACGCATTTACTGGCAGCTCAGTTTTTTTTTTTTGAAAAACGCTCAGACCCGTCGATTTTGCTTTCGAGGGGGACAAAAGTTTGGAAAAAATCATGATAGCACGTGCAGCCCCCTAAGCGGGGGTGACACCACCCCCAAAATCTTAAATGGAAAGGAGGGTCGAGTGATACATTATTTTAAAGGTCTCTCAATTCCCTTCATAATGATATAAAGTTAATGTACTTCAGTAGTTTTGAAGATTTATTGATTTAAAGCTTAAATAAAACAATTATATCATTATTAGTGGAGATCAATACAGTTGGCTGCAAAGTAGTTTAAAAATGAAGAATGAACTGACACCCGTTAGGCAAGTAAATCTTGAAAATGGCCGCCATGACTCTCCATGCAATAATAAAGATTTTGCTCAAAACGTTGCCGCACATTTTGCAATATTTGAGGAGTAATTTGAAGGCACTCATTCACAATTCTTTGGCGCAGGTCTTCTAATGATGTTGGCTGAGAAGCATAGATTTTGCTTTTTAAATGACCCCACATAAAGTAAATCCAAAGGTGATAAATCTGGAGATCTTGGGGGCCATTCAGTGGCACATCTTCTACCAATCCATCGATCTGGAAACGTCTGATATAAATATTGTCGAACACGTAATGCGTAATGTGGTGGGGCACACCTATTGGAACATCAACCTATAAGCAATGTACCGCCGATCTTTCTGATTTTCAATTATGGCTGTTAATGCAGGATCTATGGCGTCTTCCAGTAACTCCAAATACATTTCACCGGTCAAATTTCCAGGTAAGAAAAAAGGACCTACTAAATACTAAATGATCGCCAAAAATACCAGCCCAAACATTTAATCTTTGTAGCTGCTGTGTATGAACCTCATGATAAATTTTGGGATTAGAATCGGACCAATATCGGCAGTTATGACAATTTACTACGCCATTTAAGAAAAAGGAACATTCGTCGGAAAAGCAAGTGTTGAATAGAAAATGTTCATGGTTTATAATTCGTTCACACATATCTTCACAAAATTGTAATCGTCGATCAAAATCGTCTTCGACCAGGTGAATTTTATACGGATGAAAACTATGGGACTTTAGAATCCGTTGGACAGTACGTCGACTAGCACCACAGACAGTCTCCAATTTGCGGGTACTTAACGTAGGATCTACATAAACTTGCCCTAAAACGCCCACTTCTATTGCTTCGTTCCTTATGGGATTTTCAATGTTGCGTTTTTTATTGGCAACTGACCCAGTTTCCCGAAATTTAGCTACAAGTTCTAGAACATATTTTTGATGCACGTTCCTGTTTTCATGTCGCTCATTAAATATTTCTGCTGATTATTTCCGAAAAATATTTCGATAATTTCAACTCTTTCTGCTGTGGAATATACCATGGTTAATTTATGTATTAAAGAGTTACAAGTTATTTTAGCAGCAAGGTTTGGTCAAATCAATCGCAAACTATGTACTAAATTCCTATGTAAGATAAGTACAAGATATTTCTTTATATTTCTTCAAGAAATAACGTGTTTGCTACAAAAAAAACGCTCCAATAGCTGTGTTCAACAACAAAATGATAAGCAAACCATGGGCGTAGTGAAGAAAAGCATTTACTTATTAAGTAAATTCTTTTAGTCAAATTTCTTCTGAAAGTAGTACAAACTAATCTGATGTACCTATTAAAGTCTAGTTTACGCTTTAAATCAATACATCTTCAAAACTACTGAACTGAAGCTAATATATTTTACATCATTATAAAGGGAATTGAAAGACCTTTAAAATAAGGTATCACTCGACCCCCCTTTCTTTTTAAGATTTTAGGGTTGGTGTCAAACTCGCCCAGAGGGCTGCACGTGTTAACATGATTTTTTGCCAAAGTTGTGTCCCCCTCGAAAACAAAATTGACGGGTCTGAGCGGTTTTCAAAAAAAAAAACTGAGCTGCCAGTAAATGCGTCTGTTTCGCTTTCGATGCGCCACCCTGTATATGGATAAATGCTGACCATACATAACTACAGCCTATTGATTACACGTCATTCGGCTATGAACAAAAAGACGGTAAATTTTATCCATGACAACTGACGAAGCGAGTTGTCGTGGATACAATTATTGAACCCACCCTGCAAATCTACATCTGATTGTCAAACAAAGGCTTGTTCATGTAAAAAATCACAACTCAATTGAATTTCGTATAAAATCTTGTTTTTATTTTTTCAGTTGACTAACTGTACTTAAGTATGTTTAATCATAAGGGACAATTGGATATTGTCAGTAAAACAATGGCCCAGTCCATTTACTTGATATCTAGGGGAGTGGGGTATAAAAAATGGATCAACAAATATCCTGGCAACATCCATAATCATAATTTACAACCCTTTCTGAGTTTAAAACTGTTCACAGAATGCGGTCCTCATATTTTGCACACTCAACTCCATCCATCGCCCGGTCTATCAAGCCTTCCTGGTGGTTCAAGCATAAAAAAAATTCTGGTTTCCCGATTTACCATCGTAAGAATGGATAAATCGCCTGTCCAGTATGCAACAAATTATAGGTTCAAAGTGCGTGAATCGCTGGTAATCCGGGTAGCTGGTTCACGAATATTCAAGTGACAACTTTTGCAGAAGATTTCTACATCATTTTCAATAATCTTACCTTCTTTTATCTCTGAACAGCATTGACTGTGGATAATGTAGTCGGGGCGACAGCTCCCTAAGCATGTAAGCAGTACTCGAGGCTAGGTCTTATCTGGGCTTTGTAGAGAGTGAGGAGGGCATGTGGAAAAAAGTACTCCTTATCCCCGAACAAAAAGCCTAGTTTATTCCCAGCTACTACCGCAATCGACGAGATGTGCTCGTGCCAAATCAAGTCCTTGGTGATCTGGACACCATAGAGCCGAAATGAACAGCGCTTTGGTAGAATTCGGCCACTCATCGAAACCGGTTAACGCTAGGACCCTTCTTGTTGGTCAAGGTACATTACTGTGCTTTGGAAGCACCAAAATAAGCCCGATTGTTACGTTCCCAAGCTGTGATAACCTCCAGGTATTCCGTTAGATAGGAAGCCTCTGCCAATCCTCTTCTATCCAGCTCATCGGCAGAGATCACCTTGTGACTCTGAATTCCTGCACGTAGACGCTGACATTAGCAAAGCGGTGGATCTGACACGAGAGGAGGTCGTAAGAGGAACTATGTCGGAGCCAAGACCGATCTCTGGAGAACACCTGCGTTGACATTGTGGGATGAGGAGGGGAACCCGTCAATTATGCCGATATCTTGCGGCCAGGGAGGAAGTCAGTCACCCACCTGCAAAGCCTCTCTTGGGGGCCATAAGGTGGAAGTTTGTATAGAAGAGCAGCATGCCACAGCTGATCGACTGCTTTCATGGCAACAAGAGCAAAGACGTGAGCCTCACCATAAGACTGGATGAGTTTACTGCACACTTACGTGACGTAGGCTGTTTGTAAGTGTATGAGATATTTTATTAAGGAAATGAGATAAGACGATTACTTCTTATCTTAGGTGAATCTATAATTAAGTTTGTTGAATGTTCAAACTCTCACTATCACAATCGCCAAATCGGCTTATTGAACTTCCGTGAAGCGTTACTCTAACTGTGTTAGCATCTTCAAGGGAAGATTAAAACTAAAGTCATGAATACTACGTAGTATTGTAATACTCGTCATGTGGAGCAAACGATAGCTGGATCAAACAATCAAGTTTGTAATGCCGCTACCTGTCGGAACTACACGTCACAAGTTACACGTTACCTTTGGGTCAGTAGAGCATACTGCAGGCCCCATGTACCCTTGTTCTTTACATTTTTTAACCTCTTACCGATTCCTAAGCTTTCATATAAGTCTAATTTCTTAAGTCTTTCAACATTACGTACTGTTTTTAAACTATTATATCTATCGCAAGCGCCCTATTGGTCATGGGTCATGCTAGACTAGATTTGTTCACTCTACCGTATCCTCAATCAGCCGGATGTCCTTTAATCCTCGACTTAATAGGTCTTCTAGTTTGTTTGATGTAGGATTCATTTCAATCATTATATATAGCTGATCTAAAAAATTCCGCACCTTTGCCCCTTGTCTTTGGAGTTTCTCAAAAAGTATTTGGGCTTGAGACCAGATTGACACACAGTCTTAAATCTCAAAGACTTTTTCAAAACTCTTTGTGTACTTGGGATTGAGAGGCATTGTTACGTTTTTCAGTGTATCCTTTTCAACTTGGAAGTACTTTCTGAGAAGGACGCTTGCTAATTTTTCCACAATGTCAGCATTACAACCGTTGGCCCTAGCCACATGTTCAATCGTCTTCTTTTCTGCCTGAAACTTTTCAATGTTTTGTGGAAAGATGACTAGTCCGTGACCCAAAAAGTTAAAACCAACCATTTTGTGTTGGTTACAGTGATTCAAGTCGTAAGTTATATAGCGCTTTGTGTTTGTCTCTTTTCTATAAACCTTGAATTCTAATTTGTTTCCGTTGTTCTTTCTGACCAAAAGGGTATCTGGTCATAATTTTCAATTTACATCATCAAAATGTCTTTTAGCATTATTTTCCGATTGGATTCATGTTCAAAGCTTATTTAAAGAGGTTTTATTTACTCTATGTCATGTCAGTTTCTCTCATACACAATATCTACTTCGCTTAGTTGTTAGGAAACATGTACGCTTCGAACGCAGATGCTACTCCCAACTTCAATATGTTTCATATAACTTTATCGGAAATTACCGAAACGTCTGTTCTCCTTCTCTTAAGTAGAAGTTGCTTCCGGAACGTTATTGTGCATCGATGCTCTCCTGTTTCAGGCAAAGTTGGGTAATAATGTACAGCTGCAGAAATTTGAATGCCAGGATTGATTAGAAAATTCTACGCGTGATGCTGCTGAAGTATGGAGATTTGGAGTTTCTAAAGAGATAGAAGTATATTGAATAAGATATGACATCAGAGTCTATATATACAGATGTGACTCTCTGTCGTCTATCAGCAGCACGGTTAGACGGCGAGACGTAAAGTGTGTTCACTCAGTTATTGGAAGCCGAGGAAGGCTAGAGGCGTGTTTTTATCCGCAAAAATATACAGGTTGTATGGTAATGTAAGGACAGATCTAAATATCTCGAAAAATACGTTTCCTAGAAAAAATGTTGTTCATTTAATGAACGTGACTTTGACTATGGCTATCAAGGTCATTTGACGGTCAAGACAGTTTTGCGGTAAAGCACGTCTTTGCCCATGATCTCGAACATGGACTTTATGAGAAATTAAGGGTGTCCAAAAGTATGTCATGTCCCACAACCTTAACCTTCATGGGTACTTGAAGGTATCCAGGAAGTATGGTAAGGACAAAGAATCCCAAAAATACGTTTCATGAATAAAATGGTGTGTATTAAAATTATAGGGTTCGAAAAGATGTATCCAATGATGACCTTAAACGTGACCTTGATGGTGACCTTCAGGCTCCTTGAAAGGCTAGGGCATTTTGCTTGAATAGAAACAACCTATATTTGTGACACAGGAAATAATAGAGCGCGAAGGTTCAGGTATGTCTCTGACCTTGACTGTGACCGTCAAGGTCATTTTAAGATTGAATAAATTTTTGTGAAAACTCTTGACTTTCTGCCGAGGGTATAAAATAGCAAAACAATGAAATTTATTTACTTTTGCATTGAAATGTTGAATAGAAAATGTTCATTGCCAACTTTATCATTGCAATCTTTTGAATATTGCATTTCTTTCTCCATAAAAAATCTCCTTCACACTAATGCAAAATGCGTGCATATTTTACACTACCTTCACGCGTGCGGAGACGCGGGCTTACTCTAGTAGAGTATGAAACTTGATCGATAAATAATAGCTCCCAGAATATGCTAACGTCTTACCTTTTCTTAGAACATGAAGGAGTAATGTGACATTTTACTATGGAAACAAACTGCCGTCATGTATCTTGACTCTAGATTTCCCATTCAAGTTATCAAAGTATAATGAACTATGTTCAGCACAAACTAAGCCCTATGAAAAGAAGTCAGTCAAACAGGTCCATACAATTAGTCCATAGACATCCTTTCACTGCCCTACCGGTAGTTCATCTGGCATCGTCACCTTTTCCCGGTACTTGCACTATGAGACTTGACAGCGCAACCACGGCACAGGAATCAATAACCAATGCCGGCGGCACGCCGCCGGAAGCAGGTGCTTGGGCGACTGGTAGACATGTATTCCGTCCACTGAAAATGTTTTTAGTTTCTCACCAAGGTATATTAATGTGTACCGTTCTACTGGAAAAAATGATAAATAGGGGGATCTTCAATCTTTATTCGTCTATTACCACCAACCACCAACCTTCCTTCCGAGACGAGCACCTGGATGCTGTGACCACCGCTGCGCTCCTTAGACAGATTCTTAAATTGAGATGCAACTTATTGTATAAAGCAAGTTTGTTGTAACTGTTCTCACTTCTGCAGGGCTGCGTTAAGGCCCGTATCGTCAGTCGTTCCTACAATTGTAGGGCGCGTTTATGGCCTCCTTGATTGTCATACTCCTTTCTCTCCTTGAAAAATTTCTAGATTGCACCTGTCCCGTGTCAGCGTCAGCGCTCTCGAATTGTGAAAATATGTTTTCTTTTTAAATTATAGGGAATTTCGGGCTGATAAAACATGATATAACTCAAAAGCAAGCATAATTTGATGCAAATAGATATTTATGTGTAACGTCAAAATATAGCGCTGACACAGAAAAGTATAAAACTATGACAATCAAGGAGGCCATAAAGGCGCCCTACAATTGTAGGAACGACTGACGCTGTGGGCCTAAGTGTTTCAACACTGAATTTAATCTAGGCATTCAACGGAGATTTGAGTAGAATTGCTGCTACGTTGATGACAGCTGTGATTACACAAGCTGGCTCAGATCTATTACCCTCCTCGAGGTTATCAGTGAAAAGTACTCGACATGCGCAGATCTATTCACTTGGAGCTAACCTTCTCATTCTAGACGTTGCATGATTTAACATAACATTACTTTCATGCAATACGCGTGTTTTTGCGTTTTATCCATCAGATACAACATCATTGTCAGGATCAGAGTCCTAAAATCAATTTCCAAGTGAAATCGTTTATTGAGTTTCTCATTGGGAAATAGCTTTACAATAACAAACAGCTCTTTGGGAGCGAAATGGTAAAGTCTAACGCTTGCTTTATTTTTCGGCGATATATCATCCAAAACCACCAATAAACAAGATGAAATAGATAAGTTATCGGTAATACACTGCTTCTCATCATAAATTTCTAATTACTCAACACTGCGGGCGTATCCATTCATCGCAATGTGAAAACTCAACCCAACCCTAACTTTACTCAAATTTCACTCTTACCCAACCCTCTCTAAACCAGATCGACTCCGCGTTAAACACAATGAGCGCAGCCCAGTATGTGTTTTTAATTTTTTATTCTAACAATTAAATTTTATATTGTCACCCCCAAAATAACTTCCTTCTGAAGTCACATAGTGCTGGAGACGGTTCTACCACTCCTAATAGCAGTGCTAGAACTCCCATACTGGAATAGCCGTAAGCTGGTAAGTTACAGCCGTTGGAATGTTTTTGACTGTCCCTAAATGAATTCCCTTCAGAAAAAAGTCATAAGGATTCAAGTCAGGCAAATAAGGAGGCTGAGAAGCCACAGGAATATTTTTACTTTCCAACATCTCGTTTATTGACATTGTGTGTGACAAGGAGTATTATCGTGATGCAACACCCTATTGTTCTTAATCTGATGAACGGTGGTATGAGTCAAATTTAACTCTTCCCCGATCATTCTGACTGTCAACTGACAATCTGAATGCACAAGATCCTGGATTCTGTCGACATTTTCATCGGTTCTGAAGGCCTTCCGCTTCGTGGTTCATCTCTCTCTCTCTCTCTCTCTCTATCTCTCTCTCTTCTGAAAATGCCCTAAACCACCAAAAAACTTGTGGTTTTGATTGACAAAACACTATCTCAGAAGGTCTGTTTATGAAGTTTCCATTGCACTGTGCTCAAGTTGGAAGCAAAGCCTGAAATTGATGTCACTCATTTTTCGAACACAATAGAATAAATATTACAAACTTGTACTGAAGGCGGATCACATATTTTCCTATCTCCTGGTCAAGCTCGGCGTATTCAGTGTTGTCAGATCGAACGCTACGTTGCCAGTCTCATCACTTAATTAACAAACCTCGTAGGAAAGCATCAAGTAACACCGTAGCTCCAAGCTAATGGCCTCTTCGACACCTCGGCATACAAGCAAGTCCAACTCAGCGTGCTGTATAATCAAACAGTAACATTTTGAACTGTCCTTTAATGAGAGTCCAAAGCATCTGCTCCCGCGTGTCCGACCACGTTTTCCTCCGTCAGGAGTTATCTGATGTATTGACGTTTCCGTCGGCGACATTGTTAAACCTTCCATTTGCAAGGGAATGCACTCTAGACACCTATGCACCGGTTCAAGTACACTCGTCTAGAGATGGTCGATTTTTCGGGATGTCGATAGTTGTGAAGCAAGAGCTACCTATTGTGCTGCGCAAGCCGTAGAACATCGTCATTCACAACGTTCTGTTCCAAGAGTGCCAATGGCCTAACACTTGTAATACGATGTCCTACGCGATTACTTGGAAAAGCACAGTGCGTGGAATAGCGCGACTGTCTAATGTTGTGTGGCTATCGCAGCACACCGTATCTTATTTTCGGTACTAATAGGGCCCTATAGTAGGGGGATATATATGATGTCCACACTTGACAGATGTGAGGAGTACATACCCTATAAATTTGAGTTGACGCAATTGATTCTAGCGCTTTCTAGAGGAAAAAGTATTTATGGACATTTGTTGGACTACACAGGTCGATAAGATTTGTACCCAGAAACCGGAGTATACTTTCACGAAGGGTTTTGATGCGGTGATTTTGAATCTGTGGTTCAAATCTCTCAATTGACTCTAGCTTCCGAGACATTCTGACCTCAAACAGCAAAAGTGCGATTTCTTTTTTTCAAAAAAACACATAGACGTTATGTTTACGTGTGCATCCAAGTTATGGTTTGGATCATAATACACCAAGAATAGCAAGTTGACGTATAAAGACCCATAAATCATCAACACTAAATCCATAATATATCTAAAACCACAAGCCCACAATACACCCTCCTCTCTCAAGGTTGGGTGTAACGGTCTTATATTCGATTGCACCCTTTTACGGTTTTTTTCTCATAAAAGCTGAACGTTTACAGAAAAATGAAACCTCAAAGTGCCATATCCCAGCGAAGGAAAAAGATATCTAGGCAAACTCAACGACATTTGAATGGGTAATGCTTGTACTTTGAGATAATATATATGACGACCCATAAAACACACAAAATGTGAGGTTATGTTTCACCCACATCCGTGGTATGTGACGTCACGTGAAGATGACCTACAATCTTTTTCATGAGTATCCATTGCGGTAGAATGACAGCTGATTGTCCAGTAATATTTCAAAATTCCCCATATTGGTAAAGGACGCATAATCATGACGGATCAGTCAATACCAGGATTCACTTTGCACTTGCTAAAAGCTCATCTATTTAGAAAAGTTCATTTGTATACAAAAACAAAACGCTACAAACAAGTTTTACTAGATCTACACCCGGTTCATTATTGCCAACGTTGCAGACTAACACAAAAATGTACTTGCTGATCAGCTGTTCAGCTCAGTACACGCGTGAAATAGGGTAGATATACTCGCCCACTATGTTGTTGCCAAGCAATGGGAGGAAAAGGAAGATGAAAGGAGACGAGCCTTCAGTTATCAAACCAGTTAAGCTGAGAAAAGCCGAAAGTAAATATTCTGTCAGGCTTTTATATCCATAACATTAGTGGTTTCTGGATTGATCTTTTTCGCCAGCTCAAGTTGTCATGGTAGCAGTGCTTCTTTGCCTCTAGCGACTAGAAATAAGATGACGGCCGAGTATACCCCCTGCATAGCATCTCAGAATTAAGATAAGTATTTCCAATTAATATGGGTCAGTGCCTCAATTTGAATGAAATGACCTGTGTGTGATGTACCAATGAAGCTCTTTCTTATTTTAGAAGACCTCTATAAAAATGACTTCTAATATGTTCACATATATAGAATACTAGCTTTCTGTCTCACGGTTTCATCCGAGGTACATGTAGGTGGGCATACTAATAATGTAAGTAAATTTCCCAAGCATGCAACTTACCTGTCAATTTACTAATTCTATCAAAAGTACAGAACGTGATCGGAAGTTCATAGCATTACTTGAAAACAATGTTTTTTATGTTAGTTACCGTTTCAAGCGTACGAAGTCGCCGTAAGAGCTAGCGCAATCGGACGATGGCAGGCTGCGCTGTTGTCGCCTTGACGCTGGCACTGTAGATTTCGGTACTGGTTGCGTCAAAAACGATGATACGGTCAGCGATAAGTCTATGCCTATAAATATCCTCGGGTATCAATTAGTCTCTGCGTATTGTGGTTCAGAGGTGATACTGACAGACATTCACATTTATATATAGAGAGCATATCGGACAAATATCTACTTCGGCTTCAGGCGGTATCAGGGATTCGAAAGAGCCAACTCTCAATGACATTGTCGTATATCATCCGTCCAGCCAGAGGATGCAAGGCAAAATAATGCGGGCGGAAAATAGCAATGTTGTCACACATTTGGACTATGTTCATTGGGAAAATTGTTGACTGAATCTACTCGACATATGCTCATACAATTATTGCATACTTTTATATTTTATTGAACATGAACATGCTGAAAGACTGGAAACATTATATTAAACATGGTACTTTCTCAAATTCATCTGTTTTGTGCTTTTCGGGAGCTCATCAGAAGAGTCTAGACTTGTTCTCTGGGACAACTATCAAGGCCTTTGCAATTATCCTCTATACAATGTAATTGGCCTACCGAAATAAGAGATATTACCAGTATCGACTTTTGCGAAAGTGTATAGCAGCTATCGGTTCCAACTGTGAAGATCTCAGTTTCCGTTTTATAGCCCAGTCACCGCTGTGTAGCAGTAGAGCCTTCACATTATTCTGTGTGACAACACGGTGGCGTCAACGGCACTAGGATGGTTAATGTTGATCAAAAGTCCGTCAGCGGGTGCTATTCATAGTTTCTCAGATGATACCGACACAACTACCAGTGCCTGAGACACCCCTCACCGTTTCCCTTCTTGCATTCCTTCGCTGGGTAGAAAACGGATCAATTTAATCAACGATCTGGGCTATGTTGATTTTGGGAAAATCATTGGGTTGCGGCATATCAACATATACCAAGTGAGATTTTACCCAAAAATTGTTTAATGTGAATTTTCGGCATTCGGCGTCATTAACAAGTAGCGGTTGTCACAGATAAAAGATAATCAATTCTTTTTGTCTCGATTGAAAAGAACGAATGTATGTGGTTCTTCCATGCTAAGCAGTCAATACATATTTCGCATGAGCGATTGATTATGTTCCGTGGAGGTGAGGTGAATTAGCTACCCAGATCATGCTATTTGACTTGACCTGTCTTTTTCCTTGTATCGTTTTCCGAGGTTGCAGGGTATCGATACACAATGTACACTATGTGTTGTCTACCATCCCTACACAGTGACCTAATCAAGCCGAATGTCGACTGCCATCGTTTCGACTTCCTCATTACAAGCTGCAGTCTCAGTAGGCACTGGACACGACCGTCGACGTGTAGTTACTTTCTTTTGTTTTTGCGCGTAGGTGGCCCGCATTGTCAGTAGCGGACAAGGAAATGTTGGCAGTCTTTCGGTATTAAAGTCTACCTACTCATACCAGTAGTGTAAAAAGGTGCCGCCAATGTGTGTACTTGAACAAAGTAGAGCTCTTTGAGTTAAAATTGATTCTCCATCTTAGTTGCTTACTACTGTGTCGTGAAAATGATACAAGGTGAATCAAACTAGAAACAGGTTGAAGATTACCGCACTCCTCAAGTTAACTGCGTTCAGGAAAAAACCCTACGCCACACAATTAGTTTTGGCATGTAACCCATTTTGACTCTTTTTATAACTGCAGAGAGGAAGCAGACATAATATGCTCGTGTGGGCTAACGTATGTCTGAAAAGCATTTTCACAAAATTCATTGGCTTTAATTTTAACAAACATGAAATAATATCAAGTTGCCTTTGAAAACATACGTTTGTTTACTTACTTTACTGTCAATTAATATTTATTTTAAATTTTGAAGTGTTCGCTGCAAGATGTCGTATAAATTAGAAATAAGAAAAAGCATCTACAAGTTTGTTGGGCGGGTACCCAGGGCGGAAATCTGTCGAATATTCCAGAATGAACATTTTTTCACGCAGAATCATTTATCTAACATTAGCGGAGTGCGAGCAGAGAATACCATGTCTGAATCTCCCAAAAAGTAGAAGACCGCGTGCATTTACTGCACAGAGGTCAGAGAGATTGGTGAGAAGAGCAAAAATCAGGTTGGAATGTCAACAAGGTGACTGGCTCATCAATACAGATTTAAGAATATGATATGGTTTGAATGGAGGAGGAATGGTCTTAAATATCGAAAGAGACTTAAGTGCTCCAAATACCCTCAAGCGCAACTCCTTCGTATACCAATATGCTGTTGTCAACTGAGGCGGGTACACTTTGCCAATGGAAAAATCTTCATTTTAGATGACGAAAAGTAATTATGAAATTAAGGGAAACGACGGATTTTATTCGGACAACGTAGAGGAATATCCTGACACTGTCAGATACAAACATAAAGCGAAATTTGTAGATAAAATCCTTGTCTGGTGGGCAATTTCTAACAGGGCTGTATCCCAACCTTTTGAGGAAAGAGTGAGGGGTGAACAGTCACAGCTATACATATTGATAACTACTTTTCCAAATTGCTTCAGTTTGCCCACGAAAATAATCCTCCAAGCTTGCCGCAGGCTCGCCCAATAGAGAATGTTGGGGCTTTACTGTCTAGGAAGGTTTATCATGGAGGCTGGCAAGCCCAAGATGAAGATCGACTTAGGGCCAATTTCACCAACAACAGTCCGTTATTCTCCACCTATAGGGTAACAGCCCGTTAAATACAGCGAATGAGCTTCAAGTTCCAATCAACAAATTTTAGCAACCAACAGCTGTGAAATGTTGAAAACAAAATACTGTCAAAGTATGAGATGACATCTTGTCATTGAAACATCATCAGCTTATTGAATATTAAGAAATTACATATAATTCAGTCAAAATTTAAACAAATGTTTGATTTTTGAATAAAATTCATGATTTAATTACTATTGTTGATTTTTTATTCATATCTATATTATTTTCTTTAATTGATATGCGATTTTACTGATTCAAGATCATCTACTGGGTGTTTTTTTCTGTAAACCTCTTGCAGATAGTCATTAAGCACCTACTCGATGACTGACTCTACCAAAAAGTTCATAGATATTGCTCATTTCCAAACATTCATTCATTTACTTGCCGTTCATCAGAACCATTATGGCACCTTAGATTGATATTCCCACAAAACCATTCTGGTTTTTTAATATCCATACATCCATAAAGTTGAATATTTTTCGTTGTTCAGAAACTTAACAAACATCCACACTATATTCACAGCGATTAAGAAATACCCAAATACATGTCGTAGAGCTACCAGCAAACCGAAAACCTGCAGAAAAACTACAAATTTGCAATATTTTTCTTTTTTCACTGAGTACATATTCTGGGTTATATTTATATTGGACGTTATTTGAATCACAAAGCATATACACGATTTGAATAACAGCTGATTATCTCCTGATATTTTAAAACTAACCATATCGACAAGTGACACATAATTCTGTGGGATCCGTCAACACTTCGTACCAGTCCCAGTGGAGCAAACTCTGCCAACTGTCGAAATAAACTTTATTAATTCCAAGTCTTATTTTTGTTTTACTGTGCCTGCTTAAATATTCAAATACAGCCAGGAATTATTAGCGCCTGGCCTTTTTAGGCCTTCAATAACTCATTATTTTAGATCTCTCCTTATTTTGTTTTTTCCACGCATACATGGTAGAAAGAAAAATATTTTATCGAATATCGATACCGTATACCGTGCAGCAGGCACGCCCATCACTACTTTGACAGATTGCAGAATGATGTCAAGGTGACAATTGTTATGTTTTTTGTTTTTGTCTGAAATAGGCAAGTACGCTTTGTGTATTCATTTTTATTTTAATAGCATTTAAAGAATTTCATATTTCGAAACGATGTCAAGGGCCGGCAGGGGAAAATCTTTCTCTATCGTCGCCATCCCTATATTGTATCCCCACCAGTCACCAGCCAAAAACCTTAACCACCAATATTTTATCACTATTTATAATTCTTTTTAGCTCTTATTTTTCAGTAATTACTAATAATTTTAGGTCTATGTCTACAGTAATTGCATTATGCACCTCGGAGATGTAGGGATTAACATGTTTTACACATATCGGTGTTTTAGGATGGGGACGACCATACTGTTTTGATTGCTTTGAAGAAATTCATTAACCCATGAATTTATAACATGATTACTATTATGATGTAAAGAGAGATGAGGAATTGGTTGGAATACATTTTATATTCTATTTTCTTGCAAATCCGCACAATTCAACAGGTATGTGTAGCTATAATGATCACATATAGACACAGTATATCGAGCTTAACAAATTTCGAGGTTGCCATGAATTAACAAACGACCAAACCTGCTGCCAAATTTAACAGCTAGAAAATTGACCTATTATTTCTCCCATTTCCATTCGCTGAGGGGATAACGGATGGTCAAATGTACACCTATAACATAAATCAAAATACATGAAAGTTGTCCTGTTTTCTCTGTACAAAAGCATCATGTTGGAATCAAAAAGTGGTCTTGTTTATAATACAGTCGAATTTTCACGATTTTATTCAACATTTTAATAGAAATCACTGATATTCTGAGACCTTTGACAACTTCCGTCAAATTGCATTTCGATAAGGTATTTTCCTGTTGGTCCATATTATTAATGTTGGTGAAATCGGCCCTAAGTCGACGAATTTACGGAAAATCGAGAGAAATTGATCTGAACTCCATCCAGGACATCATGGAAGTCATTCGAAGAATGTTGCACCTGGTAGACCAGAATGGACCACTCCACATAATTCAATAGTGTAGTTTAGTTAAGTACTGACTTGTAAGTTATGATAACTAGTTAGTGTTTAAATAATTTTTTTCATAAAGAAATGTATTTGCAGGGATCAAAATAAAGGGCGACTGGATGCATAGGTCCCAAAAAATTATATGGAAACGATGTGTTATTTTAATGTTGTTCTCCTGTTATCGATTAAATATCTAAATTTGCACGAAATTCATGACCATATTATCTAACCGCCTTTTTGTGATTTTCTCAAATTCACAGACGGTAGCCTGAAAAACCTGTTTTTAAGCTTTAATAGCCATTTAGATAGCGTGCATACATGTATGCGTATTTTATGTTGGGTTACGATCAGGAAAGAAACCTAACCTTACCTCTTAAGAGCAAGAAAATAAGCTTTTGCGATTTCCATAGCGAGATACATGGCATCTGTTTTTGACTCTCCTCCAATATTTTTTGAGTCCCACCACCCAAAAAAAACTGAATAAGATTTCGCTGTACAAGACGCAAATGATACGTGCTATTCTCAGAAATGGGCTCTTTATGAGGTAATTGACGTTTTGACCATATTTTTGAAATCCGCCAATTCGGAAACTCTATCTACAAGGTGAAAGTAAAAGACGTTATGTATATTTCCTCGGCCAATCATAAGAATGCTTTTTAGGGGCAAAATGGCATTTCTTTCATTTAATGGTTACAAAATAAGAGTAAAAATAAAAGGAAGAGCTACGAAAAGCAAAAATGATTTACGTTGGCCATCGAGAAGTTTGAAAAAATCATAACCACGAAGTCTGGACGCAGCATCCCTATGGTTTTTTGAATTACTTCCGCGCTAAGGTATAATTGGAAATTACGATTGTTAGAGTTCCTAACCTTTGTTTAACTTTTCACATTGAGTATATACAGACACGATTTTACTACAAAAATGGATATTGATGTCATTAGACCTCTGCAACCGAGGATAACCTTCGTTCATAAGAGGTAATTATACTGACAAAAGACACTACTTCTGTCAAGGTTTTCTGGCCTTTCAAGAGAACCTAGTTGCTAGTAGACTTATCATATCAGATCATTTCTTGTCTCATCCTAAACTGGAGGCCATAACTATAGCGCCACCAACATCTTTCGAGTTCCTTTTGCTCTGTTGAGTTAATATGACTTACATGGATGATAAAACCAACAAAGATAATAAATATAGAACTTATTCTGATTGATTTAACAACAAATTCATCATGTTAGTTATATATACATTTGAACTAAGTAGAGAAAAAACGAAAATAGTTGCCGGGGCTATAGCTCGGGCTATAGTTATGCTTCCCAGTATATTTCGATTTCAGGCCTACAGATAATATAGTATATCTCTGTAAGCTATGGGGGAAACCGCTTATATACCCCAACAGTCTATGCCGGTGGTGGTGACTACCAGCCACCCCCTCCTCCCAATACATATTCCAGTGTTTGATGACCATTTGTTTCCTTCTTTTGGTTCTTCTGTCTATAGAAAATACATTTTCCACATTAAGTGTCTCATAATTAATTGATAACCAGAGGTTCGAGTACTAATTTATGGAGGCCCCAATTCGAAAAGGCTACGTTCTTTGATGTGTCTTTTTTCAAATCCGCCACTGGATCGCATCTGGTTTGAGCAGGCCCACGCACATTCAACCTAAAGTTGTGCTGTAAATATTACTATTAGTGTCAACCAGAACACGATCCATTGTTTTTACGTTATGCAACTAAGCCTCAAGGGACAGTTAATAATAGCCAAGGATATTTATCTAAGAAATGAAATATATATTCTCATAATATAATTTATAATGGTTTAAAAAATAATCTTTGTTGTATCGTATAACGGTAGGCTTACCTAACTTGTTACTTTATTATTTCATTGTAAAATACTGTTACTTAACAGCGTATAAATGAAATTGAAACAATTGATCATTGCGTATATCTCCTCATTTAAATCACAGCTGTCACACATTCTTATTATAAGATCCTCTTAGCATAGGATAGGTAACAGGTTTGTTTCTCCTTGAGGTATAGGTAGTGAAATAAGGAAACTTTGAAGCGGTTACGAACATATACATATTGCTCCAGAAGATATTCAACCTGATTGGAAGCCGTACTTGCGCGAAAATAAGCAACGCGGTTACTACTCTCTTTTTCTATACAGAAGCAGCCGCGCAGCTCGAAGCCTAAACACGGGGACACCACAACAGCTTTAAGGAGGACAGAGACATCTTAGTCCAATTTTTGAACCCTAGGAACAAAGGAGCCGCCGTACCGGCCAGTTCTGCGTCTACGCAGTTCGATACAGTTTGACTAGGACGCCGAAGCCTCGCGCATCAGTCTGGCATCATAGAGGAGAGCTCTGAGGAGCAAAGCTCATTGACCTTTTGGTAGAAGAGCCATATGAGTCGGACAGCTCTCCTCTAAACAGCATCGAGCATAGATAATGGGACTTGTGCAGAATGAGGAGGTTATGTGTACAATAGTAAACCTGGCAACAACACAATTATTGTTGTTATATGATAGGGAATAGTCAATTAATATATAACAAATTTAATGGGTATTGGATTACTACTTTCTAGGATACTTAACCGTTTTCAAACATTTGAATAACCCTCTATACGTATTGATTACCATTTTAGGCGCCAACGTTGCCACATCTCGGAATATTGTCTACTGTCAATAGATTATCATTGTTAGTTATTGAGAACTCTAAGAATACGGAATCTAGTACACAATTACGAATAAGGTTGAAGCTACTCTTTTTGGAAGATTGATGTATAACGCTTAAGAATAAATAACTTTCTTCACAAAGATAATTGAATCAGTCCTTACTATACTGTAACTATCTGAAACTGTAATGACTCATACGCGTGATCAGAACCAGACCGCCGCCGGGCGACGGAACGGCTGTCGAGAGGCGTCAGCTCATAAACTCTGAGTGTTCGGTTTATACATTCTAAATAATACACCTTTTATTCGGGTAACACTATGTCCCACAATCATCTTGACAAAGTTTGATATATTAGAATAGAAGTACCTTTGTTAATAAACAACAATTGGGAAAATACGGGCCTACTGTTTTGATTCATTTCTTTATCACAATTTTAATTTTTATATTTTGCTCACAAGATCTCATTCATTTGTTATAATAATCTTGAGTGAAACGGTTTATGAATTTTTCCATATTGCTTCTCGAATAAATAAAATATTTAAAAATCACGATCGTGCTACTTTACCTGCGTACGTTGCCTAATTGGTGGATCATACATAAATGCTACTACCACGAGCATAAGGGTTTTCAAAAGAATTCCGCGGAAGCATATAGCGATCTCTTACGAACAAGCCACAATAACGCTTCCCATGAGAAGATTCATTTTCAATCGTCCTGCGGTTGCCTTATTGGGTCCTTGCCTGTCCGGGAACGGATGTTAAACGGCTTGATTTGCTCAAGCCGTTGAGCTTTGGGCTTTCATTCCATCCCGCCCGGGTAATTTTAAATTTTTTTCCCTTCAAGTAAATTTGGCCGATAGCCATTTGACACGAAATCCCGTGAAAATTATAGTCGGCTTTATTTGCTAACTCTATGTAGATTTTGCACTACGATTCAGCTGTTGAACAATGAGCGAATAGCTGATGCCGCGCGGCATCGTGTTTGTCTGTAACACTATTGACTATCTGCGAGCGAAGCCGTGGGTTTGTTCTAGTAAGTAAGAAGTTTGCATTTTTTGGGAATATCTCTTTTGCGTTATTATTTTACATTCCACAGCTCTTTGCGATTCAAGATGATTTTGTGGCCTCAAAAATCATAGTATATTGTTTTTCCACCGATGAGGTCTACTTGTGATAAAACATTGAAACCAGTCAAAATCAACAAACATTCTAATAGTAAGGAACAGGCATGAATATTACCATAATTAAACTGAAAGGAAGAATGGAAACTGTACCGGTCCTGAGATAAGATGACGCCTCAAAGCTTTCACGCTACAAGGCCCGATACATTGGGGTAGACTAGTAGTGCTTGGAAGTTGTTTCGTTGAGAGTCTAGTTACCCCGTGATATTGTTTGTTGTTAGACGAATTGTTATTTGGTTATTTCTGTTGTTATTGTTCGGGTTATACTTATATTTCCTTAACCATGGATTGTGAGACTGGAAGTACTGGAAACCAGGGAACAAGTAGAAAGCTTCGTAAGACACTAAAAAAGGACGCGAAAGGCATCGTGCTCAACATGCCGTATGCTGCAGGGAGATGCACTTACCGTTGCGAAAGCATGACAGGCGTCCCAGAGTGGACTGTTCGCAGGGTGGTACATGAACAGAAGAAAACTGGAGCTACTGCTATTCGAGAGTTCCATTTGAAGGGGCGAAAGGCCGTTGAGCTAAATGGCGAAAGCAAAATGGTGTTAAGACGAACCGTACATTCATTATTTATTAGGAGTGAGATACCAACCCTTAAGGCTACACACGTAAAGATCAAGAGTGATACGTTATAGCGTCCAAGTTTTAAGGAAAGCCCTGCACGAACTTGATTTTCCTTACGATGCGCGTAGTCAGAAGTCAGGATTGGTAGAGAAACCTGAAATAGTCTCTTTACGTCGAAAACACCTACGCGCAATAACTCAATATAGACGACGGAGTAGAAAAATATATTATTTGTATAAGACGTGGGTAAATGCAGGTCACACAGTTAGAAAAACCTGGTTAGACAAAAATATACTAAGTAGCAGAAGCACTAAACATTGAAGGTTTTTCAACAGGTCTTCGTGCACCGTCAGGGGAAGGTCAAAGATTTATCGTTACGTATATAGGCAGCGATAGTGGCTTTTTAGAAGGATGCAACTTGGCTTTCGTCTCTAAGAAAGAAGATGATTACCATCACGAAATGAATGCCAGCCGCTTCAAGAGCTGGTTTCAAGCGGTGCTTCAGCGAATTGAATGCAACTTTGTGGTCGTCATGGATAATGCTTCCTATCACAGTCGTCCAGCCGAACGTGTACCAAATATGGGGTCTCGCAAAAGTGAGATGCAGTAATGGTGTATGAAACAATTAAACATCACGAACCTGAGTACATTACTTACGTGATTAACGAGATGGCCCGTTATTGTGGTGTCACTTTGCAGCGTTTGCCGCCCTACCATTGCAAACTGAACCCAATAGAGCCTCAACCCTTCACTTGAGTCCAGATGGGGCTCAAGAGAAGGGTTATATTGCGCTTCATAACATAACTTTTAAATTACCAGACGTTAAGATAGAGAATTCCATACTAGTAACTAGTAATTAGTAACGCCTGGAGCGTGGCAGAGTGCTGTCCATGATGTTGCGAAGGAAGAAAAGAAATGTAGCAGCTCGACCACAACATCGTCAGCATGATGGAGCCAGTTATAGCCAATCTTGTCGAAGAAAGCGATAGCAACAGCTTACTGCTTTCAGATGGAAGTGGAAGCGATGACGAATGAAGAGAGGTGGACTCAATTAGCTCATCTCCATATTTCTGATCTATAACGTCTTTCAAACCATTTCCTTTTTTATAAAACATGAAAGAAATCAAGTTCACCCACCTTAAAAATTCATATCCCGCCACTGACAACCCGACTAGCCGTCGTTAAGTGATGTTCACGTAAACATTGATGAGTCATTACAATTTTAAGTAGTTATGGTATAGTTGTAAGGTAATTACTGCGATCTTTCTTGGCAAGCTAGCCGAGATGATGGACATTGTATGTAAACATCCAAATACAGCGTAGGGTTAGATCTAGTACGAATGACACTAGAAGAGAGATCTACATTGCTATGTAAAGAACAATTGAAATGAACATGTATATGTCAAATAGTAGCATGTGTTCTAACCTTACTTGCCAAATTTGAGTAAATTTTGATAATTCGTCTCCAATCAAAAAAGTGAATTGTGAGGAAAAATGAGTAAATTAAAATTATCGCAGTGTCATAGGATTTATGACAAAAGAAGGACATCAGCCGAAAATACTCATTAAGAGAATGGTTGCCGTCGATGGGAAAAGTGGGGAACATTTTCTAAGGGGGTGTGGATCCATAGAAATCGATCCCAGAAGAGAAAAATCCAAAACAGCAACAAATGATGAAACGACACAAAAAGCTGAAGCGGTGGTTCCCGAAGATCGTCGTGTGAAGGTCTCTACCATTGGCATTGAACTTATAGAAACCCAGCGTAATAACCATTTCGCTTGGCAATTTGAACATGAGTAAGGTGTCAGCCAGGTGGGTTTCACACTGTTGACTCCTGAACAAAAATTGAGCAGGTTGGAAATTTCGGAGTCATTTGGGAACTTTGACCAATGATTCTGGCATTTTGGCACAAATTTTAACGGGCGACGAGACTTCGGTGCATCACTGGGATCCTGAGGCAGAATCTAAGCAGTGAGTTCAGTGGACCAAAAAGGGCAACAACAAATGCGGTCGTCTATGCGAACACGCTGAAAAATTAACCTGAAACAATCAACCAGACCAAACTTCAATCGAGTCGTGTTGCTGCTGCATGACAATGCGACCGTGCATAAAGCTGTCAAAATCTGACCAATTGTGCAGGAATGCAGATAGACCATTCTCTCTACAGCCCGAACTCTGTTCTGTCTGACTATTATTTCTTCAGATTACTAAATAAACATCTCCGAGAAGGCCGTTTTGACTCAGATGATGGCCTAAAAGCAGCAGCCGAAGACTTTGGACTTTTTTGAGAGTCAAGAGTAATCATCTCTTTATAAGTTTACCGTAGGAGAAATGGAGCCAGTACGTTGATGTAGGGGAGACTATTTATAAATAAAATTATCAAAAAAATCACACATCTATTGGCTAGGTAGACTTCTTTCCTAGTACTACTCGTTGAATATGTTTATCAGTGTTTGATGTCAACAACTAAGCAAAGTGATCTACAGTGATGGCCAAGGTCGTTTCGCCTTGTAGATCTGCTCGTGTTTGCGAAAGAACTGTGTTAGAAAGAGTGCGCCATATAATCGTCGTTATCACGTTACCTCTCTCTCTCACACACACACGTGAAAGTGTAAAAGAACGACTTTTGCCAGCTCTGTATACATACCTTCCTGGCTTCAACATTCTAATTTGGGCCATTCAAGAGTAAGCAACTGTTGTTCAAACATCAGATAGAGATAAAGCGTTTCTTTTGAGCACCACAGAACAGAGGAATGTTATTTGAGAATAGCAACTGTTTGTCCTATAAATTAATTAGAAGACTCCAGGAGGCGTTGCCAGCCTGTCAGAACAAACGTAGAAGGACACGACTCATGCCAAGCTTAATCGAACATCTGTGTCTGCCAAATGTACAGAAAATATATAGATAGTTCTGCGATTCAGTTTGGTTTGTAGGTGACCCGAAACTAATTGTAAAATATAGAGGAAACTAAAATTCAAAACCTATGTCAGAGTGTATTTATTCCTACTAGATAATATTATAGATGAGAAGGTATGGATGTTTATTACTCAATCACGCCAAAATGGCTGAACGGATTTGGATGAAATTTGGTATAGACGATAATCTCGAATAGCACATCGGCTATCTTTCATGACATAACATGACTTCGAAATATCTTTCCACGGGCTACAGCCCAAACGGTTTGGGATTTGACTTGAAAATGAGTTTATGTAGAGCTACACCAAGTGACTTATGGCGTATCTCTTGATTTAATATAATAACTGTTTCATTTTTCTTTTCTAGTCTGACAAATATTTTATAACAAATTGACCATATTGATTAGATCCATTACTTCGAAGGCGTCTTCAAATTGGTTGAATTTGTGGGCCATGTGCTTTTTGTGTCAAGGCTTAATAAAGTAGGGTCTTGACGACATTTTTATTATTATATTTGCATTCAGTTCAGTGTAGATCATTGATTTACGTATTCTACTAAAAAGGGTTTTGAAGGATACTAGCGCCATATATGAGACAGTGGCAGAGACAGTAAAACATGTTGAGGATGTCCAAGATTCCAAACTATTCAACTATAATTGTCTATGCAAAGTATCTTCAAAGTTGGAACTTTCCTTTTCAGAAGCAACTACGTTTGAAACAATAAAGTTAATTTGCGGTAAAACAGAACCGAATCTGAATACGCGAATACACTCGCGGAGTATCAATAGGATCTTGAAGACGCTCACAGTGAAGTAACATTAAATCAATAACTCGTTACTGTTGCAGGAAAGTGCTAATTTCATTTTCCAAATGCCGTTTGTTTATAAGCTAGGCTAACCTAACTCCTTTCTAGAACCACATTTGACGTAGGCCGGGAGGGAGGCAGGATCGGAATGGCTTGCTTAAAGTTTTCCGGAACTTAATATCTCGGACAGGCTTTGGTATAAGTGTTTTTAGGAAAACTTGCACATTATTGCCAGACCTATACAGTCTATAAAAGAAAGCCCCATCTTTGAGGACACCCTGTATTATAAAAGGTATCAGCTTTCGGTACAGTAGCCACTTCCAAATATTTTCGACACGAGGTAGCTGTCCGACTCGATTTAATTACTTGAAAATATTCGTGGGCTTGGCAACGTCTTCATCTGCAGCAGCACCGGCAGAAAGCAAGAATGGGCCTGGACCACAGCCAACTCATCTGATTCATCTGCATTTCTATTACCTCCTTTAGTTTTTGAGCAGCGATTAATGAGCTTGGTAGGAATTAGAAAATGGTAGCGCATACAGAACAAGCACATTTGTCCTGTCCTCTCGGTTTATTCTTCACAGTTTGCTTCGGTTTGTTTTTCTTGACTTACATGTGCTGTGAACTATGTGTTAAAGTCCGGGTTTCCAAAATTTTTGGTTCGGCGGGATATCATCAGTAGTTTTTAGTTCTTTTGTTTTGTTGCAGTAGCACGACAAATTTTCGTTATAAGATATCGAAATAAAAAAGTTACGTTAGCTACGGAGGAACTGAAGTCAGCTTCACGTCAAAATCGAAAAAAAAAAATAAGCAACCTGTCGTGACTGCCATAAGTTACGTTAAATTGCTACGGTTCACTTCAGTGGTCATAAAGACTCTTGTTTTCAATACCTTTTTTATTCGCTGTTGCTGTAAAAATAACGCGATGGATGGTTTAATTAAATACAGTTTCAAACGCAGTTCGCCTTCTTGAATATCCCCAGGAAACATTTGTAACTTATTCCAAACTAAAACGGCTAGCTGTCGCATTCCTTAATTTGATTGTCACTTTCTCATCAGGTGACTAGTATTTGTAAAATGAGTGGGAAATGACTTGATATAAAATTGAATATTCTGCGCCGTAGCGAAGAAAATTCTACTGAGAAAAAGTTTAATCAAGGCAATTTATATTTTAATTGGGCAATTACAAAATTTGATCAGCTATGTGACAGCTAACAAGTTTAATTAGTTCAATTAAACTCCGACTTCTAAAACAGGTTACTTGAACCTATGAAACTGGTTTAATTAAACAAAATCGCAATCGTTTTAATTAAATTTAACAGAATGTTTACTTAAAAAGATTACACCAATTTATTTAAAGTTATTGGACTATTAGAATGAGTTTTTTGTTCCATGTAAGACAATTTAATTATATTTATTAAGTTTGTTTAAATACCTTAAGTAAAAGTGTTTTCCTAGTTATATATATTTGGAAACTATTTGGAATTTAGAAAACAAATTTAATTTTCTGAATGATAAATATTATAACTGTTCTCTAACAAATCTAGGATATAAAAAGTTTTTGATAACTTGATATTGATAGTTGACGTTTTCAAATCAGAATAAAAACTTCCGAATTTTATAACTCGATATTTTTTATTTTCATTTGCTGTAAGCTCATTCTATACTCGTATAGGATTAAGTCTTGCCAACCACCATTTACTAGAAACAATCTTGGTTTTGAATTCAGAAAGTAGAAAAGCTATGCCTGAAACTGAATAAGGCCACTTGATCATCCGTACAAAAACTATTCTTTTATTTCCAATAATGGAATAATATTGCAGTAACTAGCATTCAACGAATTTACATATATCATTTCCATTCCAAGAAACAGTTCCGATTTGGTTCAGAACTGATTTTGCATTATTTTCCTGCCCATGCCTGAAGTAAGTACAATTTAGAACCAGTTCCGAATATATTTTAAAACTAACTCATGAAAATCAACAACATTTACCTATGTAATAAATATTTGTACTTCTGGTTCTTGGAACTATAACCAGTGACAGATCTTAAGCTTCATTTGAATCTGTTCCATCCATATTCACTCATTTTTTGAATATGTGTAATAAAAACGACACAATAAGTGGTTAGAAAATGCCCAAAACGGCAGCCAGAAAGCCAAGCTTCTCAGCTATGAAGAGTCGATCTGGTTTGCACGCGCATGCTCTGTCAAATTCAAACCTTTAATTCGCTATTTGAACCAGAACTGAAATAACCAGTTCAGACCCGGTTCGGAATCAGTACGAAATTTGGTGGAACAGAGAACTGCGAGTTACGGAATCAGTTCCATTTTTTGTTTGACCAGTGATTTCGATCTGCGCATGCTCTGTCTACTTCAGAAAATAAATCGATGGTTAATCGGAATAAAGCTAATGTGTTTTGATATGAAACAAGTTTTTGTGCGTGTTGCCATTTGCTTTCTTCGATATTTGCAGGTGGATCTCTTTATCAATATATTTTAAAAAAACACATTCGCTTAAGCCTTCCGAAGCGCTAAACTAAAAATTCATATCATTCATGAAGCCACCATCGAAGCAGTCCATGAATGCAAGTGACAAGTGACGATCTACCGCGTGTGACTAGATGCGATAAGGAGACCAGAGCATCTGGTCGGTACATGACAGCTTGACAGCCGAGCATCAAACTTAATATAAACATGGCGCACTCGCTAATGTGTTGATCTTAGGACGCCATGGAAGCGCGCCGCGCGGACCCAACAAAACAGATTTTTTGCTTGTCATGTTTTGCCGGCGTTGTGTTTGTTTTTTCGACGCGAGAGCAACGGCCTCCGGTGATTTGATTCTGTATCTGCTGATTGCTGTATGATATGATAGTTGTGAAAGTACTTCTGGGGCAGAAATATTTGTAGATATATGAGATCATACGAAGATCTCCAAAATCTCCGTTAAATAGTTAAAAATGAGGTTTAACTATATTATCTCAGTACTTCCCATGGATTGATACGTCTTTTTGACTTTCTGGTCAATTGAAAATTCCAAGCGCTAATTCAAATATGAGACTTGCTCGCATTAGACATGTTCAAGTTCCCTCCGTTGCAAAATAGCTAAAACATGGGAAATGTCATAGTACGGACTTTGTCCGCTTCGCCTTAGCATAATCAAAAACTCAAAGACATAAGCAATTCTCGATTTTTGCTCACAACTTCGTCACCAATTTACAGGATTTCAGAAGTTCAAAATCTAACCTGTATCTTCTGAGTTGAAGAGATGCCAGAGATTACCGAACAGAAAAACATACAGACTAACAAATGAAAATGAATCACCTGATTTTTTGTAACCTCCAAGACACTTAGTATCTCGATTTCAAAATTTTAGAGATTACTATACAGCCCTTTCCTTCTGGCTCCAAAGTAATAGTGGACCTGTCATGCTTTTAGAGCCTTAATTTTGTATAGGTAAAAGCGTAAGTTTCCAAAATATACTTCCATACACTGAGGCCTCCATTTGTAATCCACAAATCACGCAACCAATGATTTAGCTCAAGGCGGTGCAGGGTATTGTGGTAGAATTTGAGTTTCCCTTCTCCTTTGATACTAAGCTGAATTTTAATCACCTGCGTAGGGCCATCAGTTAGTGTCGACTAGATTTTACGAATAAATTCCGTTTTTTCTACTAGCAAAACAAGAAACCATCATTGTAGATCTCAGTTACTTATTGAGAAATAGCATTTCTCTCCCTAGATAAATAATGAAAAAAATGTCATTTGAAATTGTATCCCGTCAATATGACAACTGAACTTATGGAATATTTAGAGATAATATAAAACAATTGACAAATAAGAAATGTTGAGTACAGTTTCAAATTCAGTTCGCCTTCTTGAATATCACCATGATAGGCATAATGTTTTAAGATGGCTTTTAATATTAACAGGAAGGGAACATTAATTTGTAACTTATTCCAAACTAAAACGGCTGGCTATCGCATTCCTTAATTTGATTGTCACTTTGTCATCAGGTGACTAGTATTTGTAAAATGAGTTGGAAATGACGTGATCGTGATATAAAATTGAATATTCTGCGACGTAGCGAAGAAAATTCTACTGAGAAAAAGTTTAATCAAGTCAATTTATATTTTAATTGGGCAATTACAAAATTTGATCAGTCATGTGAGAGCTAACAAGTTTAATTAGTTCAATTAAACTCCGATGTCTAGAACAGGTTACTTGAACCTATGAAACTAGCTTAATTAAACCAAATCGCAATCTTTTAATTAAATTTAATAGACTGTTTACTTAAACAGATTACACCTATTTATTTAAAATTATTGGACTATTAGAATGAGTTTTTGTTCCATGTAAGACAATTTAGTTATATTTATTAAGTTTGTTTAATTACCTTAGGTAAAAGTGTTTTCCTAGTTTTATATATTTGGATACTATTTGAAATTTAAAAAACAAATTGAATTTTCTGAATGATAAATACTATAACTGTGCTCTAACAAATCTAGCATATAAAAAGTTTGGATAAGTTGATATTGATAGTTGACGTTTTCAAATCAAAATAAAAACTTCCGAATCTTATAATTCTAAGAAAATTCGATATTTTTTATTTTCATTTGCTGTAAGCTCATTCTACAGGGTGTCCGCAAAGTTGGGGTTTTCCTTTTCAGAAACAACTACCCTTGAAATAACAAAGGTAATGTGTAGTGAAACGAGGGCGACCAAGTAAAAAAAAAAATAAAGGAAAAAGTACTCACTCTCCAGTTGACGAGAAGTACGTCTCTGCCCGAAATCATACCGCTCCAACAGAAAATGAAATCAGCTGATGCGCTACCGAGCAGACATAAACAGTCTAGGTATTGCATCCCGTCCAATCGATTTGGGAGAATAAATGGTCCAATGAGCCTACCGTTCACCATGCCACCCCAAACATTCACCGAAAATGTTTGTTGAAAATGTGCCCGTTGGACAGCGTGCGGATTTTCTACTGACCAAACATGAGTGTTGCGAAAGTTATTCACCCCATTACGCGTGAACGTAGATTCGTCTGTCACCAATATGCACTTCAAAAGGTCCGGATTATTGTCATGTTGATGCAACAACCACTCACAAAACCGCACTCTTGCTGGAAAATCGTCAGGTTGAAGGGCTTGTACACGTTGGACGTGAAACGGATACAGCCCCTCTTCACGCAGCGTTTGTCACACTTTAGTTGTTGATACTTGCACTTCTCTAGCCACGTTTCTAGTGCTTGTTGTTTTTTGAAACGCAATCGATTATACGAGTTCGTTTACCTCTACACGCGTGACCGTAACCGTCGGTTGAAGGTTGCATACTGACCTGACACACTGACCCCGACCCCCGACCCAGTTCTGTCATTGGGTTGAGCTAGTAGCCGGTACCAGTTGGGGATATCGCGAGTCGCGGCTACAGGACGGTATTCAGATATTTTTGATGTTGCAGAGCCCTTTATCTCGGTTACCTTAAGACATTGGTGTATATGGTACTAAGAAAAGTTGCTTATGTTTTCAAGATCTACACGTCGTGTAAAGGAAAACCCCAACTTTGCGGACACCCTGTATATAGGATTAAGTTTTACCAACCACCATTTACTAGAAACAATCTTTATTTTGAATTCAGAATGTAGAAAAGGGATGCCTGACACTGAATAAGGCCACTTGATCATGTGTACAAAAATTATACTTTTATTTCCAATATTAGAATAATATTGCAGTAACTAGCATTCAACGAATTTATATACATAAGTAAATTCTGCAGCGCTTTAAACAAGCCAGATATTTGCAAATAGTACACAATCTACACTAACAGGAGGCTCCACTTTCTATAATATACATTATACAATATAAAAAACAGATCAAGCACACGTTTGGTGTAAATGCGCTTCATTGGCCTTAATTTGCTTGCATAAATAAGATTTCAAAGTTCTTCCCATCCCGTCAGCAGTCACTCCCTGATACACAGTGCTTTATTCGGAGCGTGATATATTTTAACCATTTTAATGGGTCACCAAGCGCCTTATGCTCAAGTATTTCACTTGGTCACCATAACTGATCAGCAGCTTAATACACCAACAACGGCAAAAACAGAAAATGTAGTTCCACGCGAAAATCACAAATAAAACTGAGGAGTTGGAAGCACGTCATTAGCAGTGCGTCTGTCTCATACTCTCGATAATTCACGAATGCATGGCCGACTCCTGCCGAGTCCGCGATTCCAATAAACAGTCTAACTGTTTTTAATAAAATGTTTAATTGTTTCGAATGCACGTTTCCTACATAATCTAAATTACCGAAACTAATTAAACAGTTTAAAAAATAGGTACATGGTTTGCTATTGTCAAGACAATTAGTTCAATAGTATATTGCGTTCAATTGAACTGGTTCCAGATAATTCATTTTAATTAAACCGAATGATTCAATCAGAGTAACTAATTAAAATAAATTACTGTGTTTATACACACCTCGTTTGAGAATACCGCCAGGTTATACATTAGGGTGGGTCACTTTTATATGTGAAAAAAAAAATGTTCCTTTTTTTCATAAGCTCAGTGACAAAAAGGTGCTAAATCATGAGTGTGAACATGTTATGAAGTTTGATTGCAATCAGAATTAATCTTCTGCCTCCGGAATCATGTGGAAATTGTCAAAGATGGGGTTAAAGGAGGTATAACTGCGTGGCATACAAAGTCACACTAATGAATATAATTTACAAATAAATGTCTTGAATGAATAGTAAGTAAACGTTTATTGAACAGAAAATAATGTTTACAACAAAAATAATAATGAATAATCATTGAGCGAGGGGTTTATTTTGTAGAGAAATCCTTTTTGCTATCAAATTTTGGCATTGCTTTTCTCGAGTCCATCTGGGCTTTGATGAATCCCTCTCTCATTAGCTTATTGCACAAAGTGGTTGAGGCCTCGGTTACAGCTTTGACTGCTCTTTCTACTGCTTGTGTGTGACAAGGAAGGCGTAAGAAATCCAAGTCTCTTTCTCCTTTCTGTTCAATAAATAATCGGAGATATTTTTCGGTTACAGATTTCAATAATGGTGGCTCAGAGATATCTTTTTGCCAATTCAAAAGATCATAATACGTTGATGCATTGAAGTTAATCTGTGGTAACTTAAAAATGCGCAAATCTTTAGTTGTTACTGATCTAGCTTTCAAAATGCGTCGTGCAGCTAATTCACGAATGTGCGGCTGAGAGTCTGTTAACATTGCGAGCAATACGTTTTCCGGATGTGCGAAATAGCTGTTTCTTTGAATTACTGGATCGACGATAGATTTCAAATTTGCTGGTAAATATCTGGATAACTCGATGAGTTTGAAAAAGTGTCGCGATCCATCTTTACAGCTAGAATGAGATTTTATAGAAAACCATATCGGAGCATAAACCTTGATAACATACGTTGCAAGAATAGTTAGACTTTCAGGCGGAGTCTCTACAGAAACATACAGACGGAGGATCCTGTTCGCACGAGTCAGCCACCTCGCATGCGACATTTTACCTGGTGATTTATTAGCCAAATCGCTAGGAAATACACCGGTTGAGATTGCTTCAACCATTCTGTACAAGTATTTTTGGTCAGTACTGATATCTTTAGCAGAAAGCTCCGGTAAGCTCGTTGGAATAGGCTTAAACTTGCTTATAGGTCTTTTTTCGCAGTTCTCGAGATCTTTGCCAATCGTTCCTGAAAATGTTCGTGGTCCAGAGGTACTACCATCAATATATTGGAACAGATGTCTAAATGGTAGTTCATTCATATGGAATAAACAAATAATCCATTGTAAGGTTCTACCTAACCGTTTCTCTAGCAGTCGTATAATACCGCCCCATATATGCCAACATTCACATTAGTTCCATCACATCCAATTGCAGTTAAATCATCGACGGATATATCAGCATTCAAGAAAAAGTCAAATATTTCATTTGCTATACACTTTGCAGTGCCTGAAGCAGGTGTAATATAGCCTAAAAACTCCGAATAAGGTTCTTTTATCAAAGAAATGTGCTCTTCAACTATGCGTTTTCTATAGTTTTTTCCTTCTATTTCAGACATCATTAGAGTCTGATCTTTTCTTCCGTCAAAATACAATGCGTGTATTTGTGAAACAGTTTGCTGTGAAACTATATTTTCTCTGGCCTTTTTTCGTTCTCGGCGTAGTTTATTTTTATCTATTACTTGAGAACCCGACGCATGTAGAACAACTGATGCGATAGCTGCTCCTGCCCTATCCGACACTCCGAATCTATCGCATTTTTTTGATAGCAAAGTATAATCAAGTCTAGTGTCACTCTTAGATTGACCACTTGAAGTCCTCAACTTGATTTGTGTTGGTTCTTCAGCATCGGACTGAACACTTTCGGATTCAGAAGTGCTACTCAGCTTTTCCGTACATGTTTCGGTTTTTTTCAGTCGTTTGCTCTTAGAATGTTCTCGTATTGACTTCCTTTTCAGTGTTTTTGTAATTTTTGTTGTTGTGACAACATCTAAGGCACCTATCACCATTTGCCTAGCGGTTCGTTGATCAGTTATAAAGCCACGTTCTCTTGCAGGTATTTTCTTGTTTTTCGGGCAAGCACATTTGAGAAACTCTTGACACTTGCAAGCCGAAATATCAAACAAGGCTTTACTCCCAAGACGAAACCCTTCCAACGTGTTTTTAGGTATTCTTGGATTAGATTTGAGGAGATTTTTGCATTTTAAGTGATACGTTTGTAACATTACCTTCATTCGTTTGGGTTCAACTGTAGGGATAGAGGATTTTGCCCATATTTCTATCAGTCTTGCAACTACAATGGCCTCTATTTCTTTATATGTTGGCTCTTTATTTGTTTCTCTCTCGTATTTCAACCTGTGTCGGGTCCACTCATAAAATCGCATTACATCCCCATAGGTTGGCAATACGTTGTCTTTCAAGTCATTTAAATCACCAAATATCGGACACTTCCAACTATTTCGAGTACGTTCCATTTTTCTGACAGCGAAACTTACACGTCCGCACTTTCTAACGCAAGATACTGATTGCGATGAACTGTGCGCGACTTGTCTTACCCGTGTGTCTTACCTAACACCCCCACTCTTACCCCTCCCTCTCCCTGGCTACTTGAACTCAACCAAACAGTAGCTAACACTAACGCTTAGGCAACCAAAGTAACAGGAACCATAATCGAAGATGCATAAAGAATTAGTAAAGTGACGCCCGAGGAGACGCTAGAAGTTTACGTACACACAATGCTTTAGTACAATCCGGAGGCAATAAAACTCAGAGTTATGTAATAAAATTTTACATATGAACTAACGGCACCATTTGGCACCTTTTTATTACTGAGCCTTTTTCAAAACCGAAAAAAAAATTTTTTGACCCACCCTATTATACATGTGCTCGTCCAAAATTGACCACTTCTCAACTAGGTACCTATGTCATGTAATATTTCATAAAGTTATACTAACTTATACTTTTTGTTGTTGATTTTTTAACTTCATGGAAATAGAAGTTATTTGTAGCTGTATGTTGAACCCTAGTTGATCAGCTCTTAGGGCCCTATGCATGAGACTACACGATTTAGTTTAGTTTAGTTAAAACCTTAATATCCTGTGAGCTATTTTGAATCACTCAACGAAATCGGTTTCTCAAATGGATGATTCCATTTTCCTTGAAATAAAAGTTGCTTTATTTCAAGTACCTACTTGTTTGATTGGAGCAGTCAATTCCAAAATAGCATTCAAGATCATACTAAGGTAAAACTTAATGACGCCACTGCATAGAAGACTCCTTGTACAACTTTTGGTATAGCACTTTTCTTTCCCTGTGATACATACGAAACAAAAACGGCCTAAGCGCACCCACTTAACTTCCTAACAGAGCCACAAAAAAAAAAACAAGAAAAAGAGTTCTTGTCCCTCGGTAGCAGACGATCTCATCATTTCACGGATGATCCGACCGGCGGTCGCCTGTCGCCTGTCGTCTGTCTTTGACGGCCGGACGAGTCCCTTTCCTGGAAACTCAACGCTGATTGATGCGTCGATCGGTATCAAGGCTGCCGTGGATAACAATCGAAGATCCGCCGGGACGAATACATGGGCCACTACCTGAAACAAAAGAATATCGGTCACTTTTCGGGCTGGGTGCGGCTTGGAATGCGGCAGAGGGGTTTTGTTGTACGCAATTCTAGATAAACGGACTTCGAACATGCAGCATGTATAGTATCTAAGTCAACTTTCATACGTTATGGTATTTTTTCTATTCGCCGCCCATGGAAACCCTTACACTTGGAAATCTGATAGAATTTATACAATTGAATTTTTAATTTAAAAATCATCGAATGAAGGGATCTGACTATACGTATGGTGCAAGGTATCTTGAAAACTTTCGTACGCCCTGGTATCATTACATCGCCTCGCGATGTCTGAGTTCGGATCTGACACTCCTCAGGTCCTGCGTTTCTGGACATATGGTATTGCTGAAGTCATGGTCGCAAATATTATGAGATATTGTTCTAACCAATGGCCAATACTGCCGGGATCACGAATTCACAAATAGTCAGGCGTCTTACACCAATACCAAAGATACAATATACAGGGTGGCCCATCCATGTGTGGACGGAATATTACTCATAAGCAAATACATTTTGGGAAAATCTATTTATGGCATGCTGTACATGACATCTGAGGGCAAACTTCTAAAAAATTGGCAATTATACTGGGTATCCCAATTTTGACCTACATATCAAAGTTGAGATTTTCTAAATAGACTGCCTCAAATTTTATTGCATATTTGGATAAACCAATTCAAAAGAAGAAGATTGATATAATATACTATGGGGTTTTGGTAATTAGCTAATGAGATGTAAGGTGTTTTGTCCAGAAAAACCGTCCATTTCGGCAACCCCTCAATCCGCCATTTTGAAATTTGGAGTGCTGAATTTTATATCAAAAGAAACTTAAGCACCTCAGCTTTTATCTTATTTGTTACTTTTTTAAATTTTACTTTTTGTCCATACAGGGTGGTCAAAAACGGGAATTGTACTTTTTCTCAAAAATTTCAGCTCTTTATAAGCTTTTTCGTGGTATAAGGTTTCATTCAGATAAAATCACTAGATTTTGAGTTATTAAGCTTTTAATAGAACAACACACCAAAATTATGGAAAAAAATCACATCATCCATGGAAACAAAAGGCAAACAGTGGGCTAGTTCCATATTGCCACTAGGAGTACAGATTTAACGTAAAAACTGATAATCAGAACGGTATAAATCAGGTTCAAGCGTAATAGAGAAAAACAACTACAACAACAACTTAAACAAACAACTATCACTACTCAAGACCTAATCTACCAAAACTGGTCGAAAATATGTTGAATATACAGGATAAATGACCTCTGCACATCCCTCAGCATGTGTTCCCTTATGTTCAGAAAATCATCCTTAATCCTTTCCTTCATATTTTCCGGGGTAGATGGTGGATATCTATAAACCTTTTTCTTAACGTAGCCCCATAGAAAGAAGTCCATCGGTGTCATATCTGGTGATCTAGCAGATCAAGATATAGGCCCATCACTACCGATCCTACGATTGTTACTCCAGGTGTCCAGATAGTTACGCACACGATTATGATAATGCGCAAGTGCGCCGTCATGTTGGAAGTACATATGCATCCGAGTTTGCAAGTTGACATCCTCCAAAAGCAAAGGCAAATTTTCGATCAAAAAATCCAAGTATTCTGTACCTGTTAATCTGTTATCGAAAAAGAAAAGCCCGATAACTTGTCGGCCAATAACTCCTCCCCAAACACTCAAGCTCCATTTATTTTGGAAATCTACTTGCCTAACCCAGTAAGGGTTTTCCGTCGCATAATAGCTAATTTTGACAGTTTGTAACTAATCAACAATTTATTTGTTTCCAGGGATGATGCGATATTTTAGGGACTTAAGCCGTTCCATAAAAGAAGTGATAATAACCGAAAACATAGTCGTAAAAACCCTTGTGTCTATAAAAAAGCTTATACAAAATTGAATCCAAACTTGCACAAATATACAGGGTGCTACATTTGAAATTTTTGAGAAAAACTACAATTTGCATTTATCACTACTCTGTATGAGCAAAAATTAAAATTCGAAAAAGTAACCAATGGGATAAAAGCTGAGTTGTGTAATTTTTTCTTGATACAAAATTCAGCACTCCCAATTTCAAAATGGACTGAGGGATTGCCAAAGTGGGGGGTTTTTCTAGACAAAACACCTCATATCTCAGTAGCTAATTACCAAAACCCCATAGTATGATATATAAATTTTATTCTTTTGAGTTGGTTTATCTAAATATGCAATAAGATTTGAGGCATTCCATTTGAAGAATCACAACTTTGATATGTAGGTCGAAATTGGGACACCCTGAATAATGGACAATATTTCAGAAATCTGCCCTCAAACGTCATGTATAATATCCCATAAATAGATTTTCATAAAATGTATTTGCTTATGAGTAATATTCCGTCTACACATGGATGGGCCACCCTGATAATACACCCTACCTCCTACAACGCCATTTGAACTTGCGAAAGATCAGTTATGGGACTGAAACGTCATTCAATGAAGAGGTATTATAGATATACTGTACCTCAGAGCCAGATTAGGTTAGATCCATTTTTGCCTAAAATGTGTTTTATATGTCAATTTCATGAAAATATTGTAAAAGGCTACTTGCAGCATCTACCTACATGTAATAATAAATAAGTGACTGATTTAGAAATCATGTTAAGTCGCTTACAATACAACACAAACAAATTGTTCCAAACTTGTTAAAACTGCTTATTTGGACTTAACCTAGCCTGGCTCTCAGGTACAAAATTGTGGTTCTAATTAAGCCAGACAAGCATGGGGGATTATCAATGTGAAAATCACAGGATAGGTTTCAGTCTTAACTCCTACCAATTTTTTTAGATAATTATCAGTACTGGCGCAGTGGTAATCTTGATGGAAATTTATTCGAGAGATACTTTCCAAGTTATAGCAGGGCCACGTAATAACGGACAAATAGACCGACGAACATGAGTGGCACGGTTCTTCGTGATGTACTTGTATGTACCGATCATATGAAGGGTTTGAAGCAACACTTAAGCCGCATTGATTTTATTTCGAGTAATCTAAAGTTAAGTTTTATGTAAATCCTGAGGTCACATTTCTTGCGTACATTCGTTTGAAATGCTACAATAGGTTCACATTTTAGGAAACAAATGTTTGGTGACAGCAGACTCGGAAAAATGTAAGGCATTCTCCTAAAGTAAATTTATTTTTGAAAATATTGTGGCTTGGTGGTTTATTGAAAAAAGTTACGCTCCCAGGAAATTTAAAGATGATTTCCTTTATAAACACATAATTTGGGTGATCGTTGTTAGACTTGAAACAGCACGCTCCGTTCAATTGGCGGACTCGTTAAATATATTAAAGTTGTTTTTTCGTGACAGAGCCAAATACGTAAAAGCTAGAGCTGGGTCAGATGCGTCCTCTGTTTCGAACAGAATGTGAATGTTACCGATGACTGAAGGAGGTTATAATATACATTTATTTGGTCAAGAAGAGGATAAGCCGCTGATCACAAGATTACGTATTATTGACTCGTGATAAAGTTATTAGTAGTCTACGGTAGTCGTTCTCAATAATTTTGCAATTTTTCACGATTACATCATAGGCGTGGGAAGTAAAATCTCTAGAAAACATTATGAGACCAGAAATAATTTAGCTAAAAGCACCTCCTTAAGATTATAAATCCACCCATGAAATCCCAAACCTATTTCCTAACGTATAAACAATCCTCGCGGTAACATTCTCACCCTTCAAACGGCTCCTTTTGGAGGAGAAGATGGCATCCGCGGAGGCATAACTTACCACCCCCGCCTATCAAAAAATCCGATAAAGTTTGTCTTTGTTCGAAACCCAATTTTCACGTCACCGGAAAGCTCCAGGAGGCTCCGGGTGTCAGCCGTCCGGAAATATATACGTCCCTAAAGCTAATTCGGCTTTGGAAACAATTCGGTATAGGCGCGCGATCTGGATACCTATGAACGCCGTACAGAGGTGGCGGTGTTTTTATTAAAGAGGGGATGCATCGCTACCTGATACATTACAAAAGCTTACGGGCCCTTTCCACCGTCTGTTATGTTTCAATTTGTGCAATATTGAGACTTCCTCTCATTTCACCCTATGTCCCCTTACCGATACATGCTCACTTAGGGTAACAACCAAGAGAACACAAAACTAAGATAGTTTGTTGTTGAAAATATTCATGGTGAAATTAGTATGTATGTGAGGGGTCTGTATATTAAGTAATGAGATGTGCAACGTAGCTTTCGATCTGGCAACACTGGAGACACCGGGCTTGGTGGCACGTAGTCCGACTGCAGTTGGCTGTAGCGATTTTATTATGAAACAGTTTTTCCTATTTCCTAAAAATGAGTGACATTAACTTCGAGTAACGTATCATGTTTTGCTGAAGAGTTGGGCATAGTGCAAGGGAAACTCTTGCTAAATAGACTTACGGAGACAGTGTTTTATCAAAATCTCAGGTTTTTCGATGGTTTAAGGTATTTTCAGAAGGAATAGAGTCGATTGAACATGGACCACTAAGCGTAAAGCCTTCATTTTCAAGTTCCGATGAGAATCGCGCAGAATCGGGTGTCTTGTGAGTTCAGATCGTCGGTTGACAGTCAGAATGATCGGAGAAAAGTTAAATTTGACTCAGACCACCGTTCATCAGATCAAGAACAAATAGGTGTTGCATCACGATAATGGTCCTTGTCATACAGCACTGTCAATAAACGAACCTTTGGCCAGTAAAAACATTCCTGTGACTCCTCCAGTATCGGAGTTCCAGCACTGCTATGAGGATGGAAAGAATCGTCTCCAGCGCTGGGTGGCTTCAGAAAGAAGATATTTTGAGGGTGAGAATATAAAATTGTAATTATATTTGAATAAAAAAATTAAAAAACTCAGACTCTCCACAAATTACAGATCCTTGTAGCCTCAGCATGGAAAATATCATATAATTATTTGAATACAGAGTCTACATGTCACCAATTTTATGCACTTTCAGCAACATTCTAGTTTAGTCTTGAATTCTCCTGGTTGATGATCCGGGCCCTTAGTCCTGATCTTGAAGTTTCTACATTGGTGAAGCAGTTCTAAGCTAGCATGCATATGGTTAAATGGGAGAAAGAACCAATATAGCTCAAAAAGGATAACAACTATACAAGAAAGGTAAAGGAATCAGCAGGAGATTAAACAAAAATTGTCTTTTCACTTCTTCTGTGGACTGTGACCCAATTTGGTTGAGTATCCTTGTAGGAAAGACCTAAATCCTAAATGATATTTTTCAAGCCGACTGTTGGACCATTATTTTTTTCTTCCACATTTTTTCTTATAGTCTGTTAATGGATTTAAAGTGCGCAGATATTTCACTTCGTCTTCTCAAGGGCAAACTGTTGTGCCTGGTATTATTATCTCACAAGATAAACAGCATAGTTTTTTCTCAGATGTCGAAGTAATATTTCTGCATTTAAGGTACATAAGCAACGCACATGCAGCACTTGTAGTCGAACATTGCTTAACAATTAACCGGTATGTTGCGATAACAGTTCTTGCTGGGGTTTTCGCGTTCTCAGAGGACTTTTGGCGTTTTCGGGTCGATGGACGAGGGTAAAGTTTCTGGTACATTAAAAAGACGATAGATATTATTATGTCCGCTTGTCGCTATGGGGGTATGAACGCTCTTTTTCGACAGGGAAGGCCTACCTTAGGAGATCGTGGGCATTTCTGATTTTACGCAGTGTAATCTTAAAATTGTATGGCTTCCGGCGGTCTCGGAATACTTAAGGACCGTTCAATCTATTGTCGCAAGACACTGCATAGAAATAAAGAGAAGAAAAATTAAATGAACTGTCACATGGAAGACGGATAAACAAAATATGCTGACCTTGTCACTGTTATTGGAAAGTATACTGTGGAGGTAGAAACGTCGTACAATAAACGGGAATTTATAAATGTAGGTATATGGTTTGATTCGGCCAGATAATGGAGTCATATGATATATGAATATCATTTTGTACTGCAATGAAAAAAAAAAATGGCATCAAGTAGGCTGACTCTGCACTTCCCACGCAAAGCCGTCATCAGTTCACAAGTTGGACCCTCTGAGAAAAAGCAAAGACGGAAAACTGTATAATAGGGAAATTAAACGGAATAAGTCAGTCAAACAGGCGCACAGTTAGTCCATAGACATTCCCTCCCCCCCTAGAGGTAGTCCATCTGACAACGTCGCCTGTCCCCGATACTTGACGGCACAACGCGTCAGAGGCGGCAGTGAGGCCAGAATTCTTACCGGGACCGGTACGCTTGTCGGTGATTCCAGACAGCAGAAGCAGTCACGCTTATCGAAAACGTTTCTCTATCATTCTGTTTTAAGGGCAAATTTACGGGGAAATCTGTGATGAGTGAGAAATATGTCTAATAGGTCTAATGATACTTTTCATTGTGAAGCTACACAGCTCTAATACATTCATATTTAGAGTCAATTTCACTGCACGTTTCGTATATTTTCAGCAACAATGTAATTTAGTTATTAGTTCTCCTAGTTGGTGCTCAAGTCTAGTCGCTTGTGTCCACCCATTTGGCAAGGCTGCCCTACAAACAGTACCGGCCAGCCGACAACGTTGCGATCAGAGTAGCGATGACTAGACCTCGTCAGTCAGCGGCCATCCAGCGACAGGCGAATATAGTGCTATACCTACGTGTGAAATAGGTGCTTAGAGCTACCGAGATTAGAAGCGTATACAAGGCCTTTTTCACCTTGGATGAAAAAATGGACTTATTTGAAGATGAGATAGGTCAAAAAAGTTATTATATGAAGAATTGATACCATTAATAGATGTATCTGAATAAGAATAAAAACAATGTAAATCACACACTAAGATGGTTAATACCTAAATAATCTATTACCGACAGATGTTATCTAATGTCTGAAAGAAATCAGTTGTCATAATAATATGCTTTTTTACTGAGAACTCAACTTTTATTTTAAACATATCCATATTTTTTAAGTTGATCTTTGTTAACTAATCGATATCTGGGAATTGTAGACTCGTTTATTGACTTTCTGGTGCTGTAATTTAGTTGGTTGCTTGTACTCTGACTTTGCATAAAGTAAAAGCTCAAGTCTATAAATATTTGGCAAAGTCATTAACCGAAGCTTTAGCAGTGGTGACATGCTTACATAATCACAAATTAAAAGCTGACCTTAAAAGGCACATCGAGATTGAGGATTCTTGGTTCGCTTTCCACTCTTGATAGCTTTTCAACGTCTTGTTCTGTAATAAGACGCTATGGTATTCACCCTGCGGTACGTCAATGGTATGAGAGCTTGTGTCTGTATGTTTTCGGTATTTGTTATTCAGCTCGTGTAACCCGATATTTTGATATATACGTGTAGTTACGGTTTAAAAGCAGATGGAAGACTTGATAACACGCTATCTTTTTCAGGGTGGGCGACTAGTGCTTTACGATGAGATGGCAAAGACTAGTCGCTACCTGTCGTAGGTCAAGCATACCATACCTACAGTCACTCATTCCTTTGCCAGATCAACAGATTATATAGTGATCCTTAACTCTTTAACATAAGTCGTTTTCAGTCCGGCAAAGTAAGATTTAGAATCTGTAGGACTAACCGACAACCAACGCAATGTAGTATCAACGATGCTCCTTCAGTTCTTCTATCAGAATATAATATCAACTAGTAGATAATATATTAGGAGATTAGGAAGAGGTATTAGAAAAACATCTAACGATAATAAATAATAAACAAACATTGCCTGAGGAAAAATTATCGCAAGTCCCTGTAGCGCAGTGGATAGCGCGTTGGACTTCTAATCCAAAGGTCGTGGGTTCGATCCCCACCAGGGATGATTTGGTGGAAATGTTTTTTATATATTTTCTGTCTACAGAGGTAGCCAATGCAGACTAGGTAGAGGAAGCCAGTCAAGGATTTCCTTGTCTCATTCTCATAGTTTGTAGTAAGTATCAAAGTGCACTTGACGTAAGTCAATTTTTTGACAGTTCTGTCATTAAATTCGTGGTTTCAGTGTTATTTGAAAAAGCAAGTGTTTGCAGATAATAAATTGTGGTGTTAGACGATTTCGAGACGTACTACTCACATAATTTCCACCAGAAAGAAGCCTAATGAATGTATATGTTTCCACCTATATTATATTATACACAAAACATAATAGTATTATTACTATTATGTTTTGGTTGACATCGGTAGACAAATCGGTCAAAAGCATATATACACTCAAACTACATAAATTTGGCGATTGATCAATGCAATGTAATCATACCACCTAAAATAACAAAAAAAGTAACATACGAGTACTTATGCGTCCAAAGATGCTCCCCTACCCAGATACAGGGTGGTGAAGTTTTATTTACGTAACTGAAAAAACTATACCTAAGGAGAGGGTAATGCTACTGAGTTGAGATTTTAGACGTTCAGTGAACACAAAGCTATGGCACCTCATTAAATATGCATGTCTTGTCTTATCCTCGATCAGTAACGTAGGAACTTACCATTCATTAAACCTTGTCTATGTACGCCACTGGTTTTCATGGTATACTTCTCCTGGTATTACCAATGTTAGATTCTTCTGTTTGTCTAAAATCACAATTAGTAATTGTGGAACCAAGCAATGTGAGTAAAATTCTTATTATATTACTTCTTGAATTACCGTTTTTTTAATTCTTTAAGATTTCGGATTAAGTCAGTTCAACAGAAGATATATCACAAATCGTTAGCAACTTCGGATACGAAAAATGAGGAGGAGTATGACCATATACTTTATTTCCTTCTCATAGATTATAAACAAAAATGAATATAACTGCAAAACCAGTGGCGCGCACAGGAAAGGCTTAAGTGAGTGGTAAGTTTATTCGCTACAAATTGAGATTATGACATACATATTATTCTAATAATGCTGCAATCAGGTTTCATAGATCCAGCTCCATACAACATCAAGCTTCACGGTCTTTTCAGAACAGGGGAGGCTAAACCTTTTTATAAGAATATTTTAGGATTTCACCTTAAATGTTCAAACCTAAATATGTCCAAAACGAGTGATTTGATAAAAGTTTCTTAAGAGACAGAATTCATTAAAAATTGAATGGTATTTTATAAAACGCATTTTTTTGCGAAACGGCCAGTGGCGTAGAAAATATTTCTCACTAAGCACCCTGGTACCCTGGCTTAGTTTGGGTTGTGAAACTCTGTGTGTTTATTTCTTATGATGTGCTCGCTATATGTCTAGAATCTTAACTAACATCTTTATCCCCTCCGTAGGTATATTTTTTTTCGATTTCGTAAATAAATGTCGCTTGGGGAACATCTTTAGACTCATATTTATACGAACTTTTTTTGTTATTTTTCGATGTATTTTCTACCTTGAATATATTGTCACGTCTTTCTGAAACAACTTGTATAGGCGCGGCTCCTAGTTTATTCGAATTCGTTCATAAGCACATCGTTATGAAAAAGGTGTATTTTTTAACAATTTCAGATTCAGAATCGAAGTCAGACTGGCTTGTACGATATGTGCAGAAAACCTATTTTAAAGGTTTGCGATACCAAGCGCATTTTTTGTATATCTGGAATGTGCTGGAATAGACTTCAGTACCGTGCTCCTCATGATGTGTTCAGCTAACGTCAAGCGCTTCAGCTGTGCAGTGCTATCAAGCTGACTAGCAGTAGCCATGATTGTCATTTAACATTTAATCAGCAACTATCAGCTTTTATAGACAACTGAAAATTGCTGCATAAAACGCTGCACCGCTGGACCGCTTTACGGTTAGATGACTTTAGGCTATTAAAATCAAAGACGTCTAAATGCTCTAAAACTTTAATGTTGTAAAATTCGGTAAATTTAGCGGAAATCTAATTTTATACCTCACTTTCGTTAACGAAACACCTTGTATATAAAATTCCGGTAAGCTTGCTGTGAAAAACCGACCCACTTATTTTAAGAACTGTCTCTGCAGCATCGGCTTTACGCGCTTCCCCTCTTTCAGATGTCATATAATCTCTTTTTCTCAGATACACTTATCACACCTCACTGCATCTTAATTTAAAACTTTCCAGAACTTCCTGAAAGGACCTATCTTGAAAAAAATCTCTACCGCCTAAATAGTCCAGGCTAACTTGCTCTAGAAAGATTGTATAGTCTGGGAACTAAATGCATGGGCCTGTTTGAGTGCTGTTTAATTCAATTCGTTTGTTATACATCTTAACTTTAACTACTCCTTTATGAAGTAATGGCAGGCGTTGTTTTGAGAGTGCAGAGTCAACCTACTCCATGCCATTTTTTATTGAGTTGCTTTAAGCCTTTATTATTATTAAAAATTTTCAGTTAAAATGTTAAAAATGTTAAAAGTAAGATACAAGATCTCACGTTGAAGGACTCTTCATCCCTTACAACTCCTCTGTGGAGCACTTATACGAATACATTGTAATTCTTCAGAAAACCATTTTTGAGATTTAATACATACATTTTCCAAAAAGAAAATGTATCTCAAATAAGTCGCGAGCATGTAATTCTGTTGTGAGATCTGTCTACCTATTTTTACCTGCCACGCTTATTGACTAAAGAAGTACTGCATACTATATATCACATGTACATCACGAAAAACCATGCCACTCTTTTCCGTCGGTCTGTTCGCTAACCCTTGGTCTGTCTATACTTTAGAATGAATGGTTCGTTATTGGATGGAAGTTTTCCACATGATTACTATTATGCCAAGACCGAAACAGCTGTGCAGTTCATAAAAATCGGTCCAGTGGTGGCGCAGCTACGGGACAAAAAAACGAAAACAATAGAAATCGGTCAAACTTCGTTTTTTGACGTTTCAGATCATTTTTGGAAAAAACTGTATTGTCTAAAAATTGGGGCATTGTCGAGGAGGAGGAGGGTATATCTCAGTTTTTCTCGTTGGTATATCTATAAGCTTCCAACCCCGTACGGGTATTATGTAAAAGACATATAATACTTCAAAAGAAAACTATAAAATGTCATCTTGCAGACTAGGTAGTTCTTAGGGTGCAAACAGTTATTCCACGTTTGCTCACTAGAATCGTTGTGAGCGTCGATCTATGGAGGAATATCTCAACTACACGCATTGTTGATTGCATATGTTTTGTGAAGCCGAGTAGTCTGTAGTTTTCATCTCTGAGAAGAAGGTTCGTTGAATAGCAAGATCGCATGTGGATGTGCGTATGTATTGGTCTCTTGGTCCTCCACGACCACCTCTACCGCCTCCTGGTCCACCACCACCACCAGCGAATCCGCCACGGAAGCCACCTCGACCACCGGCTGGAGCTGAGTCCGCCATTGTTTATGTATGTTTATATAAATGCATGCTAAATGTGCTACTTTTAATTATAAAAGAGCCTGTTTGACTGGCTCGATCAATTCATTTCTTTGTTATACCTGCTCGTAGTTTACTTTTTTCTCAAAAGGGCTAACATGTGCCTAACATAATCTTTTATAAACCGACGACAGCGTTGCGTGGGAAGTGAAGAATCAACCTACTTGACGTAATTTTTTCACGGACACACTGGTATATAAACTGTACTGCCGAGATAACATCTTCATTAGAATATCTGGCATCTTCCAATTTAGAACGGCGGCTAGTAATTCCACGGTCAATTTCGAGTCTTTTCAGGCACATCGACAGGTGAAGTGCCTCTGCCACTGATAGAAAACGTACACAAAAGCATCTTTATCAACGAAAAATTTCCCAATTAATCAACAAAGACAGGTAGAGTGAAACGGTATGCAGTCAAAGACTGGAGCCAATTTGGATACGTCAGGTTGTTATTGCAGGTAGAACAGACATAGTGGTTGAAGTTATTGTATTGACATATGGGATAGATATCTTTATCTTCAACGAAATATAAATTTTTATAGAGATGGTGAAGATTGTTGATTTCACTCGTACATTATACAGGGTGTACCCAGCCGTAGATTAACAGTATTTGAGTGCAAGATGTGTGCATTGGTTCAGATATGACTGACAAGAAATGTGCTAAGGAGACTGCAACATCGTTGAGGCTTTTGCTTACCTCAAAATGTTTCTATCAGTTACATACAGTTTTCAATACGTCCAATAAGTAATATGAAAGATGTTCAGAATTAGGTTCTTTTTTATTCGATGAGTTATAGGATGATAACTTCTTTGATATTGCAGTTTTATAACAGCGTATTTCAAGGCCTACTTAAAGAAGTTCTATTTTTTTGTGAAATAACCAGCCAGTCAGGCAACGTCAATGTGTGACATAATAAGCATTTTTGAAATCAGAGTTAAATACTTTATTTACATGTGTAAAAGGAAACATCATGCTGAAATTCCATCTTGTAAAGGAAAAAAGAGCAACGTTAATGTAACTTTTACTTAATTTAAATAAAGTTAAGGAAAAATGAAAACGATGGTTTCTTTCGTCAATCTCCGGGAACACTTGGAATTGTGAAACTTTCTAAATTTCATTTTCTCAGTTCTTTGCTCTCATTCAACCGACTACTTTTCTCTTAATGTTTCAGAGATCCCAATGGTGAGAGTCAATTTTGAAACATCCGCTATACTTAAAATAGATAGCTATTAATTCCTTAGCAAGAAAAATTGCAGACGTACTCTTTTCCTGCTCCCTTCTTATTCTGTATGACATCAATACTTTAGCCAGACACTATGTTACCTTACCAGTCTTTTTCCGTTATTCTTTCCGAACTTTAAGCAACTGAGAGGAGTCCTGCTTGTGTAACTCGATACAAAAACTTTTTCCAATAAAATCGCATGCAAAGGAACCTCGTAAATATCTCGGAATAATAATGTAAATTGCAGGACTACACAAAAACTTTTTCCTCAGTCAACATACAATCATGGACAAGCAAGTAACATATGAGGCGAGCTGCGCGTGCGCTTCGCTACGGCGTGAAAAATATCTAAGCTACTATTTACACTTGGAAATAATGGAGTTTCAGAGGTATGTGCTCTAGAAGCGGGGGGGGGTCCCTTTCATTTTAATAATGCATAATGTATACGATAATAATAAATACACATATAATTGTTCCGAAATCCTAACCGACGTTTATAAATTCTGGTATATTAATGAACTCCATTGTTCATCGGAGCGTAAAACAAACGAACACAAATAACAAATGAAAGGCAATTAATATCCGGAATTTAATATTAATATGTCATTGCAATAATCAATTTATCTACTGCAGGTAGTTCAGGTATTAAATGTGATTTGATTAATATACTCATATTCATATTACAGGATTTCCAGGATAGCTCGTCATGTTATATTGTGTGGAGGTTAAATCGCCATTTGATGTACAAAAATATCATATTAACCATATGCACTCAAATACTCGTATATGATTATGTATATGTATATGTGTGTATTATATGTCAGATAATCCCAGTACGGATTTCTAGAAAAGCTTATAGTTCTAACTAAGAAATGGCAAACATAAATTGAGGGGTGTTCCATAGGAATCAGTCTTTAGGCTGTTAGCGTAGAACCTGGCACTGATACAAATAAATCTTCAGAAATGAAACAAATGGTATTTGAATGAAGCCAAGGCGCATCATCTATAATACTACAATTGGTTATGTTGATTATCATTTTTCTTTCCAAACTCTGTCGTAGACTATTACTTTACTTCATTCATTTAATTGTCCTGTAGATACGGAACTGTTGGGCAATACATGCTATTATTATTATTATTATCATTATTATTATTATTATTATTATTATTATTATTATTATTATTACTATTATTGATACTTCATACATTAAGAGTGAAGTAAATAAAATATATTTAAAAAACAAGCTACTTTTTCGCTATGCATAAAATGAACTAAGAATTTTCATTTTCTATACTATTTTCAAATTTTCAGTTGAATTCATCAACAGCTAAATAAAAGCTGGTTTTTAAAAATGTATTTTTTTATTTTATTTACTCTCTATTTTTAGTATATATACTAAGTGACATATAAATCCGAACACCCAGTTTAAATGGTTTTATTTTAATAAAAGTTGGTGAATGTATTTATCTTACTGTAAATAACAAGTGAAAAAATTTTCAACCTTATCAGTTGGACATTCCGGTTTTTATACTGCTTTTTTATTAATTTACTAACGCTCTAAAAATGAATATTTCAGCCGCAGTAAAGAATCAACGTTGGCGGATTTCGGTTCGTGACATCCTTTACGATCGGTTACGATGCCTAGAGTACGGAGACCTGTACAATTTCGTCAACTTAGCGAGTTTGATAGGGGCCGTATAGTGGGACTTCGGGAAGCTGGACTTTCTTTTCGGGCGCTTGCAGTTAGATTGCAAAGAAGTGTAGACACTGTGGTTAGGTGTTGTCAGGCATGGCTTCGAGAAGGCCGTACGCAAAGAGCAAGGGGCACTGGACGCCGCCGTAGAACAACCCACCGTGAAGATCGGCGCCTAAGATTATTGGCCTTAAGGGACCGTTTCTCCACTACCAGGTCCATTGCCAATGAATGGTTTGCAGAATACGGAAGACCTATTGGCATGCGAAGTGTTTACCGACGAATGAGAAGTTTTGGCTGGTTTTCATACCGGCTACACTGGGTCCTCCCTTTAACTCGAGAACACCGACGTAATCGCCTTGAGTGGTGCAGACAACGGTCACTCTGGGATCAGGAATAGAACAGTATTGTCTTTAGTGACGAGTCTCGATTTTGTTTAGGCATGCACGATGGTCGTGGCAGGGTTAGAAGGCGACGTGGTGAAAGGAGGAATCCACATTTTTTTGTTGAAAGACATGTTCATCACACTGTTGGAGTTATGGTTTGGGGTGCTATAGCTTATGGTTCCAGGTCACCTTTAATCTTCATCAGATGTAACATGAACGCTCAGCGTTATATCCACGAAGTTCTAGAACCCCATCTTTTACCCTATCTTGACACCCTGGCAGATCCAACTTTCCAACAAGATAATGCCCGACCACATGTTGCAAGAGTCACAATAGACTTCTTTTAACATAATGATGTCAGATTGTTACCATGGCCACCAAGATCTCCCGACTTATCCCCAATTGAGCACGTGTGGGATATGATGGGTAGAAGATTGCTCAATTTGCAACGTCCTCCTCAGACTCTAGAAGCACTTCGAGAGGAGTTGGTGGTTGCCTGGAATGAGATACCACAGGAGGACATTGACCACCTGTACAGAAGCATGCCTAGGCGCGTTAGAGAATGCGTAGCACATCAGGGTGCATCTACACATTATTAAAGACCAAAGGGCTTTAAAGCAGTGCAATCATTTTGAAATTTTTATCATTTACTTATTATGCTTCATTAAGTACTTATACAAAATTTTATTAAAATAAAACCATTTAAACTGGGTGTTCGGATTTATATGTCACTTAGTATATGATGTCAAGTAGCTAGTTTGGTAATTTCTATATAACTTTCAATTAAACTAAAACTTTTTGTTTCATCTGTGTTATTAAATTTCGGTAGATATGTATCATATAATGAAGAATTAATATTTTATGGGCTTCAGAACGACGTTACTTGCTTATCCTGTTTCTTTCATTAGGACCTTTCATTTGATACGATATTTAGCGGTAAGCGTGAACATTATAAATTGCTATCTTGCGGCGGCCGCCGTATTGAATCTAAAATAACGTCACTTTGCTTATTGCTTCCCTCACCAAGCCCATAGTATAATGCTAACTATGGAATTATAAATCGCCAACTTGCGGTTGTCGCAATAATGGATTGTGTATGAGTTGTTCCGTTTATCTCAGAATACCCCTTAATTCGATACTTATATTATAGGGTTGACTATGATAATTTAAAAAGCCATCTTGGGGTCGTCGCTATATTGGACTCATAAAGACGTCACTCCAATTATTATGTTTCTCTCATTAAGCCCTTTTGATACCTATATCATAGGGATTATTACAGAAATGATGAGACGTCACTTTGTAGCATCCGCTATCCTTCAAAATGAGGGCAATTAATTTATTTTGTATTTTCACGTAAACCAAACTTGTGTTCAAAATACCAGCTCAATTGGTTAAGGTTAACTGGTTCAAGTTTCAGTTCCAAGACTTGTTCCACAGATACATACTAACAAAAAAGTCAAGTTTAGTCAGCTATTTGAGGAACAATTCTGGCCAAACATATTTTTTCAGTTTATCGACGGTGCTACGTTACGATGTCTTTCATGGTATGTACCTGAAAACTTGTGAAATCCTATACTCTAGAAGGTGAGGCTTCCCTTTACCTAGAACTTTTATATCTAATCGAAATACTAATTACTAATTCTTCGAAAGACAACGAACAACTAAAAATTATCAACGCCACATTTTTCCCCCTTTAAGTAGCTTAACAGCACATTCTTGAACACATCATCAGCGCCTGGTTAGTAGGTAGCTAATTAGGCAATTAGGACAAGCATAATTTAGGAATTGTGTATCAGGTAGCCAGTCTAGACGTAGGGTGATTCTAAAACCATAGACTTATCAGGTCGTATGGATTTGAGGATTCCTTCCAAATTATTCACACTAATGTGTTTTTTATCAGTTCAGGTTTTATAGGTTCTTTTACGAAATTACTGTATGTTATTTGAGGAATGTCTAGCATACAATGAAAATCTCAAGTGGGTCTATGGTTGTCAACTATTTAAGATTCCATTTCACAGTTACCCAAAGAGCTGACAAAATTTTGAGGGTTGTGGTCAATCAGCCTTGACATGTTTGCATAGTGATTTGAATATCCCTCTGGTTATCAATGAAATTAAGTAAATGGCAACAAGTCATGAAAAAAGGTTTATCAACATCCAAACTCAGAAGCTCTTTAGCTGTTAAATAATCAGTGATGTTGCCGGAATTCAAAAAGCTCAATATACTGGCTTAAATACAATTTGAATTTTAGACCACTTGTCGGTCTGTGAAACTATGGTACTAGACCTATTCATTTTTTGATGAATTCGGAGTATGTATTCACACACAAGTATTATCGATTTTTTGTTCTATGAATGAATTTCACAAAGCTCTGAAATTTTGAGGTGACAACTTCATGTCAAAAACTTCCTTGTCTGACTTATCCGCGAAGTCAAAAATGTCGACCATAAGGTAAGTTAGTATATTGCACACGAAATGATTCAACACTACGGCCGGTACGGGCCGGGGTTCCTCAGGGTGCGGTCCTAGGACCAATTCTTTATTCGCTTTTCATCCATGATGTCCCTTCCCCCAGCAACTGTGAAGTCCACCTCTATGCTGACGACACTGCACTTGTCGCCCAGTCGTGTACTGGTGATCTGGTTCACGATGGATTGCAGAATGCGGTGGACGAAGTTCTAGAGTGGGCGGAACGGTGGCTGATAAAAAATAATCATTCGAAAACGCAGGCTATTTATTGTACCAAAAAACGTCGCGGCCCCCCAGCAGAGGTTTTTGTAGACGGAAATCGTGTACCATGGACAAATTCTGCCAAGTATCTCGGTGTCCCCTTGATAAAGGCATGACCTGACAGACACATACAGCATCCATAAAAACATAATTCCAAATTGCGTTTCGGCAACTATATCCTTTGTTATGTAGATCCTCCAAATTGAGTTTGATAAACAAAGTTCGACTATATAAAATGATTATTAGACCAGCCATTACTTATGCATGTGCGGCTTGGTGTTTTCTTGCCAAGACACACATGCAAAGTCTTCAAGTAGTGCAAAGCAGAACTTTGCGGACAATTTGCAACGCTCCATGGTGTGTCTCAAATGAGACACTACACAGAGACCTTGGCATTCCTTACTTGACGGATTATGTCAAGCTTCAGGCGCAGCGACGTGATAGTCAAGCGGAATTGCACAGCAACCCTCTGTTGCGTGACTCAGTGGACTACACAGTGGAGCAAGTTCAAGGCCACGGCTCGCACTGTAATCAAAAGTTAGCGTGAATCTTTAGTAAACACAAAATTACACTCTAACAAAACCGAATCAAAAAGCCTAATGTTTCCTCTTAAACTAAGCATATCTGTTTTTCTTTGCTCTTCTCCTTTTTTCTTCTTTCCCTTTCTCTTTTTCCTTGACTTTGTCTGGTTTATGGGCAACCAGGACTGACAGATTGGACTAACGTACATCAGACAGTGACTAATGGGCAAAGGTCCTACGGACCGCCCAGACAAACAAATGACGAATAGTTAGGAAATGATTTTCAGGTGCTACGCGTAGGGCATCTCTCTCGTGTATACACTGCGCAAAAAAATAGTTTCAGGTTCTGCGCATGTGTCACCTCTCTTTGTTGCTGTCATCATGACTGTAAACAACTCCAATTTTGACAGTTGGGTCGAGTTGCAAGCCGAAATATTGAATAAGATTGATAAACTGCGATGTAATAAACCTACAAAGCATGACAAAATGTGTGTGAAATGCTCATAAAGATTGCAGCAGGTTATGTTGACATTTCAATGCGCAGACGTACTACGCCATGTTCTACGTCTACTAAGTTTCCGAGAGCCACACCATATTTGGCGACAGAATTGGCTCCATATAAATACGTGTATTTCATACATAATTTAGCCTCCTCTCTCTAGTCTCCGTGGACCTATCAATGTAAGTGTTTTCTTATTTTTGGAGCACCTATTAATGATTTTATAGTTATTGTTTACACTTTCAATATTTGGAATGCGCCTAACTTCAAATAAAATTTCGTAGAGATTCTTATTTGGAGTCCTCTGGCAACGAACAAACAAAATGCAAGGCAGGTGAATCTAAACGTTGCCCAATGACTGTTTGTTATTTGAGGAATGTCTGACAAACACTGAAAAAATCTTGATATGACCAATAAAGTCTTAAGTGGGTCTGGTAGAGAAGCAAACATGGAGCAGCGACTGCGTTGTTTGCATTCGCAATTATCGGACCAATGCAAACCGTTCCAAGCAATTCACACGACTTTAAAGGTCCTTGATAAAAATGTTTGCAGCAGGTTGACAGTAAACAGCGAAGCAAGCACAGCGACAATAAAATCTCGAGAGTCCATTTTGAGGCACGTTGTGTTTCTGTGCTTCGAATTTTATTATCGGTGGCTACATGCGAAGGGAAACTAGTAAAATTTGGTGACTTGAGATGCTGAATTCGAATATTGAAAAATTCGGAAGTGTCGTGATGCGGAATTTTGGGTGAATAATTAAATGACCTGGTACAATAAGGTACACAAACCACGTTGACTTTATTTGGGGAAATCTAGAGCTATTAGCTTTATATAAATCCTAAATTCACGTTTCTGACTTAATTTCGATTGAAATTCCACAATAGGTTTACATTTCGGGGACAAAGATTTGGTGGCTACAGAATCGAAAATATACATATAACGCATTTTCATTAAGTTCATTTTTGAGAAAAGTTGTACTTCTAGGTTAATTTAAAAGTGTTTTTTATAAACATATAATCTGCACTGTTAGACTTGAAACAACACACTTCAGCAATTTTGAAGGACTCATTGTATACGTTAAAAACAGCAGAGGTGCCCTGGCATTTATGCTTCTGCCTGAAGAAGGTCATGAGCCACATTTAGTTGGACAAGAAGGGCATAATCCACTCATCACAAAATCTTTCTGCGGCTTTTATCGTCATAGACCTTTCCCCCTCGCTGCCCGTTAGTTGACACAAAGGAGGGTTTCGCTTTCATTCTTATGGTACATCTTGCTTTGACGCTCCGTCAGGTATTTGTGTTTTTAGCTGTGTGATCTCTACGCCTATGGTTCTGTCAGCTACTGGTCCCAAAAGTGGAATGAATATGGATAGCCGAAAGAGAGACCTATAAAGTCGTGGTGGCGTGTACGTGTAGAAGCATTTAAATTCATCTTGCGGCTTTGTGGCTGCTCTCGATGCACCTGTAGATAAATATTAAAATGGACCACCGCCTCTACGTCGCTCAATTCCACTTACCGAGATACGCAGACACGCACCAGGCACCAGCAGATGCTGAAAAGCTCCTTACGACGCTTTTTCAGAGCCTCGCCGTCAGGGCTGTTTGAGGATAAAATCAATTAGTTATTATTATAACAAAATAGAAATGAGCAGAGTACAATACTATAAGCTCATGTACAAAAGGAAATGCAGTCTACAGATAAGCTCACTGTTCCACCTATCGCGATACACTTTAAGCTATTGACAGGCGTAACATTTACCACACTTTCTGGTAACTATACCAAGTGTTGAATATGCCATTGTAACCACTATCGGGCTGTCGTTCGAAACGGTAGAGGTATTCTTTTGACATTATATAGGTTTTTTTGTGACATTATACAGGTTTTTTAGCACTACTTGTTGTACACTTGCGTGCTCGTTCCGTAGCTGTATGCTGCCTGAACGTCATGATGTTTCAGCTATCAATGTTTGGCTCTGATGTGATGTAACATAGATGGTGTTGTTGGAGGTCTAAGCTGTAAGCTGTATACTACAGCTGGAAGGAAACGACAGTGCGTAGGTGCATAGTGAGGATATGTATGCGAATAGTCTGTGTTGATGATAATTCCATTGGTTTCTTGTCTCAAATACATTTACTTGAGATGTACACAAAGCGAAAACTTAGTTGCCATCCGATTTTTCTTATTCATCCGGAAACTACATATGCAAATTTGCTAAATTTAGAAAAAGAGAGCGATAAGAAAAGAAAGTCCGTGGTTGGTGAAGTATATTAAAACTTACAGGTGAGAAAATATGGTGCATACAGGAATGTTTATGAAATGTATAAAAGTTATTACATCCCACATTAATTCTTATTTTCAGTCATTTAAATTTTTTAGAAATCCTAACGATGTCAAATAGCAAGACACCGCCTAGATGTGAGGCAGTGCGAAAATGTTTTGTATCTAATGAGTCATTCCTAATTTTTTCTGTGACGTGGCTTAATTACACACAACGCGGGCGCGGTGCTGTTTTCGAGTAATGCTTCTCTCTTTTCGAAAACGAAAAAAGAAAAACGGGGGAAATCGTAATGCATAATTTTGAACATAGTCTCTCTTCACACAACATAAGTAACACGTCTGGTACAGCTTATAGATATACTTCACGGGCAGCATATTTAGTAATACTTTTCTCGCATAGAAAATATCACCTATTTTATACAAATGCAGACACACAATCATCTAGATGTGATCTTGTTACTCTGCTACATAAGCACACATGTTCTCAGATTATACTCTACATACTATCTCGGCATTCTACAACCAACAAAGCATGATGGACAACTGATTTGCAGCTTGAAGCATAGTCTTTGAGCGTGTCGTTTCGTTGAGTCATTCCTCCTTTTGATAACGCTCACAGCGCTCATAGCCAGTAAACGCGGAAAGCACTATTTGCACACTAGGAACTATCTAGGCAGCATGTTAACATTTTGTTTTTTTACGTTTTATAGGTTTTTTACGTAATAGCCCTGCGGGACCTTGCAGTTTCAAGCTGTAACCGCGGAGATTGGTGCGCGACAGTTGGTATAGGTACCTCAGGTTGGTACCAATAAAGTCTTGGGGTATTCCAAAGGTAGTAGAATACGTCGAGGTGATCTTCATAGCTCTAACTTTGAGCTCCTAACCGGATACGAGTTGCCCAACGCTGTATTGCTTCAAGGAGATTTTTGACGCGCAAAAACACAATTTTCTATACAGGACCAGCGAATATAAGAATTGAAACTAAACTAACATGCTAAATTTATGTCCTGTCATTTCGTAAAATACCGGGGATACATGAAAAAGATCTTTTCCAAAAGAAACAGTCCGTGCAAGAGGATCCATCCTTTCTGAATGAAACTGTTTACTTTTCGGCTCCGTGCTAAATCGCGCGGCCCAGAAAACAACTGGTTTCCTAGGTAAATCGGAAAATGTCTATAACTGCTACTTATACAACAAACATATTTTCATACCCTTGAAAAGTACGTGGTATTAACTAGCAGTTTCTGATTGTCAAGTAGACTATAAAAATAATAATTGAATTAAGCGCCTCTTGTGATATTCATACAAAACTGAAGTAGACTGTTTTAACAGCGGCATTTACCATTGATTAATGTATTCTACTTGAAGATATCTAATAATATATTATATTCCGGCATACAAAAATGTATATGAAAGATGCTAGAGCCGTCGATGAGGTTGTAGCGGAACACAAGAATGAATTAAGGAATATACATTGGAAAGAGTTAGGTCTCCATTAAATTACGAGCTGGCGAGTCACGTAGAACAGCTGACGTTGAACTTGTTCCCCCATTGACGGGATCTCCAATCAGTTTCTGGATTCTCAAATACATATTGTAATTAGATATCTTTAGGTGGAATACGTTAATCACTGTCTGAAGATCCCGCATTCAAAACTTCTTGGAGTAAATTTCAAAATGTGTTTTTGTGTTCTCATTATCTCACAGATGGCGCCAGGATCTTTAAAATCCCTTTTCGGTCATCACAATATGGTTGACTATCTCCAGGTGGAATACGCTATCCAATTCCTTTACCGAAGTAACTTAGAAATAATCAAAAGCAGGCCTCCCATCTACCATTTACAGTTCTCTTTGAACAATCTGCGATTACATAGCAGCAACATTGAACCCATCCTCCGTGTTAGGACATCGCTAGTGACCGCTATCCTCGAGATATTGAAAAGTTGGTTAGTTTATTAGCAGCCGCGGGCAGGCCGTTCCTATTCCGTTCCCGTTCCCGACCGCGTCGTTTGTGGTCAGGAAGCTCGAGTTGTTGTGAAATTACTTTCTAGGGTTTAATTAAAATTTCCCGAAAATTGGGTTGCACATACAGTCCGGTGTCCGGTGCGTGCTGACTCGCCACTTTGCGGCATGAATACGCTTCTTAGGGTACTATTTTTCAACGGTTACTGCTTTGCATAGAGGCTGGTTCGCATAAGCAAATGCTTTGAATTTTACTTACCACCATACATTGCAAAATTTTCGATAATAAAATCAAGATATTTGAATGTTATATGACAGTGTCACGGAAAAACAATGTCACTCAATTCCACTGGTCTGTCTGTTGGTGTCTTTATGTCTGCTAATTCTTGACCCGTCTATGACTTCGACGGTATTGCTCGGATTCTGATCAAATTTCTACACCAAGTTACTACTATGCTAACGATGACAAAGCTTTGTGGTCCTTGGAAAATGGTCCAGGGAGACGGAGCAGAGGACAAAAGACGAAAAAAGTAAAATAGCTCAAACTTTGTTTTTTGATGGCTCCTGACGATTTTCAAGAGGAACTTTGGAATGGTTAAAAATGGCGTTTTTAGCGCTTGTTTTTTTTCTAGTATATTTAGTAAGCTTCCAATCCATGTTATTATTCTACGCACCCACCAGACAAACTTGACACAACATTTTCAATTTTGGTGAGCTCCTGACGAAGCTACGTTACCAATGTTGCCCGGATTGTCGATAGGGCTGGTAAAAAATGTCTAGATCGAAACATTGCCAGAGCAGCTAACGAATCTATCTGACCAATCATAATCCTTTATAAGCTGATGCCAGCGTCATTTTCAATTTTGGTGAGCTAGATCAACGATGTGACAAAATTAAGAAAAGGAATTTTGCATGGGAGGACAAGAGGACACCCTAGCTTGAAGTGAGGATACACTATTTGACTCGATTTTCAAGCTACTTGACTTGACTTGAAATCAAGTGAAACTCAATTTAAGTATTAGATATTAGCAAACTGATATCAAGTCAAGTAGTTTTTAGGTTTGCGGTCGAGTATTTGAAAAGTCAAGTGGTCTTGGTATTACTTGATAATTTTTGGTAATATAAATACGAGTAGATTGCAAATACACAACAGAAAGACTCTATTTGTCACAAATGAGATAAAACAATACATATTGAACAAAATAATTAATTTATCGTATAATAAATATTAAAACGATAAAACGGTGAGATCAAGTAGATTTTTGTTCTTCTATTGGTACAAAAAAATTAAAACTTTTAAATTTACTTCTCACAAAATGAGTGGTCAAACGATCCCATTCAGTGGAAGTGTAACTCAGTTGAATGTACGGATATAAGGCTCTAGATCTTTGAAATGACCCGTAGATGACATCGAGACGTCAATACCACATGGCAATCGGCAACTAGGGTAGCAAGTGGTAATGTGGTCTGAAATGCAATAATGGAGTGAAGTCTATTTGAGGATTTTGAAACTGTTGGAATAAAACACCTCTCGTTCTTGGGTCCTATAGATAAAGGGTTGAGTTACGCGATCTGATATTTCCAGCTCAATCCGTAAGCCAGCGACAATATGGCACGTGGAATGGATAGTGCTGTTTTCTATATTTTGTTAAATTGTACCTCCTCGGGACCAATCTGTCACGAATCTTGTTAAGCGGGTGTCCTAAATCTCAAATACCATAAATTCACTAGTTTTGCGCCTCTCATGAAGCACCTCAGTTAGTATAAGTGCTACACCTCCGCTCGGTAAACAGCAGGTAGGAACTGCTGATGACGTTAGTTTGGAAACATCGATCTGAATGCAAAGTCACATCTGTATCAGCCAGAACAGGTCTCCCCTCTCTGTCGCGAAATCTATAATCGAAAAACCATCAGGAGTTGGGGCGGACGCAGTGGATTTTCACACTATGGCGATGTTGGTTTTTCAACTTGTAACGCTTAGAATGGCTTTTCAATTGTGGATCTGTGTGCACAGTGTGGACCCAGAAGACAGACACGTCGTTCTGCTCATGTGATCGGTTAGAGGAAACATTTATCTTAAAATAACTATGAAAGCTTTGCTTAACCCGCTGAATCGTAGGCAAGCATTCACGTGAAGGTCTCTGTAACTTTTGTTTTGGGATATCTCGGCACTCCTCATTCGATTTAGATGCGATTCAAACCATTATGTAGATGGAGGTTGGAAATATATTTGCGGTATAGACCGCACTGTAATTAGACAATTGGTAGTTCTAAAATAAGTGATTAAAGAAGTGTCCCGCTAATTAAGTGACGCAGTTTAAAATTACTCGATGGGTCTTTTGAGAAGTTTAATTTTGATTTGTTTTTATGTTTGTAAAAGACCTGTGATCCGTCCGCGCTATACAAAGATATACTTTTCATAGACGGGGCTGCGTGGCCCAAAAGCCCTTCATTCGCCGCTAAGATCAGCGGCTTAGGCCGGTCATGACTTTATCGTTGAATCCACCGCATTTCATCGACACTTTCTACCGATTTCATGTTTATTGGTTTGACAACGGTCTTTGAATGCAAACTTCTGGTATCAAGGACCTCCGAACTTTCGAAATACCGACGCTTGTATAGATAAGAAAGTTACTACAATTCCACCGTCTATTTCACTTCAAAAATATAAACCTCGACGCTTCTAAATCATGAGTCTATAAACGTCACCTGCCGGAATGGTTTTCCGATTAACTAATACCAAGTCGGTGTGGCTGAGTAATCGTAGCCTTATCGTTGAGATATGCCGATGTTTACCTCGGCTCTTGTCGCCAGAGGTTATATTGAAGGACGCGAGAATTGTTCGGCCAGCTTAGCATTGTTTCGATAACGGCTACCTCAAACAGAACTCTCCAGGCCAGGTCAAGGGCGTAGGTAGATAGGTAGGTTTCAGTTCACCATTTACTCACAAGACAACAAATTTCGACTATTTTGGTTATATAAATTGGCAGATCTGGGAAACCTTATTTTGGTATATTATTTTACACGAGGGGTAAACCGCACTAAAAAATCTGTACAATAACGGAACATATCTCTCCATAATTCCCAGTAATGACTACGAGTACTAATGTTCAATGATTCCCCTTGTTTTGGAATGGAATGAGCTCTTTTGACGGGTGGTGGTGTAATAAAAACTGTTTTATATGATTAGTTCACTCTTTCTAATTCATAATTTTAGATTCTAATATACTTATGAATTGGAACACAGTTAACATAGTGCTAAATTAGAGTATACATGTTATAAATTAAATAAATATTACACTCATGAATGTGTGGTTTCACACACTATAGAGAACAAACTGTATGACTAATGTACGAGTATGTGAATTAAATGATATCTTTAATCCTCTTTAGGAGTATTCTGGGCATTCCTTAGCGATACACAAATATTTAAAGGTTCTGTAATATATGCATCAGTTATCAGAAATATTTGTAGCACGATGACATAATATAATGGAATGTGGAAATTCCTGGTATAGTATCCTCATCATCAATTGATATATACCGCTTAGAGTCCATTCAAAGAAAGTTTCCAAAATATCTTTTATACAAAGCAAATCGGATATACCCTGAAATTGGCTTTCCCCATAGTGAGCTGATGGTGAGAAATAACATCTGTAGTTAGAGAGCAGACGCAAAAATAGTTGGTTACAGATTCTTCAAATGCTTATCTATGGCAATATAAACTTCTGTGGCATCTTAGAACAACTTAACTTCTTTGTTCCTAGATTAGTGTCACGAGTTTAAGTTTAATTGACATACTTAAGTTTTCCGCTATCTATACAGTACTGTTCTTTAATGCCCCCCCTTTGATTTTTTGAACGGATCAAATCAAAAAATTGAAACTTGAGGTAATAAAATTGATGCGTGGATACCATATTTTAAAGTAAAATTGACAGATGAAAATGTCAAAATGGCCGCTGTGCGCTATCTTGGGAATAAAATTCCAAGAAAACGGGGGTCTTGTGGCACATCATGTTGAAGCTCCTGACAAGTGCTTTATAACCCTAGAATATAAAGTCAATACCTTTACCTACTATAAAATGGTGGTACATTTAATAATTACCTGAGTACATTGACATCTAACTCGATAATTCGAATAAATACGTTGAGTTCAGTTTAAAAGTTGCTGGAAATGGTTGCCTAGAACTCCTTGACACAATAACAGCCGCGTCGAACATTTTTAAACATAGTAACATCGATATTTCTACAAATATTTTTTATTCTCAGCCGTATCTCCAATATTGAAGCACGTTTAGTTTCGTACACCTTTTGCTACAAATAGCCCCATGAAAAAAAGTCTAAAGACGGCCAATCTAACGACCGGGGAAATTGTTATCTAAATAATTCCTAACTTCTCTGTAGTAGTGTGGTGGAGCACCATCTTGCTGAAATACATAGTCGTGCCATAAGTTCTGTCCCATGATAATCTCATGATAAAAATGAAACAAGATAAGATATATTTATATGAAAGATATTATTTATTCGACAACATTTTTAGAATTCATAATCAAACAGTTTTATTCAAAATGTCCCCCCTTGGCCTTCACACACTGCTTCAATCTCGCGGGCCACTCATCTATCACTGCACGCACAGCTTCCAAAGGAATAGCTGCCGCTGATCGGATCAAATCCGCTTTCAGGGACTCGATATTACGGTGGGCTTTGGAGCAGGCCAACTGCTCTAGCAGGTCCCACAACTTGTAGTCTAAAGGATTGAGGTCCGGACTCCCTGAGGGCCAATCTTCCGCAGCAATGAACTCTGGCACATTGCTTTCCAGCCAGCGCTGCGTACTCTTAGCCTTGTGAGCGGGGGCGGAATCCTGCTGGTAGACCCAGTGTTGGTTGGCAAACAATGTACCACTTAAAGGCTTGACGATAGGATCCAGTATGTCGCTCTGATAGTTTGCCGCTTTTGTTTTCACGCCCTGTTTACAGAAATGGAGCTGAGTGACCCCTTCGTAGGACACCCCCCACCAAACCATGACTGACGCAGGGTGGTGGCCTCTCTCAACTCTCGGAATGATCTCCGAAGCTTCCTGTGAACTCCTTGCATACACTTTGTCATTTTGTCGGTTGAATTTTTCTTCTATGGTGAAGATTTTCTCATCCGTGAACAAAATCTTTCGGAATCCCCCAGCTGCGTACCTCTCCAAGAGCTTCTTGGATCTTGTCGCCCTGATGTGTCGCAAGGTGGCCGTAAGTCGCTGGCCCGTACGTCTCCGGTAAGCCCCTAGCCCTAGGTCTTGTTTAATGATGTGCGACATCGTCCGGACAGGAATCTTCATTTCCCTGGATAGGATCTTCTGCTTCCGGAGTGGATTCCTTTGAATCCTGGCTTTTACGGCTTTGATGGCTGCTGGAGTCCTTACTTGACGAGGTCTTCCGCTTCTTGGCCTGTCATCAACAGAGGACGTCTCATTGTACCGCTGAATGGTCCTAGACACAAATTTACGCGATATTTGAAGGCCGCGTAAGAGTTCAAAAATCTGACTAGCACTGTGATTACACTTATGTAAAGCTATCACTGCAATACGGTTCTCTGCCTTGCCCCACTCCATCGTTATGCTTCGAGAGATCAATACAAACTGAGGTATATGTAATTACCCGAAAAGCGCTTAATCAACTGACACCACAATGTAAACAATCGGACAAGTATTAACAGGTCTACACTTGTTTGAAAACGAGGGACAGAACTTATGGCATGACTATGTACAATATCAGTATCGAATTCATTAGGATTCGGTGATTAGAGGGTCAATAGCATATTCCAGCATATCCAAATACAGTTCCCCGGTCAAAGTTTGTTCGATGAATCCCAGCCCAAACTGTAATTTTTTGTGGATATTGAGTATGAGTTTCCCGGAAGACGTGAGGATTGGTGTCACTCCAATAACGACAACTTTGTCTATGCACATTACCGTTGAGAAACAATGTACATGCATCACTAAAACAAATATTTTGTCTATAGGTAGGATGCCGTGCAATCGTTCCGTCATAGTCTCGCAGAATTCTGTTCTTCGATCATGGTCATATTTAGTTAGCTGATGTACCATTTGACAGTTTTCTTTTTTCGAAAGTCTCCATACAGTAAAAGTACAAACCCCACATACATTCGCGATGGAGGAAGTAGACTGTTGGAGATTTCACATGATCTCACCAATTATTTGACCTTGCTTTTCTTTCGGGATGGTCGGATGACCTGGGGGCTTTTTGTTGTTTACACTACCAATAGCTGTAAATTTAATTACAAGTTCCCATAAATATTTTCTACAGGTAGGACGAATCGGGAAACGATCATTAAAAATTCTTTCGGTCTCGTGAAAGTTACGCGTCGCACCATAAATAAAAATCGCTTCGGTTTTTTCTTCCAATGGACGAGAATTGACCATTTTAAAAAATAAAAATCGCTTCGGTTTTTTCTTCCAATGGACGAGAATTGACCATTTTAAAAATAGTTCAAACAGTATTTAGCACTAAAACCGAAAACTAAATAAGAATATTTTAACTGTATAATGATGTTTGTTTTCGTACTGATATTCTTGTCACTGTCAACAAAAAATAACAATACAAGTTTTATCGCTGTTGCTGTGGATACGGCAGGGAATTACAATTATTTGTAGAGATATGCATGTTGGTGTACCACCATTTTGTACTAGTTAAAGGTATTGACTTTACATTCTACGGTTATAAAGTACTCGTCAGGAGCTTCAAAATGATGTACCACAGGACCCCCGTTTTCATATAATTTTTTTTCCAAGATGGCGCCCAGCGGCCATCTTGAAATTTTTGTCTATCGATTTTGCTCTAAAATATGGCATTCGTGCATCAATTTCATTCCCTCAGGTTTTAATTTTTTTAATTGATCCGTTCTAAAAATTAAAGGGAAGGGAACATTAAATTAAAGCACTATAATGTGTCGCAATTATAATTCAGTTAATAGCGTTTTAGATATATTTTCGTTTTGTTCGACTTTGGGAGACATTAACACTTATTTTCGTTAAGACTTGCATAAATCTTTCCGGTTTGAGTGTTGAGTGCTGGGTAGGTAAAGCGAACGTTTTGTTTTTTTCCCTCAAAATCCTGATTTGAGGTTTTTGTTCAGCAATCCCGCTTTCTCTACAACACATCCTCCATTCACATGGATTTGTTTTTATTTTCATGTTTATTCATCCTGTAATTAGTTTTGGCTGTTGGATGCTGCTAAATAAATAAATTAACATGTCCAGACGTACACCCACACTTTGACGCATTTTTATGTCGTATCACACTATAACAACAAACGGAACATGGTTGGTCGACTTCATTCAAGATGGCCAAATTTACTAAGTATAATTTCGCAGACATAAATGACATACCCTTTTAGAAGGAACCAGTATTAAGAAACAGGCATTTTCATGGACGCCTGCAAAAACTTTTCTCATGTGGCCGATCTTTTTTTATGCTTGCCTGGAAATTGTACACAAAATCGTGCTGAATATGCAAATTTTAAGGTCCAACCCCGGTCCCCCTCCATGCCCGCCCCCTGCGTACGCCTTTGGGCATTTGACACATCCTGCTCAACTTACAGCTCATATTAAGCAGTTTTTACTTTGGAGACTTAAAAAATGCTTCAAATGCCTCGTGTAATTCCACATCATTCCCGATAATTCACCGTAATTCCCACTAATTCCTCTTAATTCATCCCAATTCCTGTTCGCTGTCCAAACACACCGGCTGACTGTTTATGTAATTTTCGACTATTAATGCTGCATCTGCATTCATCATGGAACCGAAATGCCAGAAATAGAGTACATCGACAACTCCAGGCCGCCACGCTGTTTTTCTCGTGAGAAAATAATATAAGACATTGAGGTTTGGCGAAACATCTGAGCATCTGTGACCCATTAACAAACCATAAGAAAAATCCTGAAAAGAAAAAAAAACGGTCTAGTCAGTTTTGAGAACATAAACCTTTCCCTCAAGGATGCTCAACCCAATCGCAGTAGGATAGAGCAGAATTAACAGCTAAGGTCTAGCGAGGTCATTTAGTAGGTCTAGAACACGACAGTATTATGGATGGGAGAGATCATCTCAACTTTATCTTTCAAACGACGAACCCCTTCGAAAACCAATCAATTATGCTAACCATCCAGTCATTGTAATTAGCAGATAAACGAGGATTAAAAAGTCCCAGCTCCTGTAAACGACCATACAACGGCTCTTCTGTGCGATGAATCTCAAACAACTTCTTAAACAGTTTAGCGATGAAAAAATCGCACAGCGTCGTCTCAAACTTTTCACTTTCACAAAGAACTCCTCGGCTGTTTAAAAGTTTGTCGCCTTCGAAATCTTAATTAAAAAACTTAATCTGTTATAAATTAGAACTAGATAGCGAGCTTCAGTTGAACTTTTCGTCTCTTTCGATTTCGCTGTTTTTCCGCAACTACGCTGGATGACGGTTCCCTTTGCTAACAAATTATATTTAGAGTGAAAAATTGTCTGGGACGTTTCTATGGTGTTGCCTTCCAAGGGTAGTGATTTTGACTGCACAAATAGTTTTTTATATCTCATAGAACCCTCCAGTTCTTTCCAACGTACAAATTTCGGATACGATTATCCTGCACGAACAAAAGGTTGACTCTACATTTCTCACGCAGCTGTTCATAAATCATTATGTTTGGCATAAGTTAGCCATTTCACGAAAACAGTTAGCTACGAACATGAATACCAAAAAATACAATTAGACTATAGTCCCCATCTATCTAGACATTCTTTACCTGCCCTACCGGTAGTTACTGTCCATTTGGCAACGTTGTCCCTTCCCACATCTGCGCGACATCCCTGCGGCGTTGATTTCTTGCATGTACGGACAAGTATATGATGTGTGCAATATGGCTAATAGGAGCATAGAATTACCGGTGTTGGAGGCGTATAAATATACTAAGTTAAAAAAATATTTCCGAAAATGATCAGGAGCCTCAGAAATACTTAGAGCGAAGTTAGAACGGTTTTTATTTTTTTTTAGTCTTTTTCCTCTCACTCTGCGGCCACTGGACCGATTTCCAAAAACTACAGACCTATTTCGTCCTTGGCATAGTAGTAACATTCTGCGGTAATTTTATCAAAATCTACTTCTCAAGCTATATAGGGGTCATTTCTTATTTTCTTTCGGAGAATAACTGTAAACGAGCATACGTTGAAGGAATGCCTATTCAAGATAAAAGAAGATGATTCAGTGGGTAATTCTCTGACTAGTAGTCTGCATTAAATGTTGCTGTCACAGTGTGGCTTCTCAAGAGCCGTGTACAGACCGAAAATCCAATGCGGAACAAACGAATGCAAGCACATGTAACGTTGGCGTTTGTTGTTGGAAGGTATTGGAATTAGCTCGTCTACACTTAAATATAGTTTCGAGATGGACCGCGTCGGGTTAAGTTCGGTGCTAAGAGTCTCCTCTCGTCGAATGGAGACAAACGACTGAGTTCTAGAAGCGCAACAAATCCTGTCCAGACCAAATCAAACCTCCCTTTGATGTACCTATCAAGGAGCGGACGCAATCGATCGCCAACGCCGAACTTGGAAACCGTTGGCTTATGTTGGATCACGACATTCACACCGATTCGAACACTTCCAAATCTGTAACAACATGTGCCTTGCATTGGAATCTCGGTCTGTGTGCGACTATGTGCTCCAACCCTCCAACGTACACTACACTACGAAAAAATGACAATTCTGCTTTTAGGAGCTGCCATACATGACACTAAGAAACTCAAGCATATTTCGTACGTTACTTATGTATCAAGTACTTCCTCTCCTGTACTATCAATCCGATCCGCAGCTCTGCTGATGACAGCACTCTTTACGCAGGAATTCACAGTGGTTGCAACAGATGGCCAAGCTCTACCAAAGAGCCTTTCATTTCGGCTGGTCGGAGTCAAGATCACCGAGAAAACCGTAGTGGATGTGTCTCTAAATAACATGTTCACTCGTGAAAAGACCCAGATAAGGCTAGCCTCAAGCACTGATCACATGTTTGGGGTGCTGCAGCCCAACTGCATTGGGTGTCGGTAATCTAGCTCCATTCTACTGCTATGTCAATGAGCTTTGCTCCTCAGAGCTCTCCTCATGATGCCGCCACGCTACAAGCCTGACAGACCGACTGGTTGGACTTCGGCCTCTCATCCTAACCGTGACAAACTTCGTAAATCCAGAACTGGACAGTTCGATCTGGGCTCCGAAATTGTGGAACAATCTGCCCAGGAAGGTTTTTCTCAGTCCCACTAATCCTGTGTTATTCAAGAATCAGATTAACAAGGATTATTTCTAAATTTCTAACCTCCTTATAGCTGTTGCGATTTCCCGGTCTACGCGGCTGCATCAGTATATAAAAAGTGTGAATGACAATAAATATTGATGCAATCAAGACACTAAGTACTCGTAGCATACGATGTTGTCCTCACAGATTTTCCAGTAGTAACAAGGGAAGAAATCATTAGACGCACTGAAAAATTGGTTTAATTGGCCACCCTGGATTTGCCATATTTATTATGTATCCACCGGAGAAAGAGACCAAACCTAAACAAATTCACGTATATTCCACGTGATTGCGCTCCAGAACGCCGAGCACTTTACAGGGCTGTACTAAGAATAAATGATTCGTGGTTCTACAACACGATCAAGAAGTATGCAAAATTATTGCAGGCATGTATAGGGTCCAAACGTAAGGCTTGGAATTAATGTATTTTTTTAGTTTAACTGTCATGACTAAAAAGAGGACAACTGTCTATTGTTGTTTTCAGTAGAAGTGTTTTATCAAGAAATTATACTCGAAATGTGTCGTAAGGCGCATTTATAAAGCAGGCATTTAAAAATGTCTTGACACATTAAAACGATAATTGCATATGCATACGAGTATACCTAACCACCGCTTGAACAGGGACGTCATTGTGGAAACAGTTAATTTAAATATTAGACAAAAAAATGCATACCTAGATAGGTGGAGTTGAAAGAAAAAGGATTTCAAAACATAATAATATATACTAAATATTATACAAAAATTTATTGCACAGACATTTTACTCCTAAAACCGGAAATACATATATTTAAAAATGAAAATCATTCTAGATCTGTGGCCGTGGAACTTACACTGTCTTCAAGATTTATGATTAAAGGGGAAACGTGAATACCAATTATATCGTCTAATTCCCACATTTTAGGTTCAACCTCTTCTTTTACATGCTGATACGTTTTCCTACTTATTCGGTGTTATTCTTTGGATAGCATCATGAAAAATATTTTTAAGGTCAGAAAATTTAAACCATTTATTTTCTGCTGCAACATATTTTTCAAGTTTGCCCAAATGAGCTCAATCGGACTGAGCTCACAATGGTAAGGAGGCAGTCGTAAAACAGTTTTATTTTGTTTGTTGGCCATTTCATCAATTATGTTCAGGTTATATTTATTTTTATGCGTCTTGACAATTTGTAACAATTCTGACTTAACCGTTGTATGATCATAATCAATCTTTTTATTTTTAAGCGATCCTTGAATTTATGATTTTTTTGTTGACGCTCTTGGAATTTCCTCTAATTGTAGAATGAAGCATTATCTAGTACTATAACCGAATTATCTTCAAGCTTCGGTAGAGTATTTGAGAACCAATTTTCGAACGACGCTCCATCCATTTGTTCATGGTAGTCTCCCGTTTTTTGTTTTGGATTCAAATGCCCATAAAGCATCGGACACAAATCCACCTTCGTTAACGATGTGGCAAATTATCAATCGCTTATCTTTTCCTAAAAATAATTCATTTTGGACACTTTAAAACCGCTCCTATTGAAAGCATTAAAAACCCAACAAAATGATTGCTTGATTTCTTATCTCGGTATAGTTTAAGCATGAACGAAAACAAAAATAAAATATAATTTGAGTTGAAATTCCTCATCTTACAAGTATTGAAAAATATGTAGGTGTCAGCTTTGCAAACAATGTCCTTCGTATTTATAAATGTTTATAATTATTTGTTTTTTGCTAACGCTAAAATAAAGCCTTTTAGTTCTTCTTTTAGGCGGTGTGCAGTTTATATCAACCACTTCACCAACTGTATCCATATCAGACATTTTGAGTTCTACGAAATTAGACTGACAAATCTAATAAGCACACAGTAATATTAGTATAAATCTGCTGCCAACTCTGTACTGTACGGCCAGCGACCGGGACAGCCTGCATGCATGGTCGTATCGTCTCCCACTCCTGGTTTGTCATTGGTTTTGTGTAAGAACTCGACCTATTCTGCCCAATAACAATTCTCTTGAAATATATCAGTGTGCTGATCACGCAATAATCACGCGATAATCACTGTTATATATATATGTTAGTCTCTTTCTTCGATACATAAATAATAAATCCACATAAAACCATAGGAATCTTGCTGCATATGCAGGGAGCAATAAACCACGACGAGGCGGTTAGCGGGGAACGGGTGTAAAACCGGCTTAACGTTCGAGGTGCGCCCATATTTCCTGAATGTGTGCGGGCGTTAGAAGGGGTGGGGGTGGGATTTGTTAAGTGTGCATATGGCGTCCTCTAGTTACGTCACCGACATCCCTACGGATTATAATTGATAGTGCTCGTTCATAACAAGGATGTAACGCACATTTAGGTCATGTGTTTGTTCTACCAGTGTTTTATATTATTGGAAAAAATGTTCTCAATTAGTCAGTCAAACAGGTCTTCAGTCCATATAAATATATTTAATACCCTAACGGGCACACGGCAGCCCAGCAGTGTGGCAGTGACAGAACGGCACTCGTGGGGGAGACTGTGATGTCGGTAAACCCAGAGGGAGACTCGTGTTGAGGATATTTCCCTATCCTTCTTTAAGTTCATAATGTATGGGAAAATCTGTGATGTGTGAAATAGGTCTAATAGATGAGTAGAAAGCGCATAAATATAGTATCGCCAAAAACTGAGATGAGGACTGACCGACAGACAGACAGATGTAGATGTCATATAACACCGAAAAAAGGTATTATCTTATCTTCTACAATTTTCGTGATTACAATACTTCTTTGCCAGTGGCGTAGCAACTAAAAGGAATCAGTAGCAAGTTTAAGGAGACGGATACCTCCTTCTAGCCGCCTAGGGACGTTTTTTCCCATTAAATTCAAATGGTGGCTCGTTTCTATATGGGTATAGTGGATTTATTCAGTTTTATAGGTATAATCCAAGTTAGCTGACGTCTTTACTTCTACTGGCGAGGAAGTACTGAATCGCGAAACGTTTCGAAAATGAGATATTGTTTTTCTATGTTATATGACATGTACATCACAAAAAAACATGTCACTCATTTCCGTAAGTCTGCCCGCTAATCTTTGGACCGCACATAACTTGGGAAGTGCTGCTTGGATTTGGATGAAGTTTTCACACGAGGTTACTACGACGCCCGTTACGAAAAAGCTTTAATTTTTTTGTCATACATGTGTGCAGGTACCTCAAAGAGACTAACTGGGATCGAAAACAATCATTTATGACATAATTTAAAAGATTTCATTATACCGAGTGATTACAATTCGACCCTCACTAGTGGGACCTCGTAAACGGTAAGATATACAAAGACGGTTAAATGGGAGCAAGGTAACTAAGAAAATGGCACCTAAAATACCTAGGTACAGAAAAGTTGATTTTTCCAAAATAAATTTCACATTGACGATACCAATACATATACACAATCAAAAAAGACATCAGAGAGAGATTAAAATGAATTGAAGATTTTAGCGCGATCTATAAGACAGTAGTAGAAGCAAAGTAGTTCTCAAAATTTATTTTTGTATTCACTAGTATCTATCAGATCTCTTTTGAAATACAGTGTTCAGGTAGAATTATGTTAACCAGTGGTTGAGACCAACTGTATCATGTGTAGTATTATTAGGTTTCGACTTCGGGAATGAGCTCGTATACAGGATTAGATTAGTCTTTAGTGTGGGTTCGATCGATAACTCCGTATCTGAAAAAGCTAATAACAGAAAATCTTGGCATAAGTAAGCTCTTTACTTGGAAAATGTTTTTATTTCTACGGTGCGATTCATGACCAACCTACATTTATTAAAATGGAATACCTACATCCTATAGCATAATTGGATAGGCTCCCTCTAGACATGGCAGACAAAAGCGCACAATGAACTATTCCCCTAAATTTGCAAATTGAATACCCTGTATACTTTCACACCCTTTGAGCCTCCTTTCACATCAGTTGCGAGGCTGCGAGCTGTTAAAGTTGAATGTTTCGATATATTGTCCAATACCTTAACAATTTATACATATTATATCAAAATGTAAGGATTAAAATTTAAAAACGCTGTTGGCTACAATTTCTGAATGTAACTTTTTAGATGTCATGCGCAATAACCGAGGCACCATCGACCGAGAACACAATAAAACCTCACCCTGTATATCGGGGAGTATTTGGTTGTTCACTGTTCCTATCTAGTAAATTTCATCTGGCATAATATAAATAAATTCCTTTTTGCGCATAGTAATACCGTTTCATCCAGTTTGCGGTGCTTGCGGCAGTTTACAATAATCGTTCGGCTTGGTTTTAGCTTGTACCGGCCACCGCACGAATACGGAATACAATTGTAGAGAACAGCGGTAGCATTTGCATGGTATTGTAAATCATTTAGAAGGTCGGTAATGCGGCATTCCGCACGCTGTTAACACGATTGTAAGCAGTAATGGACGCGACATGGCGGCCGCTTAAGACATCTGCATCCGAGATAGGGTAAGCGATTGACTGCAAGCCCGTTTGGGGCCTAGATCGATGGTACTGGCGGTAAAGATCAAGTTTAGGAATGAAAGCTAGCGTATTTTTATTTTTAAAACTCCAGTCTACAGGATATTCTTAATGTTGGGACTGTCCTTTACACAGAGTATAGCTCTGGTATTAGCAAATTTTCCTAAAAACATGTACAACACGTTACTAACATAACATGTTATCAGGTTCCAAAAGAATGTGCCATATGGCAGCAAAATATTAGTTAAAAATATATGACGTAAGCTAGTATGCAACTCAGAATCAACTGTTTAGGTAAGCCGTGCTATTTGTTTATAAATAGGATATGAAGAAGCCTTAAATAACAACTACCATAGCAATAATGAAGTTTTCGCTTTGATGTTTACGGTGAACGTCTCCAAAATAGTTTTGATGTTTGACGAGTGTATTTCGATCGTGTGAGACCTTAGCAGTATTGTCCAAGCAGTTCATTCTTCTTGGGATGTTCTGCTAGCGTCGGTGATCGTTAACTCTAACTTTTCGGCACTAATTTGGATTCGCTTCAAATGCCCAGTTTCACCAGAATTAGTATTTAACAGTCACTTGGACCAATGGGAAAAGACCTTATCGAAATACAGTTTGACGGAAGCTGTCAAAGCTTTCTAAATGTCAGTGATTTCTATTGAATTATTGAATAAAATCGTGAAAAAGCGATTGTCTAATAAACAGGAGCTCTTTCTGATTCCAGCATGTACAGAGAAAACAGGACAACTTTAATGTATTTTGATTTTTCTTATAAATGTACATATACGTATAATACATCGGTTATCCCTTTAGCCAATGGAAATGCAAGAAATAATATGTCCATTTTCTAGCTGTTGTATTTTGCATGAAAAAGAATATAAAATGTATTCCGACAAATTCCTCATATTTCGTTACATCATAGTAATAATCATTTATTATCCATTTATGGGTTAATGAATTTCTTCAAAGCAACCAAAACAGTATGTACTCTCCATCCTAAAACACCTGTATCTGTAAAACGTATCAATCCCTACATCTCCGTGGTGCATAATGGAATTACTATAGACTTAGATCTAAAATTATTAGTAACTGCTGAAAAATAAGAGCTCGTGGGGACACAATGACACAAAAACACAAATACTGAAGAAGTTTAATTCCATAGTCCACGCTACTCAAGGGCAACTCGCCTGTCTTATGTCATGTCAGCGGTCATTCCTGAGGGTGAGCCATGGTTGCCAGATTGAGCAATAATAGGGGAAAGGTCCCTAAGTTGGACCGTCTCTTAAATTGGACCACATCTGTAATTCACAAACGGTAATTCGAGGCGCCATCTATGGCCTATCAATCATAGCTTACGCGTAGTCCAGTCTGTATGTGGAAAAAGAAACCTGTGTTGCTAGTAATATCGAAGGTATCACATGTTGTTAAGTTTTATGCCGGCTGATGTAATTTTTCAAGTGAATTTCTTAAGCTGTAGTTTTTAACTGGTAAGTTGTTTTGTATATCCGTCAGTTTATATATATTTAGCCATCATTTTCCTGAACAGTCATTAAGCAGTTAATTTGATTTTAAGTGAAAACAACTTTTTTAGAGCCAAAAATTGAAATGAGGTTATGATTTCCTAAATTGGACCACATGAAGTTTCTTAATTTGAACCGGTCCAATTTAAGCAACCTTTTTTTTTCAGTTGAATACTATGTCTCAACGGGGAAAGTATGGAAAGTGGAGCGAGACGAGCATGCAAGAAGCCCTTAATGCCTATGAAAATAATGTTGCCGGTTTAAATGAAATCGCTAGGAGTTATAAAGTTCCTAAAGCTACTCTGAAACGTAGAATTGACGATACAAACAAAAATGTGCATGGATGCGAAAAAAAATTCGGACGTTCTACGGATCTTCCCCTAGAAATTGAAAATGAAATAGTTAACCATGTATTGGAGCTAGAAAGAAGCTTGTTTGGAATCACTCGCAATGATTTGCGAAAACTTGCCTATGATGTCGCCGAAGCTAATGGGATTTTACATAGATTTAAAAACGGTAAAGCCGGCAAGAAATGGTATTACTGCTTTATGTCCAGGCATAAAGAGCTATCTCTTCGACAACCAGAGCCTACTTCAGCAGCGCGGGCTACAGGTTTCAACAAAGAAAAAGTCAAGGCTTTTTTTGATTGCCTTACTTCTCTCTATAATGAGTACAATTTCAGTCCATCTTGCATTTATAATGTAGACGAGACTGGCCTCTCTACGGTTCAGAGGCCTCAAAAAATTATTGCACAGAAAGGAAAACATCAAATAGGAGCACTTACGAGCGGAGAGCGAGGTGTAAATACGACATGTGTCTGTTGTTTGAACGCTGCTGGCAATTACGTACCGCCAATGCTTATTTTCAAGCGCATTAGATTTAAAGATGAACTGAAGGCAGGCGCCCCTCCAGGAACAGAATTTGCATGTTCAGAGTCAGGTTGGATAACTAGTGAGCTGTTTGTTAAATGGTTGCAACATTTTATTAGTTTTGCGAAACCATCTACTGATAGGAAAGTTCTCTTAATACTGGATGGGCACACCACTCACACAAAAAACCTAGAGGCCATTTTACTTGCCAGAAAGCATGGAATTGTAATGCTGTCCCTACCATCTCACACAACACATCGACTGCCCCTGTGACGTCTCTTTTTTCAAGCCCCTAAACTCGTATTACAATCAAGCAGCTGATAAATGGCTTCGTACAAATCCAAGCCAAAATATAACCCAGTTTCAGGTATCGGCGCTTCTTGGGGAAGCATATGCTAAAGCAGCATCTGTTGGGAATGCTCTAAGTGGATTTGCCAAATGTGGAATATGGCCGTTGGACCCAAATTTGTTTGATGATAGCGAATACGTTTGTCTATCTACCAGTACTAGTAGTACCACTTCGTTTAAAAATCAAGTAAACTCGGAGATAACCGAAGAAGTGATTCAGAGCGCTTCACAGTTGACTAACATTGATTATTCCAATCCACTTGCATCCACTTCAACATCCTGTTTGCTAAACACAAAAGGTAAATCAAGTAGTGAGCTGCCCAAAAGGAAATCTGTTTCCGAAGTATCACCTGTGCCCATTTTGAAAAGAAAATCGCGTAACCTGGCCTTGCCTTCTACTACAATTATTACAGATAGTCCATACAAGAACGATCTTGAAAAAAAACAACTCAAAAAAATTGATGCTTCTTCAGCCACCAGAAATGTATTTTCTTCTGCAAAAGCTACCAGTAAAGGAAAGTCGTCCAAACTCGATAACAAGAGACCTATTACAAAGAGACGAAGTCTACAACATGGAACGTCAAGCGAATCTGAATCGGAGGACGAAGATTGTCTATGCCTTGTTTGTTTATTTCCATATTCTAAATCGAATCCAGGCGAAGAATGGATTCAATGTAGGATTTGTAAAAAATGGTCGCATCTTAAATGTATCAGTGGAAAAAATGTTAATTTCTATGAATGTATCAACTGTGAATCATCATCAGATAGCGACTAATTATATGTTCCTGTTTTAGGAAGTTTCATTAAAATTAAAATGTTTCAGTTCTTTTAGTATTATCAACTTGTCATTAAAACAACTCACTTTTCCTACATAGTTGTTTTCAGTGTTCAGAATAACGTTTGATTTTTGTGACTGGTGTTTAAAAAACTGTTTATATTTTTTGTACGAGCTTTGGATGATTTTAATAAATGTTCTCTTTTCAAATAATAGAAAATGATTCACGGTTCAATTTAGGGTACCGGTGGTTCAAATTAGGAGACCGGTATCTTAAATTGGACCAAATGACGTCATTTTCTTTTTTTAATTTTTTATAAGACTAATAAACCTAGAATTATTTCTACAGAAGTAAAAGTTTGATAATAGTCCCAAGAATTACATCAATTTTTATTAAGTGAATTAAGTGACGTATTTCGATTTTACACGCGATTATTGTTAGGTGGTCCAATATAGGGACCTTTCCCCTACCCCGCAACGTATCCAGCTCAACATATAAATCTGAGATTGCTAAAGTTTCATATATGTTTATAGAAATTTGGTGATATATGTGTTATTAACAATTTGAGCTATCGTGCTTTTTTGGATGTTAAACTCATGGGACAGTGAGGGGACATTTTATGCAAACTGACGGTGGACGAAAATAACTGAACACTCACCGCACTGCAAGTGGGGAAAGTGATTTTTCTCAGGCACCAGAAGGAAAGGTTAAATAAGAATTCCATCTGAAACGCATGGAACATTTTTGGAAGTCAGATTTAGGTATTCATGACCTGGTGTTTTCTACTGTTTCGTGCTTTGAATTCTATCTTTAAATGCTGATGGCTCGTGATTTATAATTCTTTTTTTTTCGATAATTCACCATAATAACACAGAAAGGGACAAAGAAACGAAAAGTCTGTTCCATTGACAGATTACTGCACGAGACATGGGAGTTGTTGAATGTTATTTTGTGATCAAATTTAGGATCAACGGGATTAGCCTAGGTAAAGCATTTTAAACACCAGAACTGCGCTAGTTTTATCAGAAGAAAATACTATATATCTTGCCACAGAGGCAAAGCGAATCTCAGGCTCCCGATTCTAGATCTAGGAACTAGTTCGCGAACAAAGTACTCTATGCAGCAGTACCACAAGAAATATAGAAACATTGAAAGAGTGGATATTCCATTCTTTCAGTCGAGATTAAATGAAAACAATTCATTCATATTTTTGAACCGTTCCAATGCATTCCACTAATAACAAATGCATTGTCCCAGCATTAACATTATGAGACACTAATTTCAAATGCCAATTCCTCAATATTAAAAGAAAAATATTTATATGGAAATTGGTTGAAAAATCTAGCATGTTGTGAAAATAGTAGTTACTGGAAATCGTAGTTTGGTGATGGTCATAACCACGTATTTAAGGATTGCAGGCTTAACGTGTACACGACAGTGTATTATGTAGTTCTGCAGTAAAACACCTTGGATGGGGACTTTTTATATGGAAATTAGTTTTTCCAAAGTACCATTTTCCAGCAGTACCTCGACGCCAAATACACAGAACAAGTGACGTTGGAGAATAGACTACGCAGGAGATTGATTATCGATCACAGGACGGAATTGATGCGAATTTTGACACCTCTGAGTTGTCATATTTCGCCACCTGAGAGATTTTTTTTAACAAAACAGTACAAGTAAACACGAGCCAAATTGACATAATTTTTATTATTGTGGTTTGCCTGAACGCTGGTGTTACCTTGTTGTCACTTTTCTGCCTCATAATACTGCCGAACTTTGCTCCAATCCAATCGACTCATTTCTTTTTAGGTTCCCAAGATCACAAAAATAAAAGCGAATTTGAGTTACGGTGTAAACAGGTAAACTTCAGTCCGTCAATAAAAAAAAATAAAAATTGAGTTTCCAGGTTCCAGCCGAATGTGGGATGTTTGGCAACCCTGATGCATGAGCGGCAGTGCTACAGCCAAACCAGCGTTGTCACTCAACGATCAACAATAGTACGGGTACCGGGTACGGATACGGAAAACAGAGTAATCAAAGTAATCATTTCGTGTTCGGATTGGTACTCGTTCCTGCGGATATCTATGTGTAACGAGTACTCGAGTACCGTATAGTTACTTTTTGAACGCCACTAGGTATTAGTGGAAAATGGAATTTAGGAAATAACAAATTTCCGTATAAAAAGTGCTCCGTTCAAGTTTTTTTTGTGCAGAATTACATATTACACTGTCGTCTACACGTCAAGTCTGCAATAACCCCCAAATACGTGATTATGTTGAGTGTACCATGTACCATCACCGATGGTGCCACTGTTTATACACTGAAATCAAAACAAAAGACTGCAACTGCAATTGTATATACGAATGTTAAAAAAAACAGTTTAGGACCAGTGGTGTTAAAATGTTGTTGAGGAACTGGATAGAAGTGTATGAGTGTGTTGAAACGCAACACCTAACAAAAATTTGAGTGAAAAGGCTTTTTCATGTAAGGGTTTGGAAGTGCAAGTTTGCAAATGTAGGATAAACTATAAACACACGGTAGGTGATGTTAATATAATCATATATGGATTACAAAAGTTGCAATAAACATAGAGAGACCTTCAGCTAAACTGAAAAAAATAGATTTAACTCAGACGTCAAGCATTTGTTTCAAATTTTGGCTCAGTTTTATATAGTTCCATAATATTTAATACACTGAAAACATTTCAATGGTAAGCTTTCACTTCATATTTTACAGTGTTTTGTTTTGAATATTTTGATGCTATTTGCTGCCAAAAATTTGACGGAGAGATCTTGAGGCTGATTGGGTATATTTAACGGACTGTTTGGTACAGAATAATGGTTTGTTAAATTGTGAAATCCATCTTACAGATACCATTTACAAGTGATGGGAAAGATCAAGAATTAACAATCACCGTTGCCGGCCGAAAAGCCTAAGAAGTATCATTTGCATTTAGATATTTTTTAAAGACGTTTGAATCCCCCGCCGGTACGGTTTGCTTATCTCATACAAAAGCCGTTTGTAGGAACATTGAGGTCGGCACAGTAGGTGACCTAGAGAGCCCAGAATGTTGAAAATTGTGGTAACAGTTTTTTTTATCAAACAGCGAACGCGAAAATAAGCAACATGCGACAGAGCCGTATCGAAAATTTCTGTCAAACAAGCATTAGGCGCTGTTCATTCTTTGACTTTACTTTGCGGTACCTACATTAGTTTTATCATTTCAAACTCGTTTTTTTCTGCAGTAAAGCTCCAAACTCCAAAATATTCTGAAGAGCGTTACATTGCTAGATTGAATAAATATCGTAGCACTTGAACCAATTAGTACGTTAGTGATACTCGTTAGAACAGGCTGGTTACACTGTGCGCGTTTTCTGAAATTTTAGTGGTCAGCACGATTCTGACACCTAGCAAATCTGGACGAAGTTGACGAATCTTATTTCCTTAAAAGTCCTTTACCAACTGAAGTTACTGTTGTTAAATGGCAGAAAACAGTGCATTTCAATTCTTTATTTTTCAGTAGGGATGACAAAGGAGAGTTTCAAATATTATTTGAAGAATTGCTGGATCAATCGCAAAAGCTTTTCGTGTCCTTCAGAATGAATGTATGTGAATGTAATTAATAAATAATTCACCTACATCACAAATAAGATACTTAATGGTTGTGTTGATATTATGATAATTATGATCTCTCATATCCCACTTTGACGTTTTCTCGTTTACGCAAGAGTTACTAATTTATCGTTGTCCATGGTGCAACAGCCAACAAGTACTCAAAAGTAGACACAGGTCGTACGAAGAAGTCAAATCTATTTTAACGCTCAAACAGTTCTGATGACGGCGTGCATATTTTGATGTGCTGGTCACTGTCAGAGTGAAAAGAGGTGTTTACTTATTCGAAGAAATTCGTCAGAACTCGTCAGAAAAAGATGTCGCATGCACAGGAACCGTAGCGTAATCTCAATAACAGCTGCTCTCCAGTGGCCCAGTTGAGTTACGCGGAGTAATTCGGAGTCACCCAGTAGTACTCAGCACCAGCAGCATTCCAGTGAACGTTGTATTGCCATGCATTATTTCTGGAGCAGTTCGGAAACATATCACTCTCAAGGCAAAAACGACCGAAAAGAAACTAAGCGGTTATGTGTAAGACATTCTAAATATGAAATGGATTAAATAACCCCATCATACAGTATCCTAGACTCACACTAAAGGAAGCAATTATGGCTGATGCTACACTAGTCAAGTCTGGGTTTTGTAATAATTAAAAAATACTCGGTGGCATTACGCGATCTTTAGCACCTCGGTTGTTAAATAATACACTCCTACGCTATCTACTTCCCTTATTTCGATATCTGCGACGTCATACATCGTTGGTTAGACTTAAGCAGACATTGCTTACTTCCGAATATCGGTGACCTTAAATCTAGTTTATAATTTGAAAAAAGTATCTGCTCTTCAATTAAGTCCAGGCATATTGTTAGGCTCATGTCGGTGCACTGACATGGAAGCTATCGATCAGATATGGCGTGCTGCCTTTTCATGCAAACTTCCATCCTATGACCTCCCAGATAAGCTTCGCAGATGGCTAATTTCTTCTCTGTCGCAAGATATTTAACGTAATTGATGAGTTCTCCTCTTCATCCTACAATGTCAACGCTTGTGTTCCCCAATGACCCGTCTTGCTCCAGCATTTGTTCTCTTCCATATATCAACGACCTCCTTTTCCGTACGATCAATTCGATCCACAACTTTTCTGATAACCCGAGCACTCTAAATGCAGGAAGTGCCACGCCGATCTCTGCCGGTGAACTGGAGAAAAAAAGACTATCAGCAAATTCCTCCCTGATGAGAGAAATGGATGTTATCACTACTTGGGGACGCAACGATCTGGTACAGCTTAATGCTTCCAAGATAGTACTGTACCTTGACAAACAAGAAGCGTCCCAGCACTCATGGAGATTCAATGGATGGCCGAGGTCTCCCGAAGAGGCGTCCATAGTGATTGGTCGGGATCGAAATCACCGAGGACTTGGTCTGGTACGAACACATCTCGGCAATCCCGGCAGCTGCTGGGAAAAAGCTAGGCTATTTGCTTAGGGCTAAGAAGTACTTTCCTTCTCATAACATCCTCAGTCTGTGCCAGACACAGAAAAGGACACTAGCCTCGAGTACTGCTCACACGTTTGCGGTGCTGCCACCCTGACGACGGTAGCCATGCGCGACGCTGTTCACAGGAGGGGGCTGTCCGACTGGTCTACAACTCCTCTAACGCACAGCTTCTGGACCCTTCCGCACCGACGTGTCGTCGGCGATCCATCTCTCTTCCACTGCTATGACAACGGGCTTTGCTCCTGAGAGCTCTCCTCTACAATGCCACTGCGCGATGATCCTGCCAGACAGACCCGACCGACCCCTCCCATGCTAACCGTTGTCTAACTTCGTACATTAAGAACTGGCCTATACTGACACTCCTTTTTCCCTAGGGTGTAGAGATTGTGTCACAGTCTGTCTGATGAGGCTGTTTCCAGTTATACTAACCCTAGGCAATTTAAAAATCGGATTGAAAAGTGTCTTTAATCTCATTATAGCAGCCGCGGTCCCCGGTGGTTAGGCTTCGATATAAAAAAGACAACTTTTTAGAGTTCTTCGAAAGGACGTCACTGCTTTGCCGCATACGGAAACTCAAATCCCCGCCATTATTTAGCCGAAGCAGCATGTGCCAGATGCATATAACTATCGCAACGTTGTCAACAGCTCCTGAAAATTCACTTGGTTCTTCATATTTCTGCGACGGACGACGTGAAGGTAATCGTGCGAGGTCTCAGTGAGGTTCGCAAATTTTCATACGGGCATAACCATTCCAGAATATGGAGCCATTACTATTCGGTGGGACCTACTTCGTTGTTGTGGATCGCGCAGTTTGCGAAGCGGCAGACCTTTTGCGGTTATTCTTTAGAAGCTCATTGCAAAGATCTATTATTAATTGGCTATGTAGTCATATTCATGCACATGGTATTTATACAAGGTGATTGAGAAAAACCTGGCAATTTTTCTAGAGCAGCAGGTACATTCAATAATAACATAACACAAAAGTAACGTACTATTTGGGCTACTCATGAAAACAAACTTCCGCAGATTGCAGCATTGAGAATATCCGTATAGGGAAGTCTCATTTCTTTGGAGTTTTGGTGTAAAACTGCTTGTCAGCAATGTTTGAGAACCGATTACAGTAACTCTTGGTACCCAATCACATACTATATTATATAATCTTACGTTACAAAATCAAACAAGTCAATTAAATAACACAAATAGATAATATCGCGCCCACTCCATATGTCGCCACGCTGGTTGCCTGCTCGGATCAATGCCAACGATTCAACCCCGTGGCGCACGTTATATGCCACTAATAGGCTGCTGAAAATATTTTACTAGGTTTCAAAGGTAAATGTACGGGAAAACCTGTGGTGTATAAAAAAATGATCAGGTGTTTGAGCGTTTGTTACGATGGAAATATATGACATGTTTTTTCATCCTTCATACAATATCAAAAAAACATTAATATTTCATTTGCGAATTTTTTCGCGATTAGAATACCTCCTCGCCAGTGTAGCGTGGGAAGTAATACATAACAACATAGATCTTAAGATGTCTCATTACCGAGATATGAGGTGTTGTAAATTTCTGCGCTACTGATGAGGCTATACAGGGTGACTTTGAAGTTGAGTCATTAATTTTCAGATAATGATTGTAGAAGGAAGATAAACCAAAATATGTGTGTAAAAATAAAAAAAAAATAAAAAAAAAAATGTTACCGTGTATTAACCGGTGTTTTATACACTAGAGTTTTTAGCCAACCCCACAAACAAAAGTCTAAAGGATTTAAGTCCGGAGACCTTGGCGGCCAAGGTACAAAACCGCCACGGCCGATCCAACGATTATTAAATTGTCTATTTAAAAATTCACGCACATTTCTTGCATAATGGGGTGGTGCCCCATCTTGTAAAAACCACATGTTTTGTCTAATATTTAAAGGCACATCTTCCAGTAAACCAGGCAAATTGTGTTGCAAGAAATCAAAATAATTTTCACCAGTTAAGCGATTTGGTAATTCAAAAGGCCCCACTAAAATTCCATTAACAATTCCCGCCCACAGGTTGATTGGTTCAAATCGCTGTTGAAAATTGGTTTCCCTTATTTCATGGGGATTTTCAATAGCCCAAACGTGAGAATTACGTGAATTAATAATTCCGTTTCTAGTAAAGAGGGCTTCATCACTCACTAAAATTTGATTTAAAAAATTGTCATCATTTTGATGTTTATTTAAAAGCCAATTGCAAAAGTCAACCCTTTGTTCATGATCTTCCGGTTGTAAGGCCTGCACTTTTTGTATGTGAAACGGATAGAACTGATTTTCACGTAGAGTTTTCCAAGTTTTATACTGACTAATCGCCAATTGAGTTGAAATTTGTCGGGTGCTTACTGTTGGATCATCACTTACTAATTCTAAAATTTGTTCTTCTAGTTCTATTTGATCGTGTGGTCTTGGAGCACCGGCATGATCTCCTCTGTGAGGTCTTAAGTCACCTGATTCACGAGCTCTTTGCACTACATTAACAAAGGCACGAGGGGTTGGTTGCACTCGATTGGGAAACCGATCCGCATAGATCCGTGATGCCGCGGCAGCATTTTGTAAAGACTCCCCGTAAATAAGAACCATGTCCACAAGTTCAGCATTTTCGTAAACATGTGCCATTTTTGATTTGAGCCTCGCAACAGACACGATTATTCACTTACGCGTTACCGACTACCGACTGATACTGACTGTATACAACTGAAGAAAATAATTGTAAAAAGATCGTTCCAAATTCTTTCGCTTTTTTGTTTCCGATGCGATGAACGGATAAGGCGGATTATATCTGTTGTTGCCAAACACGAGAACATAATATCATTATTGAGACAGGGCGGTACTCAAACTTCCAAAGGGCTATAACTTTGTTACTTTAATTTTACCAGAAAAATGGTAAAGGAAAAAAACATTTCTTTTGATCAGATCTACTCACTGTTAAAATAAATGACTCAACTTCGAAGTCACCCTGTATAGTCAAAATCACGGAAGATGACTATTATGTCATACCATAAATTGTACTGAAGTAATCAATGGACGTACGTCGATGATAAAATCACGAGTCAGGAACATAATGACAACAAATTTGTATTATGATTTTGAGAAGTTAGGTTATTTCACTGATTATTTTTATTTTCATTTTATTTCATGGTTTTGAGTGATACCTTAATAATAATTTTAGTGAGGAGTTTTTGTTTTGAAAAAAGCAGTTATGAGTAGGACCAAAGTACTATTCGAAATCAACATAACCTGCTTTAACATAACCTAACTATTCATCTTTCAAATATGATCGATCATGCAACATGAAAACATCGTCTATCTTTGTCAGATAGATGTAAATTAGCAATGCAGTTTGTTTAGACAATAAAAGTCGGTTTGTTTCTGTCTAACATATCAAAAACTTCATTAAATATATTCACAAATCGCTGTCGTATGTCTTTACTACAGACTAAAATGAAGACGTAATCGTCATCTTTCGTGATTTCTACTATAGTAACGTAGGATTGTTCTCCTAATATACACTAAGTACATACAATTTTCAAGTTTAAACTTAGGTAACTTCATCGTATCTTCGAAATATTTAAAAACGGGTTGAAGTATTTTTATTTTTTTACTCTCAAAATAATCGATTAATAGTGAATGGTTGGAAGTGCAATAGTTGATTAATACATGTATTCTTGTTTTTTCTAGAGGGATAACATTTGTTTTGATTCTCACTATAATGGAATAGTTTCAGCCATATACATTTTTTGCACGTGCTGGTTACGATATATACTACTATATACAGTGTGTCCCGGATTCGCTTTTCTGTACTGGGATCTCTGCTCCTGTTATATATCTACAGCAAAGGTTAAATGGGCAAAATTTTAGAAAAACCTAGTGCATTCGATAGACGGCTTCAGGTTTACGAGCGGTCAATTGGTTCTGGAAATATCGGCGAAAAACCGAAAATGTCGAATTTTGCTTTTTGCCAGTAAATTCGAAACGTTTAATTTGACAGCTGTCAAAATGTGACATTTTGCGGATATCTTTTAAGGAAAATAAGATAGCGTGTATAACATGTCTCAATCGTCTTTTGTTTTCCCGCATACTGCCTCAACTTTCATATTACTTATGGCTACCATATTGGATTTTTCGATTTTTGAAAAGAGCGTAAACTTTTCAGCCTACTGATGTCTAACAAGTGTATAAAAAAATGCAGTATCGTCACAATATCATTACACGTAATGTTTTGTATTTTTTTTCCAAGGAGGCCATGATTTATTTTTCAGAAAATTAATAAGTTACGCATTTCTTCATCTAAGGAGGCTCTGACTTTGACGTTGAATAATTCAAAGTATTCAAATTGTGCTTTAGTAACTAGTAGGTACGTTTTCTCTCACTAAAATCATAAATCTGAAAAAAAAATTCAAAACCTGTTGAAAATGGCCGGTATTCCCTACTAAAATGAAGAAAAGCGTTGCAGTCACACAGAAACGCCGACATTACCTCAGCAAGGTACTTAGAGGTCTACCTCTAATGACGGCAGCCTCATAAAACCCGATTTAGAAAGATAGTAGTTAATTTAATATTCGGACAATCAAACAACCTAGAAGCAGATACAAATTTGAAAATGAAAATCGCTACAGAAACATTTTACGAGCTGTCAACGAAATCCCTAGTGCACGAGTAAGAACTATAGAATGAGAAATTGGTTTGTCAAAAACAACAGTACACAGAGTGTTAAATAAGAATAAGTACTATCCATACAAACCAACAACAGCTCAAGGACTTAAGGAAACTTGTTTTCCAAGACGAATGCGCTTCTGTGAGTGGTATACTAGGAAGTCTAATGAAAATCCCGATTTAGTAAATCATGTCTTGTGATCCGACGAGAGTAGCTTTACGAATTGTGGAGTTTTTAATAAGCACTATCATTGGGCTGTAGAAAACCCTCACGAAGTGTCAAAGAGACGTCTACAGACCAGATTTGGAACTAACGTTTAGTGTGGTGTCATTGGTAAATAAATCTAACTTCCTTTTCTCAGTTGGACACCTATTTGAAATTAGGTATTCATCATTTTGGGAAATAGACTTATAGGACCATTTTTGTTTGACTATAACCTAAACCGACAGAAGTACCTAGAACTTTTGCGAAACCAGATTGTGCCGGCTTAACAAGCTAGTCTAACCGAAGATGAGTTTAGAAGAACCTGGTTCCAACGGGATGGATGTCCGGCTCACAACACCATTCAAGTCAGGAGAGCAGTTTGATGAAAGAAGAATTTCATTAAATGGTTCAATATATTGGCCTCCTAGATCCCCTGACCTTTCACCCTTGGATTTATACCTCTGGGGTCACACAAAGTATGAGGTTTATAAATTTAATCCTCCCGCGACCAGACAAATCCTGAGACAAAGAATTTTGAGCACAGTTAGAAACATTAACAGAAATGACTAGCTAAGCTAGGGTTGTACGAAAAACAGTCACCCATTGTCAAAAATGTCTGGATACAAATGGACTTATTTTGTAAATCTGAAAATTAATACCCAGTTACATAATTAGATTGTACCTTACAAATCTGTAAAATGTTTGTTCAAGTGTAAAATTTTACGGCGATTTTTCTGACTTGTTTTTGTAAAACACTCATAGTTGGGAATTTGTCCCAAAATATTTGACTTGTTGAGAATATTCTATTAAAAATTTAAGGCGTTTATGTGTTTTTATGCCTTATTTATTAATGTTACTTTCTGGCAAATAAATCATGGCCTCATTAAAAAAAAGCTAATAGATACATAACTACGTGTGATGATATTTCGGCGATACTCCAATCTTTTGGACTTGTGGACATCACTAGACTGGAAATTTTACTCTCTTTTCAAAAATAAAAAACTCCAATACGGCGGAAAGTTGAGACGTGTTTCTGGAAAACAAAAGACGATTGAAACATGTCATACATACTATCTTATTTTTTTTAAAAGCATGTCCGAATAATGTCACTTGTTGACAGCAGTCATATTAACCGTTTTTGATTTACTGGCAAGAAAACAAATTCCGCCATTTTCGGTTTTACGCCGATATTTTCAAAACCCATTGACCGATCGTAAATCTGAAACCGGTTATCTAAAGCACTAAGTCTCTTCTAAAACGTTCTCAATTCAACGTTTGCTGTAGGTATAACTGGAGCTGAGATCCCTGTATAGAGAAGCGGATCTTGGACACACTGTCTACGAGTATATGTGCAAAAATTTCCCTAGTCCAGAAGATATATTTTATTTCGATTTAAAAATTAGAACTTCATCATCTTGTCTTTTGGTCAGGGCCCCTGTAGAACTTTCTGTTTTATTTTTTTGTTCTAATTAATGCTCCAAATGTATTGTCATACTTTTCTGAATCCCGGTTTATTGCTCTTTATGGGCTAGAATCTGCATGTTTTTTTGCAATCCGCTGTTATATGTCCCTATAACTTGTAAATGGTGTTTTTAAACAACCACGATATCGCGCATGTTTTTAGACCTAGAAAGCCCTAGGCCACTTAAATGTGTTTGTTTCACTGATCCAGGGGACAAAGATGGTGTAGTTTAGATGGCACTGTGAAGACTAGACACTATCCTTTGACGGATAATAGTTGTGATAGTGACTCTTAACATGTGACTTAGACGAATAAATGAATGTTTGGCTTATGACTTTACTGCCTTTATAGACGGGGCTTATAATAATAATAATTAATGACTTTTTTATTTTTAATAGTATTACAGGAGGCAAGATTTTGATAATATATCCGTTCTACCATCTAACTTATGCTCATGCTTTTGTAATGCTTTTGAACCACCTATTTATCGGAATATATTATCCTTATTGGGAACTATCGTAGACCACAAATTAATACGCATCAAATAAATTTGTCTGGGTGGCTGTGCGATCTCCTTCAGTTTGCAAGAACATACATATGTTTTCGAAAAAGAGAACGCATCTGACACAGTTCTCATGAAAAAACGTTTACTTGGTTAACCGCATCTGTCACAACAAAACTTTAACGTAGATACGGGGTCTGTCAAATTTAATAAAGTGTGCTGTTTTAAGAATAATAAACACCCACATTATATGATTATAAAACCAATCATTTTCAAATTACCTTTGAGGTACAAGTTTTTTTTTCAATAAAGAACTAAGCCGCAATATGTTCAAAAATGAATTAATTCTACGACAATACGTTGGCATCAATTATTTAAATTAAGCAAGATTGCAGGATTAACATAAAGCTCTCGAAAGAAAGTCAGTGTGGCTTAGATACCTAATTACCAAAGCCCTTTAATTTGAGCAAGCTCTCAATACAGCTATATTCTCATAACGTCTATTTTTGAACCCAGCTTCAATCCATTATAAACAGATATTGCAGTTAAATCAGTTGCTACTCACAATGGAGGCTCGGAACAAAGCTCCGGATTTCTAAACGCCACTTGTCAAAGTAATTGAACACTTACAGAGCATAATTCAATAGCATTATCCAGTAATTATAACAGTAGCAGGACCGATCAGATTCGTAGCAAAGCTACTGAATTATGATTATCTGGAAACTGGAAAGCGTGTGACCTATATTGTTGGATAGTGATATATTTCCTGGTACGAAATGGTCGGAATGGTGAATGGCAAGTGTCTTCAATGCCCTGATTTTGACAAGTTCGACTGACAGCCGTGTTTTGAGGTTGTGAGAGAAAGCCTCTTAGTATTTACTTCCTATTAAGAATGGGAAATATAAATTACACTTTTTTATTCGTAAAAATCCTCGACTGAGAAAAGTCACTTTTTTGTATTTACCTACTTCATACGCCACCGGCGTGAAAGTTTTGGAAAATTTTCGAAAATGAGATGTTTTTTGTTTTTCTATGACATGTACATCACAAAAAACATGTCACTCATTCTCGTCGGTGTGCCTGTCTGTCCTCTCCCTTAATCCTTGCCCCGCTATAACCTAGAGGGTACCGGTCGAATTTTGATGAAATTTTCGCACAAGGTAGGTACGATGCCGAGGACGAAAAAGCTTTATAGTTTTTGGAAATCGATCCAGTTGTGGTGGAGCTAAGGGCAAAAAATTGAAAAAAAAAACAAAAAACGCTCAAACTTCTTTTTTTGCCGATTCAGAAGATCCTGCTCACTTTTGAAAAATTTATCAGCGGTAAAAATCATTTTTTTGTCATTGGTACTCGTATATCTTATACCTCCAGCCAGGGTAATTCTACGCAGCTTTTAGACACATATCGCTATCCCTGTATATTTGTACCATACTTAGAATGGTGGAGAAAATCTGATTTATGTCCTTTAGATAACCTTAACGTATAATTGGTGCTATCCCTAAGACCTCACGCACATGCTTGTCTTTAAAATACATCTTCACGGGGCAAAAAGATGACAGCGTGGCACTCTTTCGATCTCTCTTTCGTCGAAACTCTTGACTTGGAGAGGAGGGGGGGGGGGTTGATAAGTGAAGCACTGAGGGCCATGGATGGTTCACACAATCATGATTCAATTTATTCCATGAAATTGACCATAAAGGAGCTTCTGATTGACAGTTTTGCTGTTTGTTTTGAGTTCAGATTTTAGTGATGTGTTAGCGAAAAGGCTGTGGGTCACGTGGATAGATGAAAAAATGAATGAACAGCCTTTGTTGGCTAAAGCGATGGACACTTGTATGAAGTAATTTGTGGAAACCCAATTTTCAGACTCTAAGCTATGAAATAAGGTTTGAAAAGGTATGCTAGAAATTTTTGAAGTTTAGTTTGATTCCCTCCTGGAATGCGTGCCACGCTCCGTGAGAATGCAGCGCTAAGAACATCGTCTCGATCAAATTTCTTACCCCACTTCTTTGACATGAAGTTGGGCAAAAAAATATTGGTCGGGTTTCGTTCTCCCGGTATGTAACGGTCAAGTATTTTGTTAAAAATTTTGGACAAGAACAACTTCCAGCAATCACAAAAAAAGACTATTAAAGACGTATTACATGTCAGCATTTCTGTCATGAGTCTCTTGACATGCTATTTTGATCGCAGTGTTTTATCATTTTATGCAAAAATGCGTTCTGTGGCTGACTTTCCGGAAATTGAAATTAGGGTGGATTGGGGCGTGAAAGGGAAGGGGTTATGTTTGGCCTTTAAATTATGTACTTTGTTATTAAACCTTATTCCTCCTCGTTTAACTGTTACCTGTGTGTAATTTCTTCTTCTGCTGGAAGTTTTGTACCTGATAAATGTTACAAGAAAAACATCCAGGTTATGTTTCGTCAAAATAACTTCTGTCTGTTGACTGAAGATATTGGATGTACAGTTATACTTTGTATATTAGACGAAAATACCCTTGGTTTGCAAAATAATTGTAAAGTCTGGTTTTAAAAATGCAAGTTGTTCAAGGGAGTATTCGAAACATGGACGCATAAAATGGGTACAACAATTGTGGTGGGAAAACCTTTTATTCGACAACAAAGAATGAGAAAACATGTTTTTTGGAATTCAATTCAAGTTTTTTCAGGAACGAAAATACTCTTCATATAAGCTTTTTAGCTATTTATGACACCTACAAAATGAGATCACACGTAAAAAGATCGAACTAATAGCAAAAAAGTTATGGCCGAAAACCGAGGCAAACTGCCGGTTTTGGCGCTTGTTGGTAATGCGTCAACGGTTTCTCGCACATATTTGAAATTCTTCAAATTCGTAGGATTCGTACTTCTAAATAACCGCAACAAAATTGGAGTAGATTGGTCAAGTAGTTTTTGAGAATTTCTAATTGTTCATCCCAAAACATCTGTTTTCCGGCCATCACTACTAGTTTATTGAACAATATACAGGTTCCGTTTAAAGGGCATTTTATAGCAAAATACACGAGTTTAGGCTTTTTTCTTCTAAGCAAATTCAAACATTTCATATTTGTGAGTAATTGAATAGATGCGCTACGATTTTCGAAAAATATACGTTATTATACACATTTTAAAATAAAGCGTATGTGTCTATCACCTTTTGTTGTGAAGAAAGGTTTTTATTAAATATTTCCCGGTGATACTCTTAATAGATATTCAGAGCTGAAATTTTTACACGGTCACAGGTGAGCCTTAAATTTAAAAAAAAGTTATTTCATACTGAAATGCACTGAACTGTTTATAAAGTTAGCACGCAAACTGAAGACACAATTGTTTTAAACTGTCTTAGCCTAGTTAGTATGTAGCATATGCTAAATTGATACATTATTGATGATTGCATGACTTTCTCAAATAAGTAGGTCACGTAATCCAGTTTCTTTACGAAGAAATATAATTCACTGGACATTTTTTCTAAAAGTTTTAGTATAGTATACGTTTGTTTTCGAAATCTTTTACGATTAAAATGACTGCGATTTCAAAATGCTTGAAAATGAACTCGAGAAAACAAAAAAACAGCTGCTACACATATTTTAAGTGCCGAAAACTGAGGCAAACTGCCGGTTTTGGCACTTGGTAATACGAGGATGATTTCTCGCATACATTTGAAATCATTCAAATTCGTAGGATTCGTAGTTCTTAACAATCACAAAGAAATTGGAGTAGATTGGTCAAGTAGTTTTTGAGTATTTCTTATTGTTTATCCCAAACACCATCAGCAGTATACAGGGTTAGTCCAAAGGGCATCTTATAGCAAAAAATACACTAGTCTGCCTTGTCGATATGAATCGTAAACCATTCCGGAAGATAAATGTTATTTTTATGCAAAAAATGATGGGTTACGTTTTTTCTTCTAAACAAATTCAAACATCTCGTATTTGTGAGTCATTCGCAACAAAAGATGAAAGACACATCCGCTTGATCTTAAAATGTGTATAGTAACGTATGCTTTCCGAATATCGTAGCGCATTTGTTCAATTACTCACAAATACGAAATGTTTGAATTTGTTTAGAAGAAAAAAACGTAACCTTCGTTTTTTCGCATAAAAATAACATTTATTTGTCGGAATGGTTTGTGATTCATATCGGCAAAGTAAACATGTTTATTTTGCTATTGAATGCTTTTTGAATGAACTCTGTATATTGCTCAATAAACTAGTAGAGATGGCTGGAAAACATATCTTTTGGGGTAAACAATTAGGGATTTTTAAAAAACTACTTGACCAAGATACTCCAATTTTGTTGTTATTTAGAAGTATGAGTCTTACGGATTTGAAGAATTTCAAATACAGTTGCGTGAAATTATCGTCGCATTACCAACAAATGCCGAGACCTGCATTTTGCCTCGTTGTTCGATTATAACATTTTTGATCTTAGTCGGTTTTTTTGGCGTGTGGTCTCATTTTGTAGGTCTCATAGATATTAAAAAATCTTGTATGAAAAGGTTTTTTTGGTTCCTGTCAAGACTTTCGATTGAATCCCAAAAAACACGTTTTCTCATTCTTTGTTATCAAATAAAAAGTTTTCCCACAAAAATGGGTGTACCCATTTTAATAACCCCCTTGAACAACTTGCACCAATAAATCCAGACTTTACAATTATTTCGGAGAAATTTGCTAATATGATTATTATTAGACTACTGCGCACTTTTACATCCAATTGATAAATTTAGAACACTAATTTTGAAAAATTTGATCATGATACACGGGACTTCAGACACTATGCAAGTTAGTACGCCTCAGTTCATGTCAGACAGGTTTGTGGTTGTCTCTCAGCTGAAGAGCTTCTGCATTAGGATCCTACGGCATCCTTTATTCATGTCGCTACTATCATAATCTCATCGATAACCAGGAAGATATTCAAATCGTGATTAATATACCTACTACGAACATACTATGGAGCGTTAACCATGTTCTTATAAGCTTCATTTTGGAATCTTTGAATGATTTCGATGTTCGAACTCCTGGAACAGCTCTATAGTTGAAAATTATAGAGCCACACATGTGTTGATATCTGATTATAGATCATGATTTGGTCCCTACTTCGAAACAGTTTTGCATTTTGAATTCAACTATTTAAACAGTAGAAAAGACATTACCCAATAACTTCTGCGTTGGCAGACTTGAAATACTCCACATTTGAAGTATTAATCCAGCACGAACAGAACATCTCGCACTATAAGCAAATAATAATTCAACATCATGCTTTACATACACTGCCTCATCCCTCGAGTCCGTATTCTAAATGACCCCGTAAAGTATGGAGTGTCTCTGGAGAAATCACCTGAGTAATATCACACTCTGCTGGACAGCTTATGAGTTTTTACTACACGGCTTTCCGCCTTTTACACGGATGGTTTGTCTGTTACACTGCAATGGGAGTCATCAAAAATTAAACAAGAGTTTCAAGAAGCAGGGCTATCAAGGAAGTTTAGTGTTGTCGCTGCAGACAAATAGCTCTATGTGATCTTTGTTATCATACAACTCAAGACGTGAGCATTCATTTTTCTTTTACATCCCACGCCAATTGGCAGAGGAAGTATTGTAATCGAGAAAAATCAGTTCCGTCAATGGGTATGTCCGTCAGTCTGCTAATCCCTGGCCCTCACTGAAACTTAGGAAGTACTGGTAGGATTTTGATGGAAAGACGAAAAGGCTTCGTAGTTTTTGAAATTCGATTCAGTGACGGTGAAGTTACGGACAAAAAATGAAAAACATAAAAATTGCTCAAAAGTCGCTCTATGACGTTTCAAGAATTTTTTTCAAAAGGGTGGGGGAAGGTATAACTCAATTTTTGGCGTTAGTTTATTTCAACCTAAGTATTTGACATATTTTGTGCATACATTCCTCCGTACATGTGCCCTCAAAACTTACAATTGTACAAGGATTCATCAAAATATCTCGAAAAATTCGTCTCTAAAAAAAAATGTTATAGACCGAAGTTGTAAGGTTGTGTGTGTCGTTCAAAAGGAATATTGGAAATGAACTTGATTATGACTTGTAATGTCATTTGAATGTCAGGATAGTTTTCCTAAATGGAACCCTCATTTTTGATAGAAAATGTCAAGAGCAGAAAACTTATTAAGTATGTTTATGACCTTAACTATTGACTATCAAAGTCATTTGAAGATCCAATGAATTTCTTATCGGTATACTCCTATTTTATTGCTTCCAGAACCGTAATTTCATCTCCCGACAGATCCTCAATCATCGTAAAACCTTCAAGGTCGTAATCAAGGTTATGTTTAAGGTTCTCTTTGGATGACTTTTTTTTAAAACTCTGTAACTTTGCTACACACCATTTTTCTCTAGGTAGCATACTGTTCGAGATATTTTGTTTCTTTCCATATCTTTTGGACGCCCTAAAATAACCTTTAAGGTCATCGTCAAAGTCAAATCGAAGGTCACCCTTACCAAACCTTGCAACTATGTTGTAGAGCATTTTGCTCTATGAAATGCATTTTTCGATATAGTTTGATATATCCACACTTTTTGGACATCCCGTACGAACAAATATTTCCAACACACGCGTGTAATGCGATGTAGAGAGATACACCTGTATCGCGAGCTAACCGAAGGTGTACGATATTTAGTCAGAGCAACGTTGACAGATAGCCGGTACTGTCGGTAGGGCTGGGGAGCATTTACTAGATGGCAACACTGTCGAATAGGTGCGGAATATGAAAAGTAAATAAATAAAATAAACAATTTCTTATACTACCAAAAAAAAAATGTGCGAATCTCTGATCATGTCTAAAATTACTTTTTGTGATATAGTTTATAGATATAGTTTATGATCCATTTCACTCCACTTCTCTCATGCGTTTCCAAAAAATTCAAAAGTCCTTTTGTAGATCGGTTAATAACTTCAGAAACTATGATCGTATCAGCACTTACTTTTGCGAGTAAAAGAACTATATGAGTTACACTTAGTTACTTATACCCATAAGCTTTTACTCACAGCCATTCCTCCATTGTTAAAAGATGAACTGATACCTAGGAGTTATATTCAAACAAGAGATGCTCGATTTGCGGAGTCACTCACAATGCCTCTCCACAAGACATCCTTCTTTCGTAAATGCTTCACATACAACGCAGTTATTCTCTATAACGAACTTCCACAAGCCATAAAGTTGCTAAATTGTGAAAAGTTTAAAAAAAACATTAAAATATTAATTTTGGACAAATATACTTGAATTACTTGTTTTTTTCAGCCTTTCACTTCGCAAAACCTTTCAATGTAAAATCTTTTTTAAACTGTAAGTCTGTTAAAATTTATATCTTATACACAACTTATTTATAGAACTATGATTACTTTTGGTAACATTGGAATATTCTGTTTTTTTTTTGTACTTTTATGTTGGGGTTAAGTGGCAGCATAACGCTAAACTTCGCCTCTAATAAAGACGATTATTATTACTATTATTGTTATTATTATTATATTCTATAAAGTATTTTCTGGTAAGCCCAAATTAAAAAAAATTAATTAAACGTGCACTTTCGGGTGATCTTGCTAATACTAGATACGACATACAACAAGAAAGACGTCGGAGTTACACTTTTTTACCTGAACCCTAGATTAGCCAACAAAAGCAACCGACCCACCCATATTATAAAATTATTGTGTCACTCCTAGACCGTTTTCAACTCCTTAACGTCCAACCCCTTATTTCTATTTTTTATCAGGTAACTGGAGTAGATAAACGTTTAATTTTTCCCTTCCATCCTGTGGAAGCCAATTCGGTGAAAGGGCTTAGAGATAGAAGGCAGCTGGCTTGGAACATCCCATTATTGTCTCTGAGAAGGAAGAAGAAAGGGGATAGCCTCATTTGGAAATATCGGATTGCCACCGTGCCCGTGTGGTGAAATCGGGTTTCTTAGAGTAAATAAGATGATGCAAATAAGAAAGTCGATAAGAAAAGTGGATTCCAGGTTGAATTTAGGTCAGAATGAGAAATGGACAAACGCTGTTCTTTGCTATGCCGTTCTTACCTCAGATATTAACAGAAAGCAGGTTTTGTCATGAAATACGGTAAAAACGAAGCAGTGAGTCGCTTTTTTATTTCCTCACGTCGATAATTTCTGGGTTCCGGAATCAGAGATCGCTAGAGGCTATGCTGAACAAAGACTTTTCCATGTTAAGCTGAAACTCAGACCTCACTGGTTTGTGCAAAGTGTCGCAGTCTCGCAGCTATATCGATTTCGCTTGAAGTGCCTTTCAAAGTTTTTTCTAATGTTGGTTGAAATAAAACTGAAATAATAAAAAAAAGATAACATATTTTTATTCAACAGGATTCAACGTTTTCATCCAGTTCTTGTTATTGATCGTAGCTCGGCTGCTGCCTTGGCATTGTGTCAAAATTTCATCAAAATCCCAGCCGTACTTTTCAAATTATAGAGGAGTTAATGATTAGCGGATCGACAGACAGACCGGGGGAAATGAGTGATATGATTCTTCGTGGAGCACATGTCATGTAACATCCAGAAAACATAATATCCAATTATCGAAATTTTCCTCGCCAGTGTCCTGAGAAGTAGGTAACGTGAAATCGCAAAGGTTTCCCTTTTCATGCACAACAACGTTTTTCCTTTTGTATGGTTTTTCAAATGTCCATGTTCTTCGTAGCAGTTCTTCATTAATTTGATCTGTACAATCAACGCTTCGTGGAAACTAGAATTAATTTGGCGTTAGTCCAAGTCCATTAACTTACAAGCCCGTTCCTAACAGCAACTAATCGCTAAGGTCTGGAGAGAAGTTTCGCCTTACCATCAAATTCCAGTACATTCCTGGTTGATTCTTTCCAGCCGTCACCAGATATGTGGCCCGTATGGGTAGTCTGGATCGAAACCCGAAATACTTAACAGCTCCAGCAACTTGGTGCGAATCTCCAAACTATGCCGAAGGGCGTATTAGGGAGTATATTCGATGCATGTCGGCACTAGACCGTTCGACCACAGACACAACGGGACTCGACCCTTTGCAGTTTATCCTTACGAATTTCAGGGCCTTTCAGGGTAACTGGTTGTTGGGAGTGATGACACCTAATTGCATTTAATGTCTATCATAGCCAGGGAAGCGCCTGATTTTCGATGTGTCAATTGTAGAGGGTGCTCAACATTTATCATCTCTTATACTGTATTTCGACGTCCAAAAAGAATCTGAAAAACTCTTTCACCGTCTATGAGACAGTAGAAAAACACAAATATGTACTTAGAAACCTACTTTGAAAAGAGTGTTTGGTTTTGCTCTGGTCACATAGATAACGGCAGGATCTCCTTTTGACCTCTCCAATGCCTATTTTAACTCTTTCATTTTTATTTTTGTGTTCTGCTACTGTCCCTTAGATGGCGCGCAACTTTCAGGTCCCTCCTTGAATGGCAGAATAGTAACAATATATGGTTGGATACCTTCAGGTAGTACACGTTAATGAATCCTGGAAGTATCATGTCAACGATTTTCTCTCAACTACAGGTGCAACCTAAATTTTTAATTCTTTCATATTGAAATACCGCTTTAGACTTCGAAGAAACCATTCTCATTGAAATATCCTCCTCTTAAGCATGTACAGCTAAAAGTATCTCATGCAAGGTTGCATTTATATACCATTAATAATATTATATAATCTTAGTAGATACTGGTGCACTCTGGGCGCCCCCCACCACTTCCACTTTTTGGCCACGCCCACCACATCCACCGCGTGCTCTGATTGGCGGATCAAACGGCGGGAAATTTGAACGGGGTTGATGGTATATGTTGATTGGCGGGAACCGCTAGATCCACCGCGTGCTCTGATTGGTGGATCAGACGGCGGGAAGTTTGAACGGGTTGATGGTATATGTTGATTGGCGGGCCCCGTTAGATGGCGCACCCGACCGGAAGTGATTCAGACAGCCGACGATAGTAAGGTGTAGTATAACGTCTATGCGTAAGCGATGTGACTCATTTCATGTTTTGCGGTAAATATTTGCATATAGATCGATAAAAGCCCATGAATAATGATATTTATAGATGCAATTCTGCGGATTCAGTTTAAATGGAAAAACGTATAAAATTCGCGGGAAACAATGCGTATAGGATGATCTCAATAATCAACACGTCATATTCAGTGTGCATATAAAAATGGAATTGCTCATATATGTGGTGCATACAGTTAATGTTAGTTAATTTTTAACATTGATACAATATTGAAAACATAGTACAGTCTATATTGTGTATCTAATAAATTCAACAAGGCAATCACCTACGTCGCAAATGAGGTTAGGTTCAGGGCAGGTGTTGTCGTAACGGTGATATGCAAGAAGTACCGGGCGGGGCTGTTAAGCATGGGTGAATGGGCAGGAAGCGCAGGCTGTCAACGAGTTAATACTGACCAACGATAACAGCGGTGACCTTGAAACACTGTGGTCAGTTAAAAAGTGGTGGGGGTAAAATCGAGATTATAAATACCTATGAATCACCGCAAATTATCTTGTCAGTTATCTGCAGCGAACAGACGTGCTCAGTTCAGATTTAGTCGCTAGTTAACGTTTTAGTTTCTAAAAAATGGAAAAATTCTTCATCGTTAAGGATTCTACTAAGAAGATTAAAAAATTTAATCTATATGGGCGAGAAGTGGAATTTAAAATACGACCTATCCCTAAAGACGTCGAACCTGTGGGATGGATCAAAGACGCTCTGGAGGAAATAGTAGCCAAAGGAACTGAACATCTCCAGCCCAGTGATCAAGTTGGATTCACTTTCTGTTCCAAAGACTTTACCCGCGGTCAAGGATGGATAGCTTTTAAATTGTTTTCCGACGTTTCAACTGAGGACATATGGGAGAAGATATCTTCCATCTATCAGTCAAATTCTGTGGGGTTGAATACCGAGACTTTTTGCTTGGGTATTACGTCCGTAAGGTTGCCTGCTGGTCGTGGTAGAGCTCAGAATTTCAATACCTTTGATGAGGAATGCGCCAAAAGAAAAGGCATTATCACCGTTAAAAACACCGATAATTTGTGTCTCCCACGAGCCCTTGTCATCGCCATGGCCCATTTGAACAAAGACAAAGATTATAGCAGAATCCGCCGTGATCGAGGAAAAATACAAGGACAAAGAGCTGTACAACTTGTGGAAAAGGCTGATATTGTTATCCCTGAGGAGGGGTGTGGAATACCTGAACTTCAAAAGCTACAACGATATCTGCAAAACTACAAAATTGTTGTATACAAGTTTGGGTGCAAAGGTCGTGACGTCATTTTTGAAGGCGTGTCCGCTGGTCCGACGCTTAACCTAATATATCACGAGGGGCACTACAGCGTCATAACATCGCTCACTGCTGCCTTTTGCTGCAGCTTTTTTTGTGAGAACTGCCACATTCCGTATAATACTAAACAAATTCATAGATGTGATAAACAATGTTATGCTTGTAAAAGATCTCCGGCCTGCCTGAAAACGAAGCACATCAAATGCAAAGAATGTAATAGAAGCTTTTATGGACAAGAATGTTTTAACGCTCATTTACCATCGGTCTGTTCTAAAATTAAAAGATGTGTAGACTGTTTTAAAGTTCACAACGGTAATGATCACATCTGCGGATATATACTTTGTAAAACATGTTATAAAAATCAACCAATTGAACATATGTGCTATATACAGCCTGACAGAAGTATTCCTAAATCAAATGATGTCTTATTAATATTTTACGATTTGGAAACCCGTCAGGAGAAGGAATTACCCAATGGATCTTTACTGCATGAGCCAAATCTATGTGTATTCAAACAATGTTGTGAATCATGTACCGATAATCCTATATGCAAGAAATGTGGCCTTCGATTACAGATTCTTCGATGTCAAGATGTCATTTCTCCATTTATGCATCATATTCTGACACTTCGTAAAAAATTCAAGAAAGTCATTGTACTGGCGCATAATGGTGGAGGATTTGATCATCAGTTTCTACTTCGTTACATTTTAGAGAAGACTAGTCTGTACCCGAATGTAATTATGAGAGGAACAAAATTAATATTGATGGAGGTAGGAAATGTAAAATTTCTGGATTCTCTCAATTATTTTCCTATGCCTCTAACTGCTCTACCCAAGGCGTTTGATTTGAAAGAGCTAAAGAAAGGATACTTTCCACATTTATTCAACACTTTGGCTCATCAGAATTATGTAGGGCCAATTCCAGCGCTCGACTTCTACGATCCCGACCATTTAAAGGAATACGCTCGGGAAAAATTATTAAAATGGCATGGCGAAAGACAAGCGGAGGGATACGTTTTTGATTTTCAGAAAGAAATCGTTGAATACTGTATCTCCGATGTGGAAATATTGACACAGGCGTGTCTCAAATTTCGAGACCTGATGAAAACCGAAACCACAGTCGATCCCTTCCAGGAAAGCACCACTATTGCATCATGCTGTAACAAAGTCTTTAGACGCAATTTTTTAAAACCTGAGACGATCGGGGTAATTCCAAAAGGGGGCTATAGATGGCGTGAAAATCAGTCATAAATTGCCATCCAATGGCTGTTGTGGGAGGAACATCAAAGAGGAATCAAAATTCAACACGCCGCTAAGGGTATAGAAACCATTGTTAAGGGACATAAAGTAGACGGTTTTTGTAGCGACACAAATCAAGTGTTTGAATTCCAAGGATGCTATTTTCACGGTTGCCCTCGATGTTTCAAATACAACAGAAGCAATCCTCAGCATAATGATCCGTTGAATACATTGGAAAGTCGATACGAACAATCAGTTAGCAAAGTAGAGAGACTCCGAAGCCTTGGACTAGAAGTAATTGAGATATGGGAATGTCAATTTCGAGGAATGCTAGACGATGAAATTAGAGCCTTCACAGAAGCACATCCATTGATAATCAATTTACCGATTAACCCCAGAGACGCTCTCTACGGGGGACGTACAGAAAATATCGTTGAATACTACAAGATCAAAACAAATGAATGCATAAAATATGTCGATATATGTTCCCTGTACCCCTTCATCTGTAAATATGGAAAATTTCCGGTGGGTCATCCAAAAAAAATTTACGTAGGTGAAGAATGTGTTACAGCCTCTCTGTCGCAGATGTCAGGACTTATTAAATGCCAGATTCTACCGAACCAGAACTTATATCACCCCGTTTTACCGTCAAAAATGAACAACAAATTGATGTTTGTTAACTGTCAAAAATGTGGTGAAGATTTCGTTCGAGAAGAGTGTCAGCATTCTATTCAAGAAAGAAGCCTAAAAGGAACTTGGGTGATAGAAGAGGTGCTCAAAGCTATTGAAAAAGGTTACCAGATTATAGAGACTTACGAAATATGGGAATACGATACAATTCAGCTCAGTAAAGACCAAGAGGGGTTATTTAGCGGAATGATGAACAAGTTTCTACAAATAAAACAACAAGCTTCAGGATGGCCCAAACATTGCTTAACGGATGAAGAAAAAAACCGTTATATTGATGCATTTTTGGATAGAGAAGACATAAAGCTGGAATTTTCAAAAATTATAGAGAACCCCTGTTTGAGATCGTTAGCTAAACTTATGCTGAATTCCTTTTGGGGTAAATTTGCTCAAAAAGAAAACCAAAACAAAACCTCAATAGTCAGAGACTGTGGTGAATTCTTTGATATGCTGACTAATCCTTCTATTCATGTAAATACAGTTCTCCCGGTAAACGAAGAAACCCTTCTCATAACTTGGGAATTTAGAGAAGAGGCCTATGACGTTTCTTCAACGGTTAACGTTGTATTGGCTTCATATGTCACGGCCCTAGCTAGACTAAAATTATATTCATTCTTGGAGAAAGTGGAAGAAAGGGCAGTTTACGTAGATACAGATTCATGTATTTATATCTCTCGTAAGGGATTAGACGACATATCTACAGGCGACTTCATAGGTGATATGACCGATGAGCTCAATGGGGGTTTCATATCAGAGTTTGTTTCTGGAGGACCTAAGAACTACGCCTACAAATATACTACTTTGTCTGGAGAGGAACAGATCGTATGTAAAGTAAAAGGCATATCACTCAACTACAAGGCATCCCAAGTAGTCAATTTTGAGAAAATAAAAGACATGGTGCTGAAGAAATCTGATCCTGTTTCTGTACTTTCTCGACAGCTACGACGTACAAGAGAGCATGCAGTAGTAACAGTTGAGTTTCCTAAGGTATACAAGATAACTTCAATGAAAAGGAAATTCTATGAAGATCATACCTCTGTACCATTTGGATTTAAGAAAATAAAGTATTGATTTATTAATGTATGTAAATATTTTTTAATAAACATGTAAAATAAAATGTATGCAAATGATTTTTTGTTTTTTATTTCCCGCCTAATTGAAAAATATTTTTGCACCCGAAATTGTTCAGCCTTTTTACTCCATATAAAAATATTTAAAAGTATGCATTGTTATTATTAAACGCCTGCAGTAATATACACCAAAAAAATTGAGAAGCAGTGTAACCATGTGGAACTTTGTATAATCACAAAAAACATATCTTGGAAAATAAAAAATACAGCAGATTCATAAGCAGTGTAGAGAGGAAACTACGTAAAAGTAATCGATTATTACTAATAAAATAGAGTTTTGAATTCCTATTTTTACAATAATAATCATACATATATTGAAAAGGCATAACATCTATCAGCGCTGGTATCCGATAATACTGTTTCCTTTGACATTCGTTGGGATATGAAAACACATATTTGCTTCCCACCGTTATAACGGAAATAATAGTTACTGCAAAAGCAGTTTCACGATAAGACCATACATTAATCTACAAAGTTGATAATAAAACATATGTACTATTAAAATGCAGATATTTTTAAAATTATACAATTAAAAAATCAAAATAATATATTATAAATGGTAGGGGATACAGGGTAAACACCGAAATATACTTAATTTAGAATAGTTACTTATAATCTCCTCAGTTCTTTGGTCAGCCGTATCGACAATTTACCGGTGGCTCCTCTATTTTTGTGCATGTAAAAGGTTAGACTATGGCGCTAGCAAAAAAAAACAAAATGCAACAAAGTAGAGTCACTTAATATTCTTGTTGAAATTACGGATAGAATATGGTAGAAAGTAACAATCAGATATTGTAGAAGCCATGTAATTGTTTAATTGTTGAGGAAAAGTATTTTTCATACGCTGACCATGTTTATGTCCGCTTGGTACGCGACCAGATCTTTTCCAAACCTTTGCCCGTAGGGTTCATGAGCCTACGACCAAATGTGTCGTCGAAGGGGCATTTTTGGCCAAATTCGGTCGAAACCGATGCTGCGTTCGTACCCTAGAGCCTACGAACAGTGACTCAAACTTAATTTTAATTGATTTGCAAAGATCTGGCTAGAATGCTTGAGCTAGTGATTATATGCAATTTATCGGTGACGAGCTTTCCTCTAGCATATCTTGATTTATTCAAGCGAATCAATGAGAAACTAGTGAATAAAATTACCTGACAGCCATAGTACAAGTTGGTATATCTACACCTTCTCTTACATTTGGCGCCACTAAAATGTTAATCTCCTTGTTTCTAAAAACGATCAAGTACTTATCTGTTCTTCTTATTAATCGGAAGTGATTCTACGGTGCTATTAAAAGAGTTTCCGTTATATCCCACAACGAAATCCGGCTTTAAATGTCTGAACTCTGGTACATATTCACTCAAATCTTTCAGTACATAGTGCAATATTTTTGGCAGTTGATCTTTCCTTCGTGAATATTAAACCACAAATGTCTTCGTTTGAAGATGAACTGTGGAAAAGTGTTACGTTTATATTAGTATTAATATTTATGACATTTACTTTTTTAAAATAGTTAAATACTACGATAAACTGGGAATGTGGGATGAAGCAGAAATGTTTCTGTAACCCAATTTAGGTATGTATAGCAAGTCTTACCAAGACAATAATAAAAACAGAAAAATTCATAGTATTTCTAAGGCAACACCGACCGGAGTGCTATAATTTTAGCATACATTTACAGGTTATAGGTCTAATGATAAATAGAAAGTGATTAAAATTTTAACTTCAATTTTCGTAAAATAGCTGAGATATGCCATCTTGCAGTAGCCTGAAATGAAATACCCGACAGGTTACCCATCACCTGATAGTCTGTGGTTCTCGCCGCTAGATGACGCTACATACAAGCGTCATCTGTCAAACGTTATGTGTATCATTGATAAGTGTCGGTTGTGTCTCTAAGCGCTAGATGGTGTCGATGTCGCACTGGTGTCGTAGAGTGACCCACATACAGGGGTCGATAGAAATTTTTGGGGCCCTACCGACGGGTCGATGAACCGACGGTATAACGTCAGATCGAAATAAGCTCCATTCACATGGGAGGTGTGTGTGGAATTGCTCGTGGGAGACACGGACCTTGTCGTATATAGCAAGACGTGTCCTAAAATGGTGATACCCATTGGTCGCTCAGCCATACAGGTCGGTCAGACAGAAGTTTTTGGGACCGGGGTGCTCTGATTGGTGGATCAGACGGCGGGAAATTTGAACGGTGTTGATGGTATAGCTGAATGGTGGACGGCGGGGTCGGGTGCGTTGGTAATCACCTATGTCGCAAATGAGGTTAGATAGATAGTCGTTCAGTGAAGGTGTTGTCGTAGCGGTGATATGCAAGAAGTACTGCTCGCGGGGGTGTCAACGAGTTAATATTGGCCAACGATAACAGCGGTGACCCTGGAACACTGTTGTCACACGGTTGCAAAAGATGACAGGTTATCTCTTAATTTTCGTAAACAACGATTTTTCTAAAGTGGTAAAAACAGGTCGAAATTTTAAATACCTATGAATCACCGCAAATTATCTTGTCAGTTATCTGCTGCGAACAAAACATGCTCAGCTCAGACTTATCTAAAAAGTGGTGGGAAAATCGATATTATAAAAATATTTATGAATCACCGCAAATTCTCTTAGACGTGCTCTTATCAGTTCAGACTTAGTTAAAACTGGTGGGTAAAATCGAGATTATAAATACCTATGAATCACCGCAAATTACCTTGTCAGTTATCTGCAGTGAACAGACGTGCTCAGTTCAGACTTAGCAATTCCCAACGCTCCTCCGTGGCCATCCCCCTTACCCTCTCGCGAGTGCGCACATGCGTTCTGGTCTATAGACATATGATCGCTAATGATCTTGAACAAAGATGTCCTGATACACGAACCGCCAGAGGTACATCAGAAGTAATGTTAGTATTGTGTGTGCGTGTTTTTTGAACACGCTAAGTCGTGATGTACATCACGTGACGTACGTCACGTGACCTACGTGACGTGCGTGTGACAGGTGACGTACGTGTGACAGGTGACGTGCGTCACGTGACACGTGACGCACGTGGCACGTGACGTGCGTCACGTGACACTTGACGCACGTGGCGTACGTCACGTGACACGTGACGTGCACACTTTGTTCAAAAATACCAAAAAGCTGTCTTGATAGCCCGAACCGCCAGAGGTACAACATCAGAAGTAATGTTAGTGCGTGGTTGAGGTTCAAAAACTTAGCGTGTTCAAAAAAAAAAACGTACCTAGACCAAAAGTCATTCTAGACCAGTCACTCTAGACCAAAGCACAAAAAAACGCCGTTTTTCAACGCCTTTTTTGTCACCATTCCCCTTAGTAGCGCGCATGCGCATGGGGCTCGTTCTGCTGGTGCTGGTGCTGGCGCGGGCGTAGATAGCGTTTGTGGTAAGGGTTGGGGGTAGGTCTTGTTCTCTTATCGCGCACGAGTAAGTTTGTTTGTTGTGTACCATAGGATAGTGGTAAGAGAACAAGACCTACCCCCAACCCTTACCACAAACGCTATCTACGCCCGCGCCAGCACCAGCACCAGCAGAACGAGCCCCATGTGCATGCGCGCTACTAAGGGGAATGGTGACAAAAAAGGCGTTGAAAAACGGCGTTTTTTTTGTGCTTTGGTCTAGAGTGACTGGTCTAGAATGACTTTTGGTCTAGGTACGTTTTTTTTTTTTGAACACGCTAAGTTTTTGAACCTCAACCACGCACTAACATTACTTCTGATGTTGTACCTCTGGCGGTTCGGGCTATCAAGACAGCTTTTTGGTATTTTTGAACAAAGTGTGCACGTCACGTGTCACGTGACGTACGCCACGTGCGTCAAGTGTCACGTGACGCACGTCACGTGCCACGTGCGTCACGTGTCACGTGACGTACGTCACCTGTCACACGTACGTCACCTGTCACACGCACGTCACGTAGGTCACGTGATGTACATCACGACTTAGCGTGTTCAAAAAACACGCACACACAATACTAACATTACTTCTGATGTACCTCTGGCGGTTCGTGTATCAGGACATCTTTGTTCAAGATCATTAGCGATCATATGTCTATAGACCAGAACGAGCCGCATGCGCATGCGCGCACTCGCGAGAGGGTAAGGGGAATGGCGACGTGCGTCAAGTGTCACGTGACGCACGTCACGTGCCACGTGCGACACGTGTCACGTGACGCACGTCACCTGTCACACGTACGTCACCTGTCACACGCACGTCACGTAGGTCACGTGACGTACGTCACGTGATGTACATCACGACTTAGCGTGTTCAAAAAACACGCACACACAATACTAACATTACTTCTGATGTACCTCTGGCGGTTCGTGTATCAGGACATCTTTGTTCAAGATCATTAGCGATCATATGTCTATAGACCAGAACGAGCCGCATGCGCATGCGCGCACTCGCGAGAGGGTAAGGGGAATGGCCACGGAGGAGCGTTGGGAATTGCTAAGTCTGAACTGAGCACGTCTGTTCACTGCAGATAACTGACAAGGTAATTTGCGGTGATTCATAGGTATTTATAATCTCGATTTTACCCACCAGTTTTAACTAAGTCTGAACTGATAAGAGCACGTCTAAGAGAATTTGCGGTGATTCATAAATATTTTTATAATATCGATTTTCCCACCACTTTTTAGATAAGTCTGAGCTGAGCATGTTTTGTTCGCAGCAGATAACTGACAAGATAATTTGCGGTGATTCATAGGTATTTAAAATTTCGACCTGTTTTTACCACTTTAGAAAAATCGTTGTTTACGAAAATTAAGAGATAACCTGTCATCTTTTGCAACCGTGTGACAACAGTGTTCCAGGGTCACCGCTGTTATCGTTGGCCAATATTAACTCGTTGACACCCCCGCGAGCAGTACTTCTTGCATATCACCGCTACGACAACACCTTCACTGAACGACTATCTATCTAACCTCATTTGCGACATAGGTGATTACCAACGCACCCGACCCCGCCGTCCACCATTCAGCTATACCATCAACACCGTTCAAATTTCCCGCCGTCTGATCCACCAATCAGAGCACCCCTGTCCCAAAAACTTCTGTCTGACCGACCTGTATGGCTGAGCGACCAATGGGTATCACCATTTTAGGACACGTCTTGCTATATACGACAAGGTCCGTGTCTCCCACGAGCAATTCCACACACACCTCCCATGTGAATGGAGCTTATTTCGATCTGACGTTATACCGTCGGTTCATCGACCCGTCGGTAGGGCCCCAAAAATTTCTATCGACCCCTGTATGTGGGTCACTCTACGACACCAGTGCGACATCGACACCATCTAGCGCTTAGAGACACAACTCACACTTATCAATGATACACATAACGTTTGACAGATGACGTTTGTATGTAGCGTCATCTAGCGGCGAGAACCACAGACTATCAGGTGATGGGTAACCTGTCGGGTATTTCATTTCAGGCTACTGCAAGATGGCATATCTCAGCTATTTTACGAAAATTGAAGTTAAAATTTTAATCACTTTCTATTTATCATTAGACCTATAACCTGTAAATGTATGCTAAAATTATAGCACTCCGGTCGGTGTTGCCTTAGAAATACTATGAATTTTTCTTCCAAGAATCGCCCTCAAATTCTATCTGTTTTTATTATTGTCTTGCGTAAGACTTGCTATACATACCTAAATTGGGTTACAGAAACATTTCTGCTTCATCCCACATTCCCAGTTTATCGTAGTATTTAACTATTTTAAAAAAGTAAATGTCATAAATATTAATACTAATATAAACGTAACACTTTTCAACAGTTCATCTTCAAACGAAGACATTTGTGGTTTAATATTCACGAAGGAAAGATCAACTGCCAAAAATATTGCACTATGTACTGAAAGATTTGAGTGAATATGTACCAGAGTTCAGACATTTAAAGCCGGATTTCGTTGTGGGATATAACGGAAACTCTTTTAATAGCACCGTAGAATCACTTCCGATTAATAAGAAGAACAGATAAGTACTTGATCGTTTTTAGAAACAAGGAGATTAACATTTTAGTGGCGCCAAATGTAAGAGAAGGTGTAGATATACCAACTTGTACTATGGCTGTCAGGTAATTTTATTCACTAGTTTCTCATTGATTCGCTTGAATAAATCAAGATATGCTAGAGGAAAGCTCGTCACCGATAAATTGCATATAATCACTAGCTCAAGCATTCTAGCCAGATCTTTGCAAATCAATTAAAATTAAGTTTGAGTCACTGTTCGTAGGCTCTAGGGTACGAACGCAGCATCGGTTTCGACCGAATTTGGCCAAAAATGCCCCTTCGACGACACATTTGGTCGTAGGCTCATGAACCCTACGGGCAAAGGTTTGGAAAAGATCTGGTCGCGTACCAAGCGGACATAAACATGGTCAGCGTATGAAAAATACTTTTCCTCAACAATTAAACAATTACATGGCTTCTACAATATCTGATTGTTACTTTCTACCATATTCTATCCGTAATTTCAACAAGAATATTAAGTGACTCTACTTTGTTGCATTTTGTTTTTTTTTGCTAGCGCCATAGTCTAACCTTTTACATGCACAAAAATAGAGGAGCCACCGGTAAATTGTCGATACGGCTGACCAAAGAACTGAGGAGATTATAAGTAACTATTCTAAATTAAGTATATTTCGGTGTTTACCCTGTATCCCCTACCATTTATAATATATTATTTTGATTTTTTAATTGTATAATTTTAAAAATATCTGCATTTTAATAGTACATATGTTTTATTATCAACTTTGTAGATTAATGTATGGTCTTATCGTGAAACTGCTTTTGCAGTAACTATTATTTCCGTTATAACGGTGGGAAGCAAATATGTGTTTTCATATCCCAACGAATGTCAAAGGAAACAGTATTATCGGATACCAGCGCTGATAGATGTTATGCCTTTTCAATATATGTATGATTATTATTGTAAAAATAGGAATTCAAAACTCTATTTTATTAGTAATAATCGATTACTTTTACGTAGTTTCCTCTCTACACTGCTTATGAATCTGCTGTATTTTTTATTTTCCAAGATATGTTTTTTGTGATTATACAAAGTTCCACATGGTTACACTGCTTCTCAATTTTTTTGGTGTATATTACTGCAGGCGTTTAATAATAACAATGCATACTTTTAAATATTTTTATATGGAGTAAAAAGGCTGAACAATTTCGGGTGCAAAAATATTTTTCAATTAGGCGGGAAATAAAAAACAAAAAATCATTTGCATACATTTTATTTTACATGTTTATTAAAAAATATTTACATACATTAATAAATCAATACTTTATTTTCTTAAATCCAAATGGTACAGAGGTATGATCTTCATAGAATTTCCTTTTCATTGAAGTTATCTTGTATACCTTAGGAAACTCAACTGTTACTACTGCATGCTCTCTTGTACGTCGTAGCTGTCGAGAAAGTACAGAAACAGGATCAGATTTCTTCAGCACCATGTCTTTTATTTTCTCAAAATTGACTACTTGGGATGCCTTGTAGTTGAGTGATATGCCTTTTACTTTACATACGATCTGTTCCTCTCCAGACAAAGTAGTATATTTGTAGGCGTAGTTCTTAGGTCCTCCAGAAACAAACTCTGATATGAAACCCCCATTGAGCTCATCGGTCATATCACCTATGAAGTCGCCTGTAGATATGTCGTCTAATCCCTTACGAGAGATATAAATACATGAATCTGTATCTACGTAAACTGCCCTTTCTTCCACTTTCTCCAAGAATGAATATAATTTTAGTCTAGCTAGGGCCGTGACATATGAAGCCAATACAACGTTAACCGTTGAAGAAACGTCATAGGCCTCTTCTCTAAATTCCCAAGTTATGAGAAGGGTTTCTTCGTTTACCGGGAGAACTGTATTTACATGAATAGAAGGATTAGTCAGCATATCAAAGAATTCACCACAGTCTCTGACTATTGAGGTTTTGTTTTGGTTTTCTTTTTGAGCAAATTTACCCCAAAAGGAATTCAGCATAAGTTTAGCTAACGATCTCAAACAGGGGTTCTCTATAATTTTTGAAAATTCCAGCTTTATGTCTTCTCTATCCAAAAATGCATCAATATAACGGTTTTTTTCTTCATCCGTTAAGCAATGTTTGGGCCATCCTGAAGCTTGTTGTTTTATTTGTAGAAACTTGTTCATCATTCCGCTAAATAACCCCTCTTGGTCTTTACTGAGCTGAATTGTATCGTATTCCCATATTTCGTAAGTCTCTATAATCTGGTAACCTTTTTCAATAGCTTTGAGCACCTCTTCTATCACCCAAGTTCCTTTTAGGCTTCTTTCTTGAATAGAATGCTGACACTCTTCTCGAACGAAATCTTCACCACATTTTTGACAGTTAACAAACATCAATTTGTTGTTCATTTTTGACGGTAAAACGGGGTGATATAAGTTCTGGTTCGGTAGAATCTGGCATTTAATAAGTCCTGACATCTGCGACAGAGAGGCTGTAACACATTCTTCACCTACGTAAATTTTTTTTGGATGACCCACCGGAAATTTTCCATATTTACAGATGAAGGGGTACAGGGAACATATATCGACATATTTTATGCATTCATTTGTTTTGATCTTGTAGTATTCAACGATATTTTCTGTACGTCCCCCGTAGAGAGCGTCTCTGGGGTTAATCGGTAAATTGATTATCAATGGATGTGCTTCTGTGAAGGCTCTAATTTCATCGTCTAGCATTCCTCGAAATTGACATTCCCATATCTCAATTACTTCTAGTCCAAGGCTTCGGAGTCTCTCTACTTTGCTAACTGATTGTTCGTATCGACTTTCCAATGTATTCAACGGATCATTATGCTGAGGATTGCTTCTGTTGTATTTGAAACATCGAGGGCAACCGTGAAAATAGCATCCTTGGAATTCAAACACTTGATTTGTGTCGCTACAAAAACCGTCTACTTTATGTCCCTTAACAATGGTTTCTATACCCTTAGCGGCGTGTTGAATTTTGATTCCTCTTTGATGTTCCTCCCACAACAGCCATTGGATGGCAATTTATGACTGATTTTCACGCCATCTATAGCCCCCTTTTGGAATTACCCCGATCGTCTCAGGTTTTAAAAAATTGCGTCTAAAGACTTTGTTACAGCATGATGCAATAGTGGTGCTTTCCTGGAAGGGATCGACTGTGGTTTCGGTTTTCATCAGGTCTCGAAATTTGAGACACGCCTGTGTCAATATTTCCACATCGGAGATACAGTATTCAACGATTTCTTTCTGAAAATCAAAAACGTATCCCTCCGCTTGTCTTTCGCCATGCCATTTTAATAATTTTTCCCGAGCGTCTTCCTTTAAATGGTCGGGATCGTAGAAGTCGAGCGCTGGAATTGGCCCTACATAATTCTGATGAGCCAAAGTGTTGAATAAATGTGGAAAGTATCCTTTCTTTAGCTCTTTCAAATCAAACGCCTTGGGTAGAGCAGTTAGAGGCATAGGAAAATAATTGAGAGAATCCAGAAATTTTACATTTCCTACCTCCATCAATATTAATTTTGTTCCTCTCATAATTACATTCGGGTACAGACTAGTCTTCTCTAAAATGTAACGAAGTAGAAACTGATGATCAAATCCTCCACCATTATGCGCCAGTACAATGACTTTCTTGAATTTTTTACGAAGTGTCAGAATATGATGCATAAATGGAGAAATGACATCTTGACATCGAAGAATCTGTAATCGAAGGCCACATTTCTTGCATATAGGATTATCGGTACATGATTCACAACATTGTTTGAATACACATAGATTTGGCTCATGCAGTAAAGATCCATTGGGTAATTCCTTCTCCTGACGGGTTTCCAAATCGTAAAATATTAATAAGACATCATTTGATTTAGGAATACTTCTGTCAGGCTGTATATAGCACATATGTTCAATTGGTTGATTTTTATAACATGTTTTACAAAGTATATATCCGCAGATGTGATCATTACCGTTGTGAACTTTAAAACAGTCTACACATCTTTTAATTTTAGAACAGACCGATGGTAAATGAGCGTTAAAACATTCTTGTCCATAAAAGCTTCTATTACATTCTTTGCATTTGATGTGCTTCGTTTTCAGGCAGGCCGGAGATCTTTTACAAGCATAACATTGTTTATCACATCTATGAATTTGTTTAGTATTATACGGAATGTGGCAGTTCTCACAAAAAAAGCTGCAGCAAAAGGCAGCAGTGAGCGATGTTATGACGCTGTAGTGCCCCTCGTGATATATTAGGTTAAGCGTCGGACCAGCGGACACGCCTTCAAAAATGACGTCACGACCTTTGCACCCAAACTTGTATACAACAATTTTGTAGTTTTGCAGATATCGTTGTAGCTTTTGAAGTTCAGGTATTCCACACCCCTCCTCAGGGATAACAATATCAGCCTTTTCCACAAGTTGTACAGCTCTTTGTCCTTGTATTTTTCCTCGATCACGGCGGATTCTGCTATAATCTTTGTCTTTGTTCAAATGGGCCATGGCGATGACAAGGGCTCGTGGGAGACACAAATTATCGGTGTTTTTAACGGTGATAATGCCTTTTCTTTTGGCGCATTCCTCATCAAAGGTATTGAAATTCTGAGCTCTACCACGACCAGCAGGCAACCTTACGGACGTAATACCCAAGCAAAAAGTCTCGGTATTCAACCCCACAGAATTTGACTGATAGATGGAAGATATCTTCTCCCATATGTCCTCAGTTGAAACGTCGGAAAACAATTTAAAAGCTATCCATCCTTGACCGCGGGTAAAGTCTTTGGAACAGAAAGTGAATCCAACTTGATCACTGGGCTGGAGATGTTCAGTTCCTTTGGCTACTATTTCCTCCAGAGCGTCTTTGATCCATCCCACAGGTTCGACGTCTTTAGGGATAGGTCGTATTTTAAATTCCACTTCTCGCCCATATAGATTAAATTTTTTAATCTTCTTAGTAGAATCCTTAACGATGAAGAATTTTTCCATTTTTTAGAAACTAAAACGTTAACTAGCGACTAAATCTGAACTGAGCACGTCTGTTCGCTGCAGATAACTGACAAGATAATTTGCGGTGATTCATAGGTATTTATAATCTCGATTTTACCCCCACCACTTTTTAACTGACCACAGTGTTTCAAGGTCACCGCTGTTATCGTTGGTCAGTATTAACTCGTTGACAGCCTGCGCTTCCTGCCCATTCACCCATGCTTAACAGCCCCGCCCGGTACTTCTTGCATATCACCGTTACGACAACACCTGCCCTGAACCTAACCTCATTTGCGACGTAGGTGATTGCCTTGTTGAATTTATTAGATACACAATATAGACTGTACTATGTTTTCAATATTGTATCAATGTTAAAAATTAACTAACATTAACTGTATGCACCACATATATGAGCAATTCCATTTTTATATGCACACTGAATATGACGTGTTGATTATTGAGATCATCCTATACGCATTGTTTCCCGCGAATTTTATACGTTTTTCCATTTAAACTGAATCCGCAGAATTGCATCTATAAATATCATTATTCATGGGCTTTTATCGATCTATATGCAAATATTTACCGCAAAACATGAAATGAGTCACATCGCTTACGCATAGACGTTATACTACACCTTACTATCGTCGGCTGTCTGAATCACTTCCGGTCGGGTGCGCCATCTAACGGGGCCCGCCAATCAACATATACCATCAACCCGTTCAAACTTCCCGCCGTCTGATCCACCAATCAGAGCACGCGGTGGATCTAGCGGTTCCCGCCAATCAACATATACCATCAACCCCGTTCAAATTTCCCGCCGTTTGATCCGCCAATCAGAGCACGCGGTGGATGTGGTGGGCGTGGCCAAAAAGTGGAAGTGGTGGGGGGCGCCCAGAGTGCACCAGTATCTACTAATCTTTCATTTCATAATTACGGACCAATTGAAGATTATGAGTATATTAATTCTTATGCTAGATTTTGCTACATCCTTGCAGTGTAGCAACATGTTAAATGCAACTATTCAGCTAACAAACTTTTGCCTTTATGCCAACACTTCATATTCCAGTTTACATAACCTGCACTAGTAGTCTTAGTACCGATCCCTGTGGAACTTCCATAATAGTCTTTAAAACTTATACTATAAAATCAAATAGGATCTCTGGAGTTGCTTACAATAATCCCTTCAAATAATGTTGCCCTGTAAACACCGTAGCAACTTATTTAAATGTCAGAGCGTGTCCTACATTAACATCTGCAGTAGCTGTTCCGCGTTTTATGTGTCGTATCATTTCCATCTGAGTCGAGTTGCGTGAAAAGGAAATAATCGTAAAACGCACACAAGGTAGCATAAAAAGCTGGAGGCACAGCTTGAAAGTACGAAGGAAGCAAAACCTGACTGCGTCCACAATGGCGCCGAGAAAGCGAATTATGCTACAGGAACAATAAAGAGACATTACAAAGGAATAGAAAAATCAGTAAGTCTATACTTTAGCGCATATCGCAAATACTTCATTTGTTGTTTTTAAATGAAATATTAGGATGCAACTTTTACGAAGATATAATTTTTTCTTTAAGGAACCCTTGCTTTCTATTTTTATAGAACTTCCAAGTTGCATTTTTGGTGGTAATACTTTAGAATAAAATACTGTTTAATATCCTTTTTTTTTTGCTGGAAGGATCCTCTAAGTCATAAGAATATTACATACCTACACTGTACAGTAAGTACTAAGGAAAATAGATGTAAAACTGTAAAAAATCGTTGTTTTTGCAAAAAAAAAGGTCAAAACTAGCCGTGTTATTAAGCATTAGCTTATTAGTTGAAATAATAGTTCAAAATACATACTAAAGTGATGGCATTTACTTGGTTAATTGTGTAGAGGTGTTGTGTTGTGATTTTTCAATGTGTTCTTGAAATTCCTTAACTATTTTTTTCGCGTATTTTCAATGAGATCAAAGTTTTTGCGTTTTATAACCTTCATTTCGTGACAGATAAGATAAATGATATCCATTGTTGCCAAGTTGTACTTATTTTGCAAGAAATACGTAATAAAATGATGAGATCATTTGCAAAATAAAAGTCTTAGAGCCAATTTCACAAAATAACAAACCATTACTCTGCACCAATAGGGTACGAATACCAAACAGCCCGTTAAATATACCCAATCAGCTTCAAGATCTCTCCGTCAAATTTTTGGCAGCAAATAGCATCAAAGTATTCAAAACAAAGCACTGTAAAATATGAAGTGACAGCTTGCCATTGAAATGTTTTCAGTTTATTAAATATTATGAAATTATGTAACACTGAGCCAAAACTTTAAAAAAATGCTTGATGTCTGAGTAACATACATTCTTTCCAGTTTGGTTGAAGGTTTCGCCATGTTTGTTACAAATTTCCATATGTGATTATATTAACTCAACATCACCTACTGTGGGTTAATAGTTTATCCTACATGCATTGCACTTCCAAACCCTTACATGAAAAAGCCTTTTCACTAAAATTTTTGTTAGGTATTGCGTATCAACACATTCATACACTTCCTTCCAATTCCTCAATAACATTTTGACACCACTGGTCTGAAACCATTCAAGATTTTCAACATTCATACATACAATTGCAGTTGCAGTTTGTTGTTTTGATTTCTGTGTATTCAGTCGCACCATCGGTGATGGTGCATGGTACACTCAACATAACTACGTATTTGGGGGCTAGTACAGATTTATCGTGTACACGACAGTGTAATACGTAATTCTGCACAAGAAAGGTATTGGAGGAAGCACTTTTTATACGGAAAATTCCATTTTGCACAAATAAGAGAACAAGCGACCACAAAACATAGTCTACAGTAAAGTTGGCGAAGGAGAATAGACTAAAGAAGAATTGACATTTGGCGCTAGTATCTCATAATGTTAGTGATGGGAGGATACATATGAGATCAGTGGACTGCATTGGAATGGTTAAAAAATACGAAATGAATATTTTTTACGTTCTCGACTGAAAAACTGGAATATCTGCTCTGTTTCTGTATATATATATATAGTTTGTAGTATTGTTGGACAAAGTAGTTTGTTCATGAACTAGTTCCCAGAACTGAACGCAACTTAATGAAATGAACTAGAAAGCACATCACTATTACGAGTAATCCAAGAAGGGACAAATTGTCATCTCATCACACTAGTGATGGGAGAATCGAAAGCTTGATATTCGCTTTGCATCTGTGGCTCAGAGATATAGTGTTTTCTTCTGATAAAACTAGCGCAGTTTTTGTGTTTAAAATACTCTACCTTAGTTAATACCTTTGATCCCAAATTTGCTCCCAAAACAACATTAAACAAGTCTCATGTCGTGTCGCGTGCAGTAATCTGTCAATGAAGCATATTTTTCTTTCTTTGTCCTTTTCCGTGTAACTATGATGAATCGTCGAAAAAAAATAATAGTCAGCCACGAGCAAACAGCACGGCTGTATTCAAAGATGGAAATCAAAGCAGAAGACAGTAGACAACACCAGCCAGAGTTACTTCAAGTTCTGTATGTTTCTACAATGAGTGAAAAACTAGTTCAAAATGCGCACCAAAAGAACATGAATATATAAATTGGTTTGTTATAAGAATTTGAAATATGCACCAGTTCATCACTGGTTTCTCTGAAAGAAAACACGATTGAATAGGTTGGTAATATTTAACAGCTTAGACCACACAAGGCTGATTTCAGTACCTACTATTTCGGACACTTTCTCAGTTATAATCTCATCTCACTTCAAGTTACCTCACATGTCAGAGATTTTCCACTTTCCCGCGCGCCCCTGGGGCTTGTGGTTCTCGATACTTGGTTTCGAAAGATTTTTGACTCGCGTGACTGTTGTCCGTGTTTATATATTTTCTAGGAATTTTCAAATCTTTCAAAGATTTTTCAGACCTTTGGATATTCTCGAAGTTCATTTATATCAATAAAACATATTCATACAACACTTAAGCCTAATTTCGACACATGTTTCATGCGTGTCGGATGGAAGTCTTATTTGACTGTTCCTTAGATCCTTTTGGTACCTGAGAAAAATCACTTTCCCCACTTGCAGTGTGATGAGTCATTCAGTTATTTCGTGCACCGATCAGTATGAATAAAATGTCCCATCACTATCCTAGTTGCGACTGAGTGATGTGACATCTGGAGAAAACAACACTGTTGCCAGACTTAGCGATTTTTTTATGCTTTAGCGACTTTTTTTCTCCACTTGTCCGCTGGCGATTTCCAGTAACATTTTTGGCTACGCTGGTCATTCCGTTAAGGTTCGCCTTTTTTACAGCTAAAGTCTGTTCAAGTGCCGAACGCAACTAGTGATTAGGCTGCTCTATATTTCTAGCCAACCTACAATGGAAGTAGGAAGTTTCCTCTGCAGACATTTTTCTTTTGTACCGAAGCAGCTAGGTCTGTATGGCAGGCACATCGCGCGGCGGCATCACGGAAGAGGACTCAGAGGAGCAAAGCCTGTTGGTGTAGCGGTAGAAGAGAACTTGGTCGCCGACGACCGCCGGTGTGAAAGAGTGCCGAGACTGTTTGTTAGAGAAGAGTCATCGATCAGTCGGACAGCCCTTCTCTGAACAACATTGAACATAAATAATATAGTCGGGCGACACCTCAAACGTGTGGGCAATACTCGAGGCTAAACCTTTTTTGGGCCTTGTATAGAGTGAAAAGGTCATGCGGAAGTACTTATTTGCCCTAAGCAAATAGCCTAGCTTTTTTCCAGCATCTGCCGCTACTGAAAAGATGTGTTCGTGCCAGATCAAGTCGTCGGTGATCTGGACTACGACCAGCCGAAATGAACAGCTCTTTGGCAGAACCCATCATCCATCGGAACCGTATGAGCGCCAGGACCCTTTTTGCTCGTCAAGGTACAGTACTGTGTTTTGGAAGCATTACACTGTACAAGATTGTTGCGTAACCAAGCAGTGATAACCTCCAGGTCTCTCGTCAGAGAGGAAGTCGTTGCTAATCTTCTTTTTTCCCGCTCAGCTGCAGAGATCGGCTTGTCACTCTGAATTCCTTCATGTAGAGTGCTGTCATTAAAGAAGCTGTGGATTTAGTTGATCATGCAGGAGAGAAGGTCGTGGATATGCAAGGGGAACTCTGTCGGAGCCAAGGCCATCCCTTGGGAACACCTGCGTTGACCTTGCGGGATGAAGAGGAGATCCCGTCAATTACGACGGATACCTTGCGGCCAGAGAGAAGGTCAGCCACCTATCTGCAAAGCTTTTCTGGGAGATCATGTGATGGAAGTTTGCATAAGAGGGCAGCGTGCCACAGCTGATTGAACGCCTTCGTGATATCAACACAAACGACATTAACCTCACCATAATACTGGATTAGTTTACTCCACAATTGCGTGACGTAAGCTAGGAGGTCCCCTGTGGATCGCTGGTGTCAGAAACCATACTGCCTGTCGCTAATCAAGCCGAGGCGTTCGAGATAAGTCCAGAAGCTCGCAATTTATGCACCTCTCATCACCTTACTTATAACAGAAAGCAGAGCTATAGGACTGTGGTTGTAAGGGTCGGTTTAAATTCTGTTTTTGGGATCGGTTAGACATGAGCAAATTTACAGTTTTCTGGATTCATAAGATATCTGGTAGAGACGCGGAAGAACTGGAGCAAGCTCCGCTGCATACCTCTTCAGTACAATCAAGTCCGGACCAGACCATGGTGGAGTTGGTAGCAAAGATCTAGGCAAGCACTTCAGTTAGCGAGTTTTACTTCATACTTTGTTACCAGACATGCCCTAATCATCAGTTGCTGCCGTGATATTTATCCCGACCACTGGATCCCCACGACTAGGCGACCTGTATGTTAAATTTGTGTTAGTAGGGCAGCGGATTATGCCATAAATCATGTCACAGTTTTGTGCACTGACTGCAACGCTTAGATGATACCATAAATACGAGTATTTTCATAAATATGAGGTCTTTCCCATTCCGGATCGAACAATCTACCAAAGGTGGTTATAGTCATAACACCTAGTAAATATGAAAAAATTCGCTGTACGTAGGTTTATCAGAGCTTTCTTATATTTGTTCATCAACTTGTGACAAATATTCCATAATTTTTTGTCTATGTCCATAGTAATTGCATTATGCAACACGGAGATTTAGGGATTGACACGTCTTACACATATTATCTGTGTTTTAGGATGGAGAGGACATAATGTTTCTATTGCTTTGAAGAAATGCATTAACCCACAAATCAATATATGAATATTATTATGATGTAAAGGTGAGGAATTGGTTGGAATGTATTTAATATTCTATTTTCTTGCAAAATACAGACAAATCCGCACTATTCAACAGGTATGTAGGTATAATGGTAACATATATACACTCTCAGTATATTGAACTTAACAAGTTCACTGCTATTAAATTAAAAAAATCGACCTATTATTTGCCGCATTACCATTGGCTTTGGGGATAACGAAATGTTAAATGTAAATTTATAAGAGAAATCAAAATACATTAAAGCTTTACTGTTTTCTCGGTAAAAAAGCATCATGTTGGAATCAAAAAGTGGTCTTGTTTATAATGCAGTCGAATTTTCACGATTTTATCCAATATTTTAATAGAAATTACTGATATTCAGAGACCTTCGACAGCTTCAGTCAAATTTCATTTCGATAAGGTATTTGCCCATTGGCCCAAGTGACCGTCAAATATTAATGATGGTGAAATTGGCCCTTAATTTATTTTGACTGGCTTGTTTTATAAGAATTTGTCTCAATATTTACTTAAAACTAGATGAAATTTTCAACAGTACGTGTCTAAACAGTGGAAAATGTACCAGCGGCTCGCGTGACAAAAGATACAAAAGGCAAGAGCGGTCACTTCATATAAAAATATTTAACTTCGATTAGTCTATTTGGACCACGTTGCCAGGTCCACCCAATATATAATCGTCCAACAGTATAGTTAAATAGAGAGCTACGACCATTCCATCAAATCATCAAAAAACTTGCAATGTGCTGCTTTGTTATGTTTTTAGTATTTAGTAACTGGCGACAGCTCTTTTTTCGGTAATATCTCATATATATCACATTAAATTATGTATATTTTGTGACATCAAATTCACTTTAAATAATTCTTCAAATTCATACATACAAAAAGTAAATAGATTGTAGCTATAATATAGGAAAAACAATAACCGAAATATTTTTCTGAAGGGCATACGGCATTCTTCAAAAAAGTGTCTTTATATAGCTAACGATATTGTAAGGCACGAAGTCAGTTTAGTACAGTAAAAGCTGCCGGCCACACCTCCATATCGCATTTTCATGACAATCCTGTGCCGATTGCACATTTTTGCGCTAGTTGTATAAGTAAGAATGTGATAAACCAAATCAAGGTCAGAAACATATTGTTTCCTCAGTGGGCGAGTGTTAAGAACCTGTTAGACTAAGGGTGGATTTCACCAGGATTGTCAAATCAACAGTCCGTATTCTCCACCTATAGGGTAACAGGCAGGAGCGGTGGCCGCAGTAGTAGACTCTTCGGTCTCCTGATCAGTCGCCGTACCCTGTGCGGGTTCGAATCCCGTTCAAAGAGAAATGTTTCTCTTGGGTTTGGATGTTGTGATTGTCCGTAGGTGGTAGATGGTCTCTGACTGTCGAACGCGGAGGTACCACCCGGCGGATCTCGTAGGCGGAGCCAGAATGTGTGCATGTTTTTAAATTTTAGCAACCAATAGTTATGAAATGTTGAAAACAAAATACTGTCAGAGTATGAGATGACAGCTTGTCATTGAAACATCACCTGCTTATTGAATATTAAGAAATTCCATATATTTTGGTCAAAATTTAAAAAAGTGTTCGATTTTTGAGTAAAATTCATGTTTTCCTTTAATATTGTCGATTTTTTATTCATGTTTATATTATTTTCTTCAATTGATATGCGATTTTACTGATTCTACATCACCCACCGTGTGTTTTTCCTATAAACCTCTTGCAGATAGCCATTAAGCACCTACTTGAAGACAGGCCCTACCAAAAATTTCATAGATATTGCTCGTTTCCAAACATTCATTCATTTACTTCCGTTCATCGGTACCATTATAGCACCGTCGATTGATATTCCCACAAGACCATTCAGGATTTTTGATATCCATACATCCAGTCAAATATTTTTTGGTTGTTCAGGAACTGAACAAACATTCACACTATATTTACAGCGATTAAGAGATACTCAAATATATGTCGTAAAGCTACCGGCAAACTTAAAACCTGCAAGAAAAATAGAATTTGCAATAACTTTGTTATTTCACTGAGTACACATTCTAGGTTGTATTTATATTAGACATTATTTGAATAACAGCTGATTATTACATTTCAAAACTCAAATTTTGTATATACGACACTTGGGTGTATCGATACATTTCACGAGTATCATCATCTTTCGATCCGGACTGTCAGAAAGAGTGAATAACTTCAGATTACTTTTTTCTCTGTTACCTTAAATATTTAAGAGTATCGATACTTCCTAAAACGATAAGAATCGATACATATCGATACTTTTCGTGGATTGAAACAACCCTAATATTGACAGCTTGTCGTTCTTGTCAACTGGGCTGCAGGGTGCGGTGTTGCCTTTACTATCTTACATTTTGCTAAAATCTTATGAAAAATAAAAGCTTCAAATGAAATATTGACGAATATGATTTGGCAACATCGCAACTCGATAGAGAAATCATGATAGTGATGGTGGTGTAGTGCTGGGAATATTTATCTGAAATAAAATAAATGGCTACTTAACAACGATCTATTTTCATCATTGATGCAAAGTTGCATTATTGAGATATATCCTATATAATTTTGAGCAATCTTTTGTGTAAACTAGAAAACAACAGCTTATAAAGCAGTATTCTATCCCACAGTATTACCACCCAAAATGCAACTTTGAAGTTCTATAAAATAGCAAGCAGAGGGTTCCTTAAAGAAAAAATGACTTTTTCGTACAAGTTACATCTCAATCTTTCATTTTAAAATGAGAAACGAAAGATTTGCGATATGCTCTAAAGTATATACGAGTAGTTCAGCCGAAAAATGTCTTCTTTCAATGTGGGTATCTATTTTTTTTCATCGACATCATTGATTAACGTATTTCATCTGAAGATGCGTAACCATATTATAATGAATTCAGAAATCTACTTTTATATCATAGATTGCACAAATATGATCACGACTTTTGATTAACGATAAGATTATGGGTATACTGATACCCCATGATACTATTACTCGAGAAGACAAACCCAGACGCATGCTATCAGTCTACCTTTTTCGCACGCGTGGCGTCACTCGGTAACACAAATCCCCAGAGGCGGTTGACAAACGTACAGTTTTATATAGCGCTTTAGCACCCAATTTGTAACTAGTTTCGTTAGTTTGTATGAAATATAATTAAAATGCCGTAAATTAGATATTCACCTATTGCGTACTGTGCAGTGGTAGGTTGTTCAAGCAACAACAACAATAAAAGCAACGAATTTTAAATTGGCGACGATGTTAACGAGTTTGAAATTGTTACTGGATGTTTGGTTCCTTGAATTTGCCTAATGATATGAACAAAATGATTCTCTGATATTCAAAAAATAGTAATTCAGGACCTAGGTTGGGATGGTTTAGAAAATATACTAAGGTTTGACGCATATAGATCACAGAAATAGAAAATCCGGGATATATTCCAGTCAGCAACAAAATGTAATTTACCTGGGTAACGATCTTTCCAAAGGTGGCTTACCAAAGCTGAAGTCAAATTTTCCATTCCAGTATAATGAACCATACAACACTTTATACTAAATTATAAAGGTCATATATATTATATTGCATAAAAATTTAGTATAACATAAAAATATGCCACTGATTAAAAAATGTAATATTTGAAAAAAAATTAGTTCAGTAAAAAAGTAAGTCCATTTATTTGCAATTTTGAAGATATTTAGGTTTAAAATGTTACAATCGCAACTTCAACGATTAAGTCTTAAATTATTTAGGATTTTTCAACTTGTCTATTGTTTATTTTTCCAAAAAGATCGCCTTATAACGGCAATGTGTTCTTTCTATAATGATATACTTCATTAAATTGTATTAGTAAAACATTAAGATATAAATAAAACATGTATGTATCTATGTAATTCTAATATCATCATGTAAGATCGATAACACAATAAAATGCTGAGCAAATGTTCTAAATCCTGAAAAGAAACCGGTCCAATACAATGCTTTTTGAGGTCTCTTTTCCAATATATTTACAAATATTCTAACTCAGGATCATTGAAATTGACAAAAAATGATATAAAATTGTTAATGGATTTAACCACGCCAGTTTATGTAAGTGCAGATGTCGAGCATCTTTTTTTAGATGTAAAATGTATTTTTTAAAGTTTGTTGTAAAATTGAGATATTAATGAAAAATTGGGAAAAGAAAAATGAAGAAAAAAGAAAGTTATAGAGATGTCGTATATTACATTACATACAAATTTAATATAACATTAAAATATGCCACTGATTCAAAAATGTATCATTTGAAAAAATGTACTTCAATGAAAAAGTAAGTTCATTTATTTGCAATTTTGAAGATATTTAGATTTGAAATGTTAAAATTGCAACTTAAATGATTAAGTCTTAAGTTATTTCGGACCTTTCAACTTGTCTATTGTTTATTTTTCCAAAAAGGTAGCCTCATAACGGCAATATGTTCTTTCTATAATGATATACTTCATTAAATTGTGCATCAAAACATAAAGATATAGATAAAACATTCAATGTAATTCTAAAATTATCATGTAAGATCGATAACATAATAAAATGTTTAGTAAATATTCTAAATATTCAAAAGAAAACGCTCCAATACGCATTTCATACCAACGAGCGGAACATTTGTCACGGAGCGACGCCATGCGCAAAGCGGTACGGAATTAGATCACGAAGTGCGCATACCTTTTCCAGTTATAAAAATCGGATGGAGCTAAATACAAAATCATATAAGGCACGATGTCGCTTGCAGGCCGGAGTATGTATAATATAGGGTGTTTCAGAACTATGGGATTATTCAGTGTAACAGTAGAAAACGCGTTAAAATTTAGAAGGACGATAAATTGCCTAAATAGAGCTTAATGCATTTAATTTTTGCCTTCTGTACATGATATCATGACAACAATTGTTCAAATGTCTTCCTCCAACCTGAATACACCATTCCTGTGGGGACATGTAAACTCTTTGGTTTACGAAACTCCAGTAGAAACATAGCAAGACTTAATTGGACGAATTACAGCAGCATTTGAAATCATTCAAAACGAGTATCAAATTTTTAGTCAAGTCCGCCGAAATCATGTGCGACGTTTAAATCGGTGTATTCAGGTTGAAGGAAGACATTTTGAACAATTGTTGTGATGATATCCTGTACAAAAGGCAAAAATTAAATGCATTAAATCATATTTAGGCAATCATCGTCTTATACCTGTTATAACCTTAATGAAGTGAAATTAGTTGTTTGAAGCAGCAGGGACCTAGTTTCACTAGCCTAATATGCATAAAGGCAGAATGAATATGAGAGAGAAACACTTGTAATTCAGGATACGCGCATCACCCTTTATTTGCTTTTGAAGTATAGCCGTCGTAAAGACATCAAAAGAAAACACTAAATCCAGTACACATGTTTACGAATGTTTGCTTAATTTATTTATTAATTTCCTCCAGTCGTAATTCGACGGGCGGGAACGGCATAAAACGCAGGTAGCCATGGAAAGAAAAAGAAAAGAAGATGAAGATAGAAGAAGCCGTCTCTAATGAAGACGTGCATCGTTTTTATTAGCAGGTTGAAACACACCTGGTAAGAGCTTTGTTCCTTTTGGGATTTTACGAGCCCCTTTCTGTGATGTGAGTAAGAGCGTGCGGATATACGGAATTTATGCTAGTCACACACTATGAAAACTGCAAGTTTTTAAGGGAGTGTTTATGAATATACAATAAATTAATTATAGTAACATTTTAACTTTACTTTATTTGTGGGAAAAGAATCACAAAAGGTCGAGCTTTATTCGTATCTACTAGTTTACAACTAAATTACCACGAACATTTGACAATCGTAGTGCCACAGGGAGTCTATACACTCCAAGCGGTTAAAAGAACTGGGGATGGAAATATAATAAAAAATAACAATAACGTTACTTTATTGGTAATCTTCCACATATCCAATTTTTTGAAACAAAGAACTATACAGCAGGAACTATTTGAACAATCTGAAAACAGCCTAATACTAAAAGAAGCTCAGAAAAGCGCGGCTCCCAAAAAGTACATTTTGCGTTTTTATCCACCCTGTATTTATGATTCAAATAATTCGAAAAATGAATGAGTGAGGTTAAAATTGAGTAAAAGAGAATTTTTTCACGCAAAACTTTGGCTTTTTTCATTTAAACTACTTATTACTTCAACAACTAATAACGATAACCTGATCGATCAATATTGTCAAAAAGGGTCAAAATTGGGACATCCTGTATAATTGTACCATATAGAATAATCAATTGATAGTTTTCCTTTACGAGTAATACTCCATCCTCGCAATGTATAAAAGTGATGCTGGTAGTTTTAATGTGATCTCCAAAAACCCTATACTATACGCATCTTCGTAATTTGTAAGAGTGTACCTCTTGTTTTAACTCCACACTTTGGCAATGCCTTATAAAATGTACCATTGACTCCCCCCCTACACCTTGGAACATTATGTTCCTAACAACACACTGAACTGCCGTTTCATAACTCCACCAACAAAGTTCGCTTCCTCAGCGGCGAAACCTAGTTCCAATCAGTATCTTATAACCGCTGCACGCTTCCCTGACTCTAACAAGTTTTGAAATATAACTATCAAGATTTATTAAATTTCCTTGAAATGTTTATTAAATTATACGTCGCCGTTCATGAGTTCTCGAGAAGCGTTGGCGTTGTATCTACTAGTGGATGCGACAACGTTGCCATTCATTGTGTTCTCAGATACATAAATATTAGAGAAGAAAATAATACTCTGACTCTGTACTTCCCACGCTACGTTGTCATCAGTTCGTAAATGTCTATGAAATGGTATTGATAATTATCTTTGGCACAAATCAGCCCTTTTGACAAAAAGCTAGCCACAAACATGTATAACAAAAAATTAAATGACCTTCCTCCTCCGCCTGCAGGTGCACATAATCGTTGCGATGACCAATTCCGCGGGAATGACGATAATGGCATTCGTCATGCACAGTGCAGGCAACCTACAGTAGCGTGGAACCGATTGGCGACTGTGACGTACGACCACTGTCGACAACGCTTGTCCATCGGGGGTCGACGTCGCATGTATCGACATCCGAAATATGATCAATATGCGAGTATAATTACTGGGGTTGGAGGCGTATAAATAAAAAAAAACGTCAAAAAATACCCACTTACTCTTTTTGTCGCTAGCTGGCACCAACAATACCACTTGCGGTGTTTCAGACCCCGTTCTCACTGCCTCCGCCAACCCGTCTTGTGCTTCTTTATTTTTTCTTCCCGCTTTGCGTGGGAAGTAGAAAATAGTATATTTCCCATTTCTAGTGAACTGAAGAATTGCTGTGAGTTTAAAAATCTGGTTCCCAATAAAGTTTATCTATCAAGCCCAAGATCAAGGAAGGATTACACCCTGCCATTAAACATCAGAGTGTCTAGTGGGTTGCCTTTATGTGGACATTCCAACTGAAGTTATTGCTCAAGGAATTCATTCTAAAAAAGTATTTTTTACACTTATACGCTATGTGCGGTAGTTTTATCCATTACCGAGAGAATAACCTTCAATTAATAAGGTGCAAAGGTCTACTTTACTTCGAAAAGTGGGGATATTGCGTGAGCACTGTACAAGCAGGAATTCAGTGCCAACCCGATCTGAGACAGAGAGCTGGAGAGAAAAAATCCAGTACACTAGCAGAGAGTTCCTCTGTTATCACCGCTTGGGGACGCAACAATCTGGTTCAGTTTAGTGCTTGCGAAACACAGTAGTTTGCCCTGACAAGAAGCGTCATAGCGCTAATCCGGCTCCAATGGAAGGTCGAATTCTAAAGAGTCGTTCATTTCGGCTGGCGCGAACACATCTCGTCGATAGCGGCTATTTCTGAACAAAAAGTTATGCTATTTGTTTAGGGCTAGGAAGTACTTCTCACCATATAATATCTTCTCTCTGCAGACGGTCCAGGTAAGAGCTAGATAGATTACTGCTCACATGCTTGGGGTACTACCGCCTCGATTACATTGTCCATGTTTAGTTCCATTAAGAGGAGGGCTGCCTGAGTGATCGATTACTATTCTCTAACGGACAGTCTCAGGACGATTTCACACCGATGAGCCGTCGGCATTGAGCTTTGCTTTTCAGAGATCTCTTCCACGATTCTGCCACGCGATAAGCCGGCCAGACATATCTGCCTGACTTCGGGCTCCCATACTAACCGTGTCGAACTTCGCATATCCAGTACGATCACTCGTAAGCCTCTAGGGTATCGGAACAGTCTACATGAGAAGACTTTTCTAAATCTAATATCTTTAAGTAGTTCAAAAATCGGATTAACAAAGTGTCTTTGAGCTCCATATAGCAGTCGGTGTGCCCCGATATTTAGGCTTCTGCTTACGCGGCTGCTTCGGCGTATAAAAAAATATGTATAATGTATATGGATACATCTGTAGGATAGATACAGATAGATGTGTCCTATTTTTGTTCCTGTTTATTGCAGACATTTCTGTAAAAAATGTTTTATAGCGCCAGTTTTTCCCAATCATGATTCAATTCTCCATCTGAAGACACCTGAGAATCTTGTCTATTCAGGCTTATTTTTCCAATATATCACACTGATTCCAACAATCGGCTGGCATCACTATCATGGAAATGGCCTCATTATATAACATTCGGAAAAGTGTGATTCATAACTTCATGAAAGCAGTTATCCTAAAAACCACAAAAATATCACATAGCTATTTAACTTTCAAAAATTTAGGCGCGCACGTTTAAGTTTAGTATTAAAGGAGAAGTGTCTGAAATTAAATTTTTTTATAAATCATCGGTGTATTTGACAAGGTTGCTTGTTATCTAGGCAGCCTGACTTCAAAGCATTCAGTCTAAAGCGGAATGTATCGTCGTTCCTTGAGGCTAACAATATTGTAAGGATGCCTTATTGAGTTTGTTATTTGGGAATGACAGCAGATCTGTCAAATATTGATAGTGGAGGTATTCTTCGATCGAACGGATCCTTATCACCTCTAGTTGCGGATTACTAATTTTAATGCCTGATGTAGAATTTTAGTTTCTATAGACACTCAGGCGGGTCGCTCTCATATATGAAGAAAAAAAATAATTGCCAGTTTTTCTTTGTAATATCAAAAAAGGGTAACCTACCGAATAGTAAAGAAGTCATTTAAAATTTTGAAATTACTAATCCCCTTCTATCCGGGCAACAGTTTTGAATATTTGTAATTTTGAAATGTTCAACTATTCGCTTCGATTTCTATTTTTATATGACTCAAAAGGGCAAACACACATATTAAGAAGAAACAACATATCTGTCAGAACGAACATGTTATATTTATAATGAAATTATTACCACATTTATTCGAAAAATACAAAAAGTCATGTAAATAGCTTTAAAATCGTTCCTACTTTCAATCCGGGGCATTTGCTTCCGAGAGCGGATTTTATTCTTTATCAGAGCTTCTCTTGAGTCTTTATGATAAAGCTTAAAAGAAGACTTAGTGATTGTCTTTACTGCTCGCTCAATGGTTTGGGTATGACATTCTCATCATCACCTCTTGCTTCAACTATAGACTGACGAGTTTTATCTGAAGCGTGGCTCAATTTATGAAGCGTTCAGATTACCCTTTGGCACTTCAGATAACCGAAAATGATTAGAATTTGCAATAGATCTTGCCCTTAGAATGCGCCTGGCAGTAAGTTCTGCTATATGTTTCTGTTCGTCAGATATCATAGATAAAAGTAAATTTTCCGGGTGTGCGAAAAAGGCATTGCGTTGAATAACAGGATCGACTACATTCTCTAATTCTCGTTGAAGATATCTCGAATGTAATACCAGTTTCCAGAAATGTCTCGCCCCATCCTTGCGGTCGTTTAATTTCAAAACAAACAGGAGCATAAACCTTTACCACAAGTATGACAAGTTCCTCTAGTTCTCTTATAGGTTCACTAGATGAAACATATAGAGCTGCAAAATCCTGATGGCCATCGTCAGCCATCTGGCATGAGAGAACGATTACCCAAATCGGGAGGACATTCGCCTGTGATAACAACCGTTGTGCTGTCATAAAGGTAAGGTTGATCAGAACTGAGATCTTTGACTTCCGAAATATTTATTAATATGCCGTCGATCTTTCCAAATAGCACAATCGTGCGGCTGTCGCAAGTATCAACTAACTTTCCGATAGCACCTAAATAAGTTGAAGATCTTTTTGTAAACTGAATCCAAATTCAAGATGAGATGTAAATAATAACAGTTAGCGCGTGATCTCTTGGTAACAGGTGGGGACAACGCCTCTTATTGGTAAATTCGCCATTAAATTTCAAGCGGTCGCCTGGCGGAATAATGCGCGGGGCAGGGGCAGGGCAGGCAGAGTTGCACTCAGGCCACCGTCCGTCGCGTGTATCACTGCGCGCTCGTGTTTTCGTATTCACCTTGCTTGGTTGTTGCTGTTGTTGTTGTTAAGTGTATTTGAGTAATTTGTTAAGTTTCTGTTTCTGTTAAATATTGTCATCTTTATTTTACAACACGTTGGTGGTAGTCCATCATGTATCTTAAAGGCAGTTCATTCAATGTAAAAGACATATGATCCACTGAAGAGATCTATTGATCCGTTTTTCTATTAGCCGTATAGCTCCGCCATTTTCACCTGTATTTGATGCAGTTCCGTCACACCCTATCGCTAAAATATCCTCTCCAAGTCCTACGTTGTGTACGCAAATTATATTTCTTTGGCTGTACCATTATTGGGTACAACATAACCTACATAAATTGAGCCTGGTTCTTTGAGTATGGAAATGTGTTCTTCAACAACTAATGATCGATAACGCTTTCCACATTTGGTTACAATTTTCAAAGTCATATTCTTTTGTCCATCAAAATACGAAGCAAGAATAACATCAACACGATCATGAGTCGGTGTTTCTTGTCGTAATTGCTGTCTTTCCCGCCGTATTCTTGACTTGCCAATTACATCGTCACTACCTCCATAATCTTTCAGAACCGTAGAAGCGACAGCAGCTCCAGCTCTATCGGATATCCCGTACCAGTCACAAATTCTTGTTACATTCTTTAAGAAAGGTGTTTCTCGCTTTTTCAATTCTTGTGGCATCGATGAATATTGAGATGATGTTTCTTTTGGCTGCTGTTTCGCTTTCCGGGAATATTACGTTTTTGGTGAGAGGAGCCGGTCTCACAGCTTTTCATAGGATGATAATAGGTTTCCAATTTGTTTTTTCTCTAGAACAGTTTTCTTGTTCTGTTAGTAGTGAGTACATCAATATTTGTCATAACGATTTTCCTATTTATTCTTTGATCGACTAAGGAAGCTCGTTCTTCTGTGGGAGCTTTCTGGCCTTTTGGACAAATACATGATTCAAAATTTTCACATTTACGTGCACACAAATCAATCAGTTTCTCAGAGTTTTTGTGAAAATCTTGTACTATTTCTGCTGGCAGGCGCTTTAAAGATTTTATCAAAGTTTTGCACTTCCCATGATTTATAGAATTTCGGGTATTATTTGAATTTTTCATAGCGACACTTCCTGTAGAACAGTGATTATGGTGTTAATGGGTTAATGGGGGTTCAAATAAGGAAAGCCGCTTGAAGTTCCTACGCCACTGGCGGCGAAGGCTTTTAATCGCGAAAAGTTTCGAAAACCAGATATTATTTTGTTTGGACGATATATGAAATGTACATCACAAAAAACTGTGTCACTCATTTCCATTGGTCTGTATGCCGATATCTCTATCCGCTAATACTTAGCACGTCTATAATGTGGGAAGTACCACTCAGGTTTCCATGAAATTTTCACACACTGCTACCAAAAAAGAAAAAACAATTAAATAGAAATCCTCAAGCTTCATTTTAGACGTTCCAGATGATTCTAGTCATTCTCAGAAGAATTTTTGATATTGTGGTTATAGGGGTGCTAGCAACCTATAAGTCTCCAACCTTGCTGATTCTACGCACCTATTAGACATATTTCATACATCATAGACAGGATTAGTGTCAGCTATTGAATGCACTTTTTCACAGTTAAGATTTCGTTTCTAGAATCTAGATATAATTTCGTAAGTGATCCACTGCTTTAAAGATAGTCCTGAGGAAACTTGGCAACTGTGTGTTCTTAGACATGGTGGATATTAAGCATTTTATTAAAGTGCCCGCTGTGGATGCAAATGCTTCAATTATTTTATTCTGAGAGAATCTCAATGTTAACAATACAGGGTAGGGTAACGGCAAGGTAATTGTTTTACAAAATGGTGTCGGACAAGTCAAAAGGTTAAATTGGGACATCGTATCTCATTTTTAAGAAAAGTAAATATAAAATCCTTTAAAACTTAAATAAAATCCTATAAAAGTACTATTCAGACCAACATTACCTCATGCACACAAATACAGGAGTTATGGAAGTTGGTAGTTTTCTTTTCAGAAGTACCTACATTTCAAATAGTAAGGCCTATGTAAGGTAAAATAGCAGCACAAAAGTAAAATAGAAATAGAGAAAAGTTTTTAAACTTCTTCCTTGATTTGCAATATCCGGGGCTGAATAGGGCTTGTACTGTGACTACATCTACGTACAGTGCGAAGTAAAGAAACATACAGCGACGCGGGATGGAGACATTCGAGAAGGCGATCTGAATACAGTCGCGAAGCATAAGCCAGACTTTGCCATTTGTAACTGTATTCTATGTATTTGTTACAATAAAGTCGATTGAATTGAATTAAATAAGCAGCAGCTTGGAGACACTCGCCTTAAAGTAACACCAAATCGACAATTTTCTTTATTTCTATAGAAATATGCCGTTTTCGGGTTTTTCAAGCAATTAGCTGGGTATACCAACACTACGGGCGGCATCTGAGTGTATACTGATGCACGTCGTATCTTTTGGCCTTTTGCAAATGTTTTGGTAACCTGATATTGGTAGCTTGGCCATCATTAAATTGGTGTATATTTATATTATAGGAAAAAGTTGCTTATATTTGCCATGCATAAAGAAAAGCCCCCAATTTTAACTAGATGGAGACAAAGTTGCCAGTGGCATAGCGAGAGAAGAGAAAAACAAAACAAAACACATTAAAACCTTACGAATAATATGTACCTATTACGAAAAAGCGTTTCAATTACATTTTATAGACTAGCAAACTACATAACTTAAAAAGACGATTTCTTGGCAAATAAATTATTCGATGCAATAAAGGAATAATGGGGTCAAGTAGGTTGACACTGCACTTCCTAAAAAACGCCTTCATCAGTTCATAAAGGATTATACTCAGCTCAATTTGAATCTTCTGAAAAAAGTCAGTTGCGAACATGTACAACAAAGAAACTAAATAGATCAAATCAGCCGAACAGGCCCATACAGTTAGCCCATAGATATTCCCTCCCTGTCCTATCGCGCCCAACGCGGCACCGGTACTGCAAGTTATCGTTCATTCAGTGTATATGTTTTCTGCACTGCAGTACCGATAGATAGTGAGCCGAAACGGTACGCTGGGTGCATTCTAAGTTTTAAAAGCAAATGTATGGGGAAATCTAAGATGTGTGAAATATGGCTAATAGGTCCATAGAGTTACCGGGGTCAGGAACGTATAAATATATTAACATCCAATAATTTCATATACCCCTCCGCACCCCTTATAGCCCTCAACCCCCGAATTTCAACCTCTACAACTGTTTTTCAGACAATAATCAGAAACGTTAAAAAACGATTTTTGAGCGATTTTTATTTATTTATACTTTTGCCTCTAGCTTCGCCGCCACTGGACCAATATTTCAAAAACTTTTTGCACATCCTAGAGGTAGTTCCAGGTTATAGGCGGCCCTGGTATTAGCGAACAGTAATACCGATGGAAATGAGTGACATGGTCTTTCGTGATGCGCATGTCATATCCAAAATCCACAATAACTCATTTTCGAACTTTTTAAAGCTAGGATGGCCAAAAAACTAAGTCTCGTTTTGTTAAGAAAATAACACTATGATTTTCCAGGTTACAATATTTGCTGCATAAGTTAGTCAAACCAGACCTTGAGACTTAGAAATACATTCGATAAACTAAAATCAGCCATGAAAAAGCTTGAAATAAAATAATTGAAATTAGAAATCTCCAATGCTCCTGTGAATTTCTGAAAAATATGTGTATGCGTATATGAAAGTAAAATCATCCTGTTAATTCATTTGTACCATAGTTTGTGCAAATTTATGATTGAACTATTAGCAGATGTCACCTGATGCACGCCTCTTTGAAATTGTAGAGAAAAAAATGAAGAGTATACCAGAACAAATATCTACCGAATAAAACAAGTATAATTATATATTACATCAAACTCACCATTCAACGTAATTAGACACACATTTTAAATTCAGCAAATAGTGCTCTTTTGATTTAGATTGTTTGAAAAGAAAACCAAATAAAAGCGTGTTATCTGGTTGGTAGCTGAGAATGAAGTGGAAAGAATTCTAAAGTGAAGCGGTCCAGCAGTGCAGTTAAATTGCAGTAGGCATGGGATAGCTTTTTCATATAGCAGCAGTCTTCACTTAGCTGTTAGGTTTGATAGTTTGTTGATTAAGTGCTGCGATTATCAACACGGCTACTATCATTCAACATAAAAGTAGCGCATCGCTAAACCAGCTTAATATCGAATGTACTAGCGAAAGGTATAGGGAGATTTTGTATATGAAGATCCAACAATTCTGGGACTATATTTATTGATATATTATCATTTTCATAAATGTGTTTGAATAATAATAATAATAATAATAATAATAATCCGGCTTTATTTATACAAAGTATAAAAAGGCGAAGTGTCACTGAAAAGCGTTTTTCAACTTAACCCAATAATCTCAAAAACCGTTGATCCTCTATTAAAAGGAATAGAAACAATTTTGTAGGGAATTAAGTTCTTTGGCATTTTTCCCCTAAAAAAATTGCTGTATGGTATAATCGACTGGTTATGATAAATTAATGGGTACAGGTACTTGTAATGTTACTTCCACTTATAGAGGATAAACTATGAATTCAACGGTAGGAAACGCTACTATTTTCTGTAGAGTATAAAATTTGATACAAAAAAGATCTGTTGCATTGTTTCGATACCTTGTTGGCCTTTGGAGTATAAAGAAGGATAGTTTATATTTCCTATCAAAACACTCGCGCGAAGTGCTTCGCATTATACGTACACTGTCCACGTTATTCGCATACAATATTATTTCAAGTGGAGGTAACTTCATAATCATTATCTATGATTAATAGTACAATTTTAAAGTGAATCCATTTTTATCTGCCATGTGAAAATATGGAGAATGTAACTACTTTTTAACATTTGTGATGTTATCAGTAAATCACTCACTATCACCTGTCTATGGGCCATATTGTCACTGAGTAATTTAAGCCATGAAATTTTTTCAGGTTTCTCAACGGGTGTATTTACACATTACATTTGCATATTTATGCATTTTTTCCTAATTCAACCTAAGCTGTACCTCAAACAGATATTCAGATCCCCATGCATAGAATCATTATCTTGGACACCCTGGATAATGACATAAGTAGTTAGCATGTATGTTGACTTGTGGAAAACGTACGTAGAGTATGGCGCGCCACTGTTTTTATGCCAATTCAGTGTTATCCTCTACAAAAGAGGTTGACAGTCTTTATACGCATAGGTTGCTAGTTTAACCATTATAAGCAAAAATATCATTCCATGTACCGTTAACCTCAAATTTGTCGTAACCTTTTAACTCCCTACAAAATTGTTCATATTACCTTTTTACATAGGATCGATGGTTTCCGAGATTTTCCATCAAACTGGAGGCAAATACCCCAGCCCTATCATGATGACAATCTGAACTTTCCATTAGGAAGCAATAATCTAACGACACCACACAAAAAAAGTACTGTCGCCAAAATTGTAGGAACAAATTACCTATTTCCTGGTCTACATAGCATGATGTGATTTCATAGTACGTGCGACATGTAACTGCTTTAACTGCTTCTCGTTTACAGACAGATATTTATAACATGAGCAGAATGGGTGTGTAGGACGTGCTGAAGAGATAACTCTAATTGCCTATGATAGGTCGGCGACGACAAAAACAACTTGAATGCTTACGGAGGTGGATGGTAATGATTTGAGTAGCGGAGTAGATATAAAATGAGACTGTCAAGTTTCATTATATTTTTCACTTTGATTAATTGTTGTTTGAGTATGCCAGTGAGTGTTTTTATTCATTCAGCATTACTATATGTTGGAGACATGTCAGATATTTGGATTTCCTTGATACAAACGACGTCCATTGTGCAGAAAACAGAACTATGTGATATTGAGATGTTAAAAACTCATTGCTCCATGTAAACGAAGCTTGGTGCAATTTGCTGCACCGAATGATCGGGAAAACATTCTAGTGTATCATGTTGATAACATAAAAATGCATATTTCCTTAAGCGTTCTAACTGCTTTCACTAGTACATAAAACAGAGCTTTGGGAGTTCTATAAATAAATGCACCGCCAGTTCGTCTGCATAATCGAATAAACTCTGAGCCACGATAGCTGCGGCTCGGTATGAAAGTAGAAGGGTGCGAAGCGTTTCTCAAAGTAAGCCAGCGCGGCAGCTGATTTAATTTTTATTCGTAAAGGAAACTGTAGAATTGGAGTGTATTCGCATCGATTCAATAACTCTTCGTTTACATTTCACTGCTTCAAAACTACGTGAGAAAAATACCTGCCTCAGTACCAATGCCTATATAGACTTAGAGCTATAAATATAAAATTTTCTCTTTAGGGACCTCAATGGATTTGTTTGTAACAAAAAAGTCATTGAAAATATATCACTTTGTTGATAGAACTAATTGAAAAAAGAAAGTTTGCGTAAGGAGTTTTTCAACTTATGTGTAAGTCCTTCTGACGTAGACATAATTCCTACCATCGTCTATCTTTTTGCTTCTCTTTCAAACGTTTCACGACTGAGAAATTTATCCGGGAAACTGGAACTTACTCATATTTAGCTCATCCTCGAAAGAGGGTTCTATATCGCTGTTTTCTGTGTGCCCCAGACGTAAAAGTCCAAAGGTGTCAGGTCTGAAGACCGTGGTGGCCAATCCAGGCGTACCGTAGCCCTTAGAGCATTCCGGTTTCCACCAAAAATCATCAAATAGCGTCCCCAATTACCCATATTTTTTTATCGGTTCATGTAAGAAACACCCTGTATATCAAAAAAGCGAGCTCACGCTTTGGTTGCACTAGCGAAATAAAAAGAGAGTGCTGTTTGATGGAAAAAGATAGGTAGCTACGCGTTGTAAGACATTGAATCCGTATCGCTTCGGAAGTGATACGTGCTAGATGGACAGAAAGGTCCAACTTGCAGGAAAATATTTACTAAGATTGTAGTCTCTGTTGATCTCTCAAAAATTTATGGAACAGTCAAAGATAATCGAGTTCATTTTGCGACAATATGAACAAACTTCGAAATGTTTAAGAAGTGAAAGTTATTGTCCCGCCACTGTATGATAGTATCTAGATCCTCCTGAAGAGAAATACAGCTCTCTAGTAATTTTGGCGCAGATTTTCAGATTATCGGCAAACAGTAGAGGTTATTTATGAAGAATAAAAACAGCAAAGGGACTAGGTTCGGTCCTAGCGGCCCGCCGGATGAAACAGTATAATTTGCTGTATAATAACCAGTAAAATAAACATGCTACGGTCTATTGGAAATATATGAGCTCAGGAGACCGCAAAATAGCTTTGACAGTTCGCAACATTAATCAATATATTATCACATCTGACAAACAGCTGTCAAAATGAAAAGTAATCCCATGACTACTGATATTCAGCTTAAAAGCGCTGTACCGCTGGCCTCTTTACGTTGGCTGAATGCTGTGAATATCACTGTACTTAGAAAAAGGCCACGGTGAAGACCAAAACGCATTTAAAAATTAATTCCAACATGTGTCGTTTCATTTGACCAGAAAATCATTAATCAATTTAAATGCATTAAATTAATAATTTACATACTCAAAATAGAGTAGTATGCACAGTGCACAAATTCTCGTAACTAGAATTAATGCAAAAACTTGTTTAACAAAAGTCAGTGCCAATTAGCACTCTCCAAATTGTGTACATCCGAAAACAACACGGCGCGACTGCCGTTTAACCTGTGACGACTGTTTTCGCAGGCAGGGTGGCATTAGCAGGAGCAAAAAATCCGCCAACAAAACATTAATGGCAGACACCGGCACACAGTGGGTTCTAAATTAAACCGTCCTATCCGTAAATCACATTAAAAAGGAAATAGGGAGAAGATTTACAGGAATGTATTCGGCAGAATCGGTCGTTTATACACCACCAACGGTACGGGTCGAGGCGATACACGTAGGCACAATAACGTATCTGGAGGGAAAAAGGTGGTAGGTGCATTTTATGTCTCAGAGGGATGCAAAAATTCATGGCAATGGTCCAGAAGCACAAATAAAGCCCACGGAGTCTTACTGTATAAACAAAAGTATCCTAAAAGAATGCGTTTTTGACAGTAATGGATTTAATGAATGCAGTAGCAAGGGCGATAGATATGACAGCATTTGTATTGCAATTATATTATTGAAATGTATATCCCTGTGAATTATTCTTTTCCTACAATAAACCACTATTACTACTGCAACAGTCTATTCTGTGTTGACAGCCTTGCTCTTCAACCATTTTCAACCTCGTACCACCATTAGCAAGCCAGGCAGATTGACTCTAAACCCGTGTCAAGTACATAAATAGTTGGGAAGAAACAAGCTATTTCACACGGTAGTCAATATTTACCTAATATTATAACAATGAATAATAATAATAGTAATAATAATAAAATTTATTCGCCAAAATACAAAGTATTTATATATTCACATAATTCTGGATTTTGTAGTTTTAGCTTTCTATAAAATAGTCATTTCCTGAACAGTACAAGTCCAGTCTGTTAACTTTCGCTAAATTTTCTTACAAATTTTAGGGAAAATTTCACCAACAACAGTCCGTTATTCTCCACCTATAGGGTAGCAGTCCGTCAAATACAGGAATGTGCTTCAAGTTCCAATCAACAAATTTTAGCAACCAATAGCTATGAAATGTTGAAAACAAAATACTGTCAAAGTATGAGATGACATCTTGTCATTGAAACATCAGCAGCTTATTGAATATTAAGGAATTACATATAATTCAGTCAAAATTTAAACAAATGTTTGATTTTTGAATAAAATTCGTGATTTAATCACTATTGTTGATTTTTTATTCATGACTATATTATTTTCTTTAATTGATATGCGATTTTACTGATTCAAGATCATCTACTGGGTGTTTTTTCCTATAAACATCTTGCAGATAGCCATTAAGCACCTACTTGATGACTGGCTCTACCAAAAAGTTCCTAGATATTGCTCGTTTCATTCATTTACTTGCCGTTCATCAGAACCATTAGGGCACCTTAGATTGATATTCCCACAAAACTATTCTGGTTTTTTAATATCCATACATCCATAAAGTTGAATATTTTTCGTTGTTCAGGAACTTAACAAACATCCACACTATATTCACAGCGATTTAAAAATACCCAAATATATGTCGTAGAGCTACCAGCAAACCGAAAACCTGCAGAAAAACTAGAAATTTGAAATATTTTTCTTTTTTCACTGAGTACATATCCTGGGTTATATTTATATTGGACTTTATTCGAATAACAAAACATATACACTGATTTGAATAACAGCTGATTATCTCCTGATATTTTAAAACTAACCATATCGACAAGTGACACTTAATTCTGTGGGATCCGTCAACACTTCGTCCCAGTGGTAGTGGTGTTGGTTATCGTTACTTTCGATACTCGTTACTAATCGTTACTCTTCTACAAAGTAATCGTTTACTGTATTCGTTACTTTGATTACTATGAGTAGTATGAGTATAACGATTTGGCAATGTGTGTCGTGTGATTAATGTCGAATTTGAACAAGTTGAATGAAACCGAATCTTGTAAGAAAATAGACGACCTTAAAATTTGCAAAATGTTATGAGCATAGTTTATTCAAGACTATCGTGTTTAATGCAAACATTGTATCTTCAAACTGTATGCTTATCGAGATGAGTTATCTATCATAGGATGGAGTGTCATATGACTCATATGAGCCTACAAACTGAAAATACTTTGTATTTACTAGAAATACTTAAAAACATGTCTTTTAGTCAGAAAGATGATCTGTATATGGGCTTAGGGAAATTCGAAATGGCATGTGACTTTTCGAGGCATTTCAATTAAGCATAATATACCAGTATAAAAAATTCTATGTTGAGCTTGGTCTACACAGACTATTGGTGGTCATACTGAATTATAATTGTTTTAGCAAAACAGTGCATGGAAACACGAGTCAAATTGACATAACTTTTATTATTGTGGTTTTCCTGAACGGTGGTGTTACCTTGTTGTCGCTTTTCTGCCTCATAACACTGCCGAACTTTGATCCGATCCAATCGACTACTTATTCCTTTTCACGTTCCCAAGATTGGGACCTCGGTTGGCCGGGTGGGTCAGAGTGTCGTGCTACTGATCAGCCGGCCGGCCGGGCCGCGAGTTCGAATCTCGCCTTCGGAAATCACATTTCGAAGCCATGGATGTTTGTGACGTCGTGTGTTTGTCCAAAAATTAGAGATACACGTATACAAGATTGGATCTGGCTAATGGGACGCAATGTCCTAGTGCCAAAAAAAAACGTTCCCAAGATCACAACAATAAAAGCGAATTTGCATCACGGTGTAAATAGGTAAACTTTAGATTTAAAAACAATTACCAAATTCTATGTCCGCCAATCAAAAAAAAATGAGTTTGCAGGTTTCCATCTGAATGTGGGATGTCTGGCAACCCTGGTGCATGAGCAGTAGTGCTACAGTCTAACCAGCGTTACCACTCAACGATCAACGATTGTACAGGTACCGGGTAGGGATACGGAAAACAGAGTAATCAAAGTAATCATTTCGTGCTTGGATTGGTACTCGTTACTTCGGGTATCTATGAGTAACGAGTACTAGAGTTTCGTATGATTACTCTTTCAACACCACTACCCAGTGGAGCAAACTCTGCCAACTGTCAAAATAAACTTTATTAATTCCAAGTCTTATTTTTGTTTTACTGTGCCTGCTTAGATATTCAAATACGACCAGGAATTATTAGCGCCTGGCTATTTTAGGCCTTCAATAACTCCTTATCTTAGATCTCTCCTTATTTTGTTTTTTCCACGCATTCATGGCAGAAAGAAAAATATGTTATCGAATATTGATACCGTATACCGTGTAGCAGGCACGCCCATCACTACTTTGACAGATTGCAGAATGATGTCAAGGTGACAATCGTTATGTGTTTTTGTTTTTGTCTGAAATAGGCAAGTAGGCTTTGTGTATTCATTTTTATTTTTATAGCGTTTCCAGAATTTCATATTTCGAAACGGTGTCAAGGGCCGGCAGAGGAAAATCTTTCTCTATCGTCGCCATCCCTATATTGTATCCCCACCAGTCACCAGTCAAAAACCTTAACCACCAATATTTTATCACTATTTATAATTCTTTTTAGCTCTTATTTTTCAGTAATTACTAATAATTTTAGGTCTATGTCTACAGTAATTGCATTATGCACCTCGGAGATGTAGGGATTAGCATGTTTTACACATATCGGTGTTTTAGGATGGGGACGACCATACTGTTTTGACTGCTTTGAAGAAATTCATTAACCCATGAATTTATAACAAATGATTACTATTATGATGTGAAGAGAGATGAGGAATTGGTTGGAATACATTTTATATTCTATTTTCTTGCAAAACCGCACAATTCAACAAGTATGTGTAGCTGTAATGATCACATAATATACACACAGTATATTGAACTTAACAAATTTCGAGATTGCCATGAATTAACAAACGACCAAACCTGCTGCCAAATTTAACAGCTAGAAAAACGACCTATTATTTCTCCCACTCCCATTCGCTGAGGGGATAACGGATTGTTAAATGTAAACCTATAACATATGTCAAAATATATACATGAAAGTTGTCCTGTTTTTTCTGTACAAAAGCATCATGTTGAAATCAAAAAGTGGTCTTGTTTATAATACAGTCGAATTTTCACGATTTTATTCAACATTTTCACTGAGCTGAGAATTAAATGATTTTCAGAATGTGGTCTTTGGATACCAGATGAGCATGTTCGAAGCCGAATCGTGTGTCATACTCGTGTTTATAGAAATAAAGGTGTCTACTATCAAGTAACCCCGTTTCCTGATATAAATTGTTTGAGGGAGATAATCTTGGCTTACGGGAAATGCACCCTAGATGGTGATGCCGTATATTACTCGTATATGAGTTTCAACTAAAGCATGGTACAGTATTCGGAGATAACTTTCTGCGAAAATGCTTGCAAGTATTTTGAGTGTACAGGCAACATTTCTAATTTTTTGATATTACAAGCGTTTGCACACTCAATTTAGGTCTTCAACCAATTTGTTAAGAATAATTTTATATTGCAGTGACGAAAATCAACGATCTAATTTGACTTACTGCAAACCTACAAAGAGGAAAATATGTTTTTAATGGAAGTCGGTATATCCTTTTTTGCAAATTACTCATGTATTCATAATTGTTTCAAAGGTTCTATTATTTACAACGTGGCGATGATACTTGTTTCTGATTGGTCAATTCTAATCCTCACATCATTTGAAAATGATGGTTTTGAAGCTCAACTAAGTGATTTATACAAACTTTTTTATTTAATTGTGGATCAGAAGCTTTTCTTTCACAAATTGTATAACATTTTGCTAGTTTGAGGGATATAATATAGCCCTGTTCATACAGCTGTCACCAACGTGTCAGTGATCGTGTCCAAGATCCCGTCACATAAATCTCGATCATTGTGCTACATCATCCGGACGGCATTGACATGGCCGGATCTCAGACACAGTCACCGACAAGTTACCGACCACTATATGAACAAACCTTAGAGGAAGTGGACTATGTAGGGTAGATCCATTATTTCAACAGCGCCTCCTGAATGATCAATTTTGGTTCCTGGATCAATTTTGGATCTCCAGATTAAATCGAGAAAATAGGTTTTAGTAGCTAAAACATATCATCCTTTTCGTTAAAGACGCCTTCTGATTTGTCAATATTGATCCGCGGAACAGTTGATCTTGAAGTGGCAATGGTGACATGCAATTTATTTTGTATCTCAAATAGTCAGCATAAAATGCGAAACAAATGTCTCATAATTTCAAGGTCTACCTAGGGAATTATGATGTTTTTGAGACAATTAAGGTTTGGCAATGTCAAAGTATAACGTATTGTACATATTTGGAATCAGAATTTAAAACTCTATTCATCTGTGCAAAAATCCAATTTGGCGTCTTTGAGACACAATACCGTTGATGTTGGAGGACAAGAGACGTAATGTGTGACAGTGTTAGTGTGCCATTTCTTTTAGAATCCCACAACAAATAAGGTCAGGAAAAAATAAAACGATATTGTAAAAATTCTGTTTTTGCGTCTCTCTCCGGAAGTACTTTGAATTTCAAAACTTCTTAGGCGGCATTTTGTTGATAACCTAAATTCGCAACTGTGACCCCAGTTAAATGACTTCGTATCTCTTGCAGTTTTCGAGATCCCAATGGTAAAGGTCGAAGTTGAAACATCCTATATAGTATCTTATATCAATCTTCATTGTGATGAAATGTTAGATAATATGAAGAACCTAGAAACATATTGGTTTTACGGAAATTCACATTAACAAAGCTGTTTGATAGACTGTCAGAATTTGTGGGCATTCCCCTTAGGCATTTCATTTCACTGCACTCAAAAAGTGAACACTACGATAGTATTAACCTGGCAACTGCTAATTCCCAACATGGGTTCAGTGAAAAAACTCTTCGTCAGGGTTGAGACACTGTTATACTATCACCGACAAAAAGGTAGCGTTAAAACTTTTACTCCTAAAGTTCAACACAGTAAATCGAGGAGACGTTTTTCATGATTGTTCGATGTTTTTTTTGTATTAGAACTAGGTGTTCATGAATCCAGTCACTAGGTTTATTTACATATGTATCATTTTAATTATGGACAAACACAAAACTTCGGAATATTATTTCCGAAGGCAAGATTTGAACTCGCGGCCCGGCCAGCTGGATTGTTCGATGTTATTAATTCTAGTGTCATTATTCCTGTATATGAAGAAAAATGTACGTACAGCAAATTGTTAATCGCCTACTTGGTTCGTGAATGCTTTTCTGTGAATCTCATGTGTGTAAATGTTTCAAGAAAAATATTTTGAGCACGCCACTGTGCCCTGTGTGAAAACGGTACACTAATTCAGTGCAGATACATAAAACAACATGGTGTTAGTGTGCGACCTTTTTGTACCATCCAGACACGGGAATCGGTGCAGATGTGACCTAGATTATTTCCGATGTATCTGCGGATACTCTCCTGAGCTTGAATACGAGACTCAAAAAGACATATTCGCTAAATGACTACAGCTGAGGCCAACATATTTTCAAGAAACACTTCACAGTTGCACCATCAAAGGCAAACGACAAAAAGTATTACACACAAAAAATACTGCTTAACTTATGGAAATGATTCTGTCATGTTATTGGATGGACTAATTTTTTGACATAGGAGATATGATTCTACCAATTTCAAAATTTAGTAATACGCTGTGTCAAAGTCGCCAATGAGATACAATTCAAGAACATATCAGAGCTTTCAGTTTCCTCATTTCAAGATTGTGGCTAGTATACAGGGTGATTGGAAATTCGACCTATTCCATGAAAGTGGTGATTCTTGATGTTATTTGTGATCTGTGTGAACTGGGGCCCGGAAATGAGCGGCTTCGGAGATATCGGCATTTCAAATTTTTTTAAGAATTTTCTGCTTACTGATCATTACTTTTTTTTTAATCTACTCATTTCTTGGAACTGAATTGATGGTTTTCTGAGAGCTGTGAAACTAGCAAATAATTGAGATAAAAATGCTATACCAAAAGTTTGAAACTGTTAGAAATAAAAGGCTGTCAATGAAGAGATTTTCATTTTTGTTTATTTTTTCCGAAAATCAACATAAGTTATTTGAAATAAAATGTATGACAGTTGGCGTGAAAATTACAAAAATAATTACAGAATTTCATGAGCTTTCAAAGACAGTACAAATTCAACTTTTTCAGGCATATCCTAAAAAACCGTACAAAGGGTACTGTACGTACCACTAAATTTTTAAATTAAATGAGCTCGTTAAAGTTTGAAATCTAATTAATTAAAAAAAAACAGGTACTGAATAAAGAACTACTGAAACAAACACAACGTTGGTACTTAAAAACTATGAATCTTGTTCAAATTGCCTGCCATTTTACGTATGCAAGCAAGTAGCCTACGACGTAGTTGGGTCGCTGTCACTTTTGTTGAAAGAGTGCGTTTCATCTCGTCGGTGGCTGCCAAAATCATCTGCCTCAAATCTTCGATATCTGCAACGGATGTATTATACACTAATTGTTTCATGTAACTCCAAATGTAAAAATCGCAAGGCGTCAAGTCCGGACTTCTCGCCGGCCACGGCGTTGGGCCTCCTCGACCGATCCATCGCTGAGGTTACCTTTCATCCAGCCATTGTCGTACACCTCGAAAATAATGGGCTGGGCAGCCATCATGCTGGTATATCATATTGATTCTCCTAGCCAGCCGAACATCTTCTAGTAATGCATCTACTAAATTTCTTAAAAAGTTTTCATAAGGGGTGCCATTTAAATTGTCGGGTAAGAAAAAAGGTTCAATCAAGTTATTATGTATAATTCCCATCCAAACGTTTAACGAGCATCTTCTCTGATGTATATTTTTGAGGTAGTCTGGGTTTTCAATATCGGCATGAATTAAGAATCTACAAAAGTCAATCCTTCGTGCAGGGTTGCCCTCCTCCATGGCGTGCACTGGAGTGTAATGGTATGGATTTAAGGTTTGCATATGGACATAAAACAACACGGTAGGTAGTTTTAAATGACTTTATTGTTTTTAGAAGTATTGTCCACGAAGACTAATACACATGCACTCGAACCAATTTTCGAAGCACTTATTCCACTCGTTCCAGATCCAAAACGGCATTTTTGAATACGTCAGCTGCTGCTTCTGGTGACTGGAACCTTTGACCACGCAGTCTGCTTTTAATTTTCGGGGAAATTAAAGAAATCGTTGGGACTTAGATCGGGACTAAATGGAGGGTGGTCCAATAATTCCACGTTTTTTTCCGTTAAATACTGCCTTGTTTTTTGGGCTGTGTGCGAGCTTACATTGTCTTGGTGTAGGATGATTCTTCTTTCGGGGTTGATTTTTCGAAGCTCGGTGAGGACTTTTTGCAAAGAAATGGTGGTATACTAATTCGCAGTAACAGTTCTTTGCTCATCAAGATAAATTGTTGTAATATGACCCGCTTTTGACAGAAATGTCGCGAACATCTTTTTCGAAACACTTCGAGAACGGATGACTGTTGTTAGCTTTTCTTCACCTTGGAACTCCCAAACAGCCGAATAACGTTTATTTTCTGGTTCATAACAATAAATCCACGATTCATCACCACTAACAATGCTGTACACATTTTTTGAGTTGCCGGAATTGAAACGGTCAAGCGTTTTTTGACACCAATTAACCCTGGCTGCTTTCTGCTCGTCCGTCAACAGATGGGGTATCCAACGAGAAACTAATTTTCTTCCTCCTAATTTTTCATGTAAAATTTTTTGAATTGAGGTTTTTGAGATCTTCAAAGACGCCTCAATCTTGCGATATGTCACATGTCTATCTTCAATGATGAGTTTGCGCAGAGCATCGACGTTTTCCTGGGTTACTGCCGTTTTTGGTGCACCCACCCTGGGATCGTCGCTAAGACTCACCCGTCCACGTTTGAATTCTCCATACCAATGGGAAATTGTCGACTGAAATTATGGCGCGAAAATGTTCTCGGTTGAGTTCCATTTTTCTAATGACTTGGTGACACTTAACAATTCAGTGTAGTGAGAACACTGCACATATTGTTGTGAAACTTTGAATTTAAGTTTACTAAAGAGTGAGGTTAAGATTCAGTACTGACGTTCGATCCGCGCGGCCTACTATGTTTCTATATGCAAAACTTAAAAGTATGAGTATGAGCAATAAACCAGGATTTTCATTGGGATATGCCAAGCTGCCGAGTCACTTGTCTAGTTGACACAGTGGGGGTCTGCTCGAAAACTCTAAAATTTCTTCTTCGTCAGCATTATGGATAACAGGTCTGCCAGCATATATTTGTCGTCGATGAACCGAGCCAGATTCTCGAATGCGTCGGTAAGTAGTACCAAACACGTTTATATCAGGTAAACGCCGGTAGGGAAAAACCTTTGGTAATCCCTTCGTGCTGCAGCAGAGTCACTATTACAAAACGCGTAACAATACGACGTATTCTTCATTTTCGTAAGCAGCCATTACACATACAGACAATTTGCAGGAATGTTTAGTAAGATCCCAACACGATACAACGCATCTGAATTCCAAAGATAGTTGGCACTAAGCGATAAACAAACTGTCGGTCATGACGAATCACGAACCTCATTGGACACTCCGATGAACACACCCGAATACTTACGGAGTTAAACGAATCAGTATGACACGTAGAAATACGATGCATTTTATTCCGAGAAAGCTGTTTTGTGAAAATTGGATTTACGAAATCTACTACCTCCAATCGATGACTGTTGTTTTTTTTCAAATGTTTGAAATAGTTAATAAGATTTGTATGGTCTTGGAAAGCTCATGAAATTCTGCAATTATTTCAAATACCTTATGATGATTTTTGAAAATAATAAACAAAAATAAAAATCTCTTCACTAACAGCCTTTCATTTCTAACAGTTTCAAACTTCTGGTATAGCATTCTTATCTTAACTATTTGCTAGTTTCACAGCTTTCAGAAAACCATCACTTCAGTTCCAAGAAATGAGTACATTTAAAAAAAAATTAATTAATCAGTAAGCAGAAAATTCTGAAAAAATCCTGAAATCCCGATATCTCGGAAACCACTCATTTCCGTCCCCCAGTTGATGGGAATCAATTTATCACAAATGACCTCTAGAATCACCACTTCTAGGGAATAGGTCGAACTTACAATCACCCTGTATAGGAGATAGGATAAGACCATGGTAGAATGACGACAAGCAGGAGAAAAAAAGCAATCCCACCTTACCAGCGGCCGAAGAGTACTACCATGTACCTTTTCATCTTTAATACGAGGGTAGTACACAAACAACTTAATAACGGCTTCAATCTCAGGAGAATCTCAAAGCCACTTACTTGGTGACGTAACGACAGGGGAGTTGTCCTTCGTTGGCGAGAGATAGGGTAGATAGAACTGGGTTGTCCGGGCCAAGCCTATTTTGGGAAAGCCTTTTGAGTACCTTCCATATTCTACCGACTCATGACATGCATGGAAGCCACGCCTGATATTGAAACACCTTGGGCGGAGAACGGTAGCTTCTTGCCGCATGGAAGTCTTGCCGATATGGATATAATAATCCGGTGCTTAGGCAGATATGCCGAGTTTTTGATTGTCACGAAAAGTTGCCCAGAAATCAGGATATCACGTTGCCGTGACAATAATCGAGCAGCATGACAACTTTAAGTAACAATCTTTGTACACATCTTGCCATGTGATACTTTAAAACTCCTGCGATTGACTCGAAAGGAAGCTAGGCGGTCACACAGACCTAGGGATACCACGTCGACCAATGGCCATTGTGTCAATATCAAAAACGCTCCGAAATTTCTCTTAACAGAGAAAACCAAGCAGTAATTCCCCCGTTGGCAATCTGGCTCTGTGAAGTCTCATAACAGCCTCCAGGATCTAGAGGCGTCTCACCTCTGTTACGTCCAACTTTATGTTAATCGTTGATAAATTCATCTCATTTGACTGTTTTTGACTCATGCCAGTTAGTATCGTGCTTATAAGGGTACCATGGTTAGAAAATACACATGACATGCAATACAGCAAAACAATAAAAGATACTCAGTGAAAACCCTCACCGTTTGATTGATGGAACCTTGACCTGAGCTTGATATAGGTACTATTCACAAAATCACAAAAAACAGACACTTCAACCCTTCAACTGTTAGAGTAGTATTCGAATGGACTAAGAGGGTCTGCGCCTCAGCGTGCTCTTGGTTTCACAAATACGCGTGACATTTATCAAGGTCGTAAGTAGCTGTTGAAATGTGTATGCCAGCAGTGGTTTTCTTAGCATTTTAAGTGTTAAGTGAACCTCTTATACAGAAAAGTGACTAAAATGTGTATGCATGCATTAATGTACATCTGCCCTACAACTGATGCAATTTTTTTGAGTATCTTCTTCATGTTAACAAATATAGTTTCTGTGATTACCCTGTCGCGATGTAGTTATCTTCCTGAACCCTGCTCACTTTTGCATCTTGACCCAGTCAGCTCAAAACAAAAAAAAAACAAAATAATATTTATTCTCCTTGTCGACCTCATAACTCTTTGGGTCGACCCCTAGGTGAACACCGAAGGATTCGTGGATCGTTTATCAGCTTTGTCTCTGAGGTGTCTTGCACCAAGTGTTCCGGCCATGATTTATTTTGGAAACGTTTAATGTGCTCTAAAAGAGAATTTATTAGAACCGCTGCCTTCGGCTTATAAGCTATACGACACGACACAAAAGCGAAATGGTGGCATAGGAAATGGATATGGACGTTTGGGTTTGATTAAACCGGACCCTTCCCTTGAGGCAGACTTCTATAATTGAACTACTTATATAGCTTTTGTTCGTTCGACCACAGACGTCCAGTCATTACAGCTGTTTCATGCTATTTGGCAACTCGTCAGTATGATGTAGGCTTGGCCTCGGTGGACAACGAATAAAAGCTGAACAGCTCTACGCTATCCAGAGGAGTTACCAAAGCTCAATTACTAGTGTATTTTTTAACGGCGACTAGACCGTATCTAATATACTCATAGGTCCAGAATCTACGGCATCTAGCGGCCACAGAGGTGACCCGGCTGACAATGCGAACTGGGATACAGTTCCGTCAGTTAGCTTGATGTTTTCAGTTTCGCAGTGGTCGGTTCTGGTAATATATGGTACTTTGCGCCGACTTATTTCGATGAACTATATAATCAACTTGAAAATCTGAAGCTTAACTCCATCGTGAGCTCCACAACAAAATATATTTTTTCCATTACAATGCCCGACCTTATACTCGTATTGCTAAGAATACCCGTAAAAAGCTCCAGCAGATTTGAGTTCATTTTGATAACTAAGTAATCATTTATGAGAGAAAAAATTTGTTGGTAAATCGCAACAGTCTTCAAATCGATACTGGCGGAGTTTTACAGGGACACCATCCACCCGACAAAACGATGGTATTTACATTCTCAATAAATAATTATTCCATAAATAAGGCAGATAAGGCTTTAAACTTATGTGTGTCGCCCGTTACATATAAGCCAACCCGATATAATTTGAATATACCATCTTAGGTATTTCCAAAGTTACAAACCAGAAATTGCTCTGACCCCCCTCCCTGCCCTCAAATCAGTTCATCTCCCCCGTCCAATTTTCTTTAATCTTTTTACCATCTCTCTGTAGGTTCTCAGCGCTCACAAGGGGGCGTTGTCGCTTACTTTGAGAAATACTGATTTATCTGAATCAAATAGTTGATTTGAACTTTATTAGATATAAAAGTCCTTCCAGTTGCCTAAGTCTACCAATCACTATTCTTTTGAAATCCCATTCAAGTTCAAATAGTATATTAGAAAAAATCTAGAAAATGAACTCTTTCAGAACGACTGTAGCTATTAATGCTTTTCGTAAAAAGAGGGGACGGAAGAAGGCAGGATACAGAAAAAGGTGTGGAGGTCTAGCAATTTTGACGCTAATGAATTAAAAACTATGTATGTCTTAAATACGAGGGGGTACCCAAAAACAACCGGAATTTATTTTTAACTTTTTCACAAAATAACCTTATCTCTTCCAAAATACTGTCCACTATAACTAATACACTTGTCCCGCCGGTGCTCGAAACATTTTTTAAGTCTTCCTTAGAAATGTCTGACAGCTGCTGCCTCGTTTTTTTCTTGACCTCTTCAATGTAGTCAAAGCGGCATCCTTTGATGCCTCTTTTCATGCGTGGAAATAAGAAAAAGTCGCCCTTAGCCACGTCAGGCGAATAAGGTGCGCGAAGCAGCGGAACCATGTCATTCTTAGCCAGAAACTGTCGAACAGAGATGGCTGTGTGCGCAGGTTCATTATCGTGGTGGAAGAAGCAGTCTCCTGACTGCCACAAATCGGGTATTTTTTGCCGAACACTGTTTCGCAATCGTCTTAAAACCTTCAAATAGTGAAAGCTCTCGATTTTTTTCAACATTTTCGTCGATTCGGGCAGTTGACGGACGTCCAGAGCGAGGTTTATCATCAGTCGACATGTCGCCATTTTTAAATCGAGCCAGCCACTCGTACACCTGAGTTTTTCCCATAGCATCATCTTTGTAAGCTATTTTCAACATTAAAGCAGTTTCAACGGCATTTTTACCAATTAGAAAGCAGAATTTCATAGCTTGCCATCGTAAAAAACGAAACAAGCACGAAACAGCTCTAACAAAAATAATGACTACAGAGGAACGAAACAAGCCAGACCGACAACTCAGGTGGCACTGAACTGGCAATGAGTTGCGCTGTACGCCTCTAGAAAAATGTGTACTACACAAGCTCCGCCCACTGCAATCCTATTACGGTTCTTTTTGGGTACCAGCTCGTATATATTATTTGTTATCTTTGCATGAGAAATATTTTTTGTTTTAGATTACCTATTTTTACTAGACATTTTAATTTGTCATCTAAGTATCAATTCAGGAGTATGTGAGCATAAAAAAGAACTCAATTTATGGCAAAACCAGTAACGTACAGCACCGTTCTGTAAACTGTAGCAATCGTAAGGATCGGAAAAGCCCAGGACATTTGTAAAAACTTTCCTTTCCCATTTATGACTAGTTTTATGCATTTATATCGTGCTCCTAAGCATTTCCAGCGGTTCTATGAACGGAAAATAAATGAATGTGCAACTGCAACAACAATGAAACAAAACACGCGTGATCATCGCCTATGGACAAACAGCCAAACAGAGAAACGGCGGAAATTTTTCCCGGGTGCATTTTAATAACATGGCCCGTTAGTCAGTCGCCGGCGAAATCGCGGAGCGCCATGAAACAAAAAAGTAAACAAAGGAGCAACGGCAAATTCAATTTCCGGACTGATTGGATTTTTATAAATCCAAACTGCGGATGAAACAAAAGGGGGTAGAAACAGGCGAAGAGAGATTTAAAATTAGAAAATACTCCCCCCTGCTGCAAACTTTATTGTTCAGAATCGAAAAGAGACTGAAATATTTTCGAGGTATTTCGCTTCTTAAAATGTTCCCTCCTGAGTGATTTAAATCCCATCCTAAGAGTTATTGCGAAGGTCAGAACAATAAGTCAAGTTCAAAATTCATAACTAAGAATAGAAGTATTCAATCGTTACTTATGGATGGGACATCTAATGTTTGAAATTTAAATTAGCGGTTATGCAGCCGTCGAATGCTAAAATCTCATTTAGACGTCTCAGAAAATTGGTTGTGTGTTTGAAATTTTCGAGATGATACGATAGAGGCTTGAAAAAAATCAGGAAATGTTGAAAACTCCAAAAGTTAAGAGTCAACAAACTATAGTGTAAGAAATTAACCGCGAAAATTTATGAAAATGATATATTATGTTTCTTGGATGTTATACGACATGTTCTCGTATATCACGAAAAACTTTGTCAGTGATTTCCGTCAGTCTCCCTGTCTGTATGTCGATCTGTACGCTAATCTTATAACCGCCTATAACTTGATAAGTACCGCTCGGATTTTGATAAAATGTTCGCATCGTGTTACTAATATGGTATGCCAAGGGGGCAAAAGCTTTATAGTCTTTGAAAATTGGTCTAGTGCCGCCGGAGAAAAATGTCAAAAAGGAAAAAAATCTCTCAAACCTCGTTGTTTGACGTTTCAGACGATCTTGATCATTTTTGGTAAAATGTTTGTAGGGTTTAAAAATTGGAGGTTAGGAGTTGCAGGGGGTATGGGAGAGCATATCTCAATTTTTTGAAGTTGATATATACTAAGTGACATATAAATCCGAACACCCAGTTTAAATGGTTTTTTTTAATAAAATTTTGTATAAGTACTTAGTGAAGCATAATAAATAAATGATAAAAATTTCAAAATGATTGCACTGCTTTAAAGCCCTTTGACCTTTAATAATGTGTAGATGCACTCTGATGTGCTACGCATTCTCCAACGCGCCTAGGCATGCTTCTGATCAGGTGGTCAATGTCCTCCTGGGGTATCTCATTCCAGGCAACCACCAACTCCTCTCGAAGTGGTTCTAGAGTCTGAGGAGGACGTTGCAAATTGAGCAATCTCCTACCCATCATATCCCACACGTGCTCAATTGGGGATAAGTCGGGAGATCTTGGTGGCCATGGTAACAATGTGACATCATTATGTTGAAAGAAGTCTATTGTGACTCTTGCAACATGTGGTCGGGCATTATCTTGTTGGAAAGTTGGATCTGCCAGGCTGTCAAGAGAGGGTAAAAGATGGGGTTCTAGAACTTCGTGGATATAACGCTGCGCATTCATGATACCTCTGATGAAGATTAAAGGTGACCTAGAACCATAAGCTATAGCACCCCAAACCTTAACTCCAACAGTGTGATGAACATGTCTTTCAAAACTGTGGATTCCTCCTTTCACCACGTCGCGTTCTAACCCTTACACCGACGTAATCGGCTTGAGTGGTGCAGACAACGGTCACTCTGGGATCAGGAATGGAACAGTATTGTCTTTAGTGACGAGTCTCGATTTTGTTTAGGCATGCACGATAGTCGTGCCAGGGTTAGAAGGCGACGTGGTGAAAGGAGGAATCCACAGTTTTTTGTTGAAAGACTGTTGGAGTTATGGTTTGGGGTGCTATAGCTTATGGTTCCAGGTCACCTTTAATCTTCATCAGAGGTAACATGAACGCGCAGCGTTATATCCACGATGTTCTAGAACCCCATCTTTTACCCTATCTTGACACCCTGGCAGATCCAACTTTCCAATATGATAATGCCCGACCACATGTTGCAAGAGTCACAATAGACTTCTGTCAACATAATGATGTCACATTGTTACCATGGCCAACTTATCCCCAATTGAGCACGTGTGGGATATGATGGGTAGAATATTGCTCAATTTACAACGTCCTCCTCAGACTCTAGAAGCACTTCGAGAGGAGTTGGTGGTTGCCTGGAATGTGATACCACAGGAGGACATTGACCACCTGATCAGAAGCATGCCTAGGCGCGTTGGAGAATGCGTAGCACATCAGGGTGCATCCACACATTATTGAAGGTCAAATGGCTTTAAAGCAGTGCAATCATTTTGAAATTTTTATCATTTACTTATTATGCTTCATTAAGTACTTATACAAAATTTTATTAAAATAAAACCATTTAAACTGGGTGTTCGGATTTATATGTCACTCAGTATATTTATGCGGCGCCAACCCCAGTAATTCTACGAACAGATTTGGCAAATTTCACTCATCATACATGTCCCCGTACATTTACCCACAAAAATTATATGTCCTACAGCTATTCGGAATGGCATTGTCCGTTAGCGAGCAGTCATCGATCATTCGGGCTGTTCTCCTCTGAATAGCATCGAGCATTTATACTTTAGTCGAGACGGCAGCATCTCAAACATGTGAGCTGTACTCGAGGCTTGCTCTTATCTAAGCCTTAGACGGAGGAGAGATTACGTGGAGAAAAGTACTTGTCAGCCCTCAAAAAATAGCTTTTTCCCAGCAGCTGATGTGATTGACGAGATGTGTTCGTGTCAGATCAAGTAATCGGTGATCTGGAGCCGAAATGGTAGAACTCGGCATCCATCGAAACTATAAATATGAGCGCTAGGGTGTTTCTTATTAATCAAGGCACAGTACTGTGTCTTGGGGGCATTAAGCTGTACCAGATTGTCGAGTCCCCAAGCAGCGATGACCTCCAGATCTCTCCTCAGAGTCGCTGCTGGTCTTTTTCTTTCCAGCTCACCGACAGAGATCGGCTTGGCACTCTGAATTCCTGCATGATGTTATCAACAATTCTGTGGATCGGGACATCTTGTGGTCAGAGAGGAAGTCAGCCACCATTCTGCATCCTGGAATATAAAACTTCACTGCGTCATTGGCATTAGGGTTTAGTCTGTATATGTCCCAGACAGACGCCAGGTGTACTGAAGATCGAAAGGTCTAACTTATGTGGGTGTCTGGGACAGCTAGGCCCTCTAGTCACTTCTGAAAGCTGAATGTCTAAGTTGCAAGAAGGGGGCCGTACTCAGAGAAACTGAGAATAGTCCCTGGTAGATGCGGTCGGGTATGTTGAATCACCAGTCGGATGAATAAATCAAATGAAACCCAAAATGTTGCTACAAACTTTATTTCTCCAAGACACATACAAAACAGAAAAGAGACAAAAGTCCTCTCCTGCCTTCTTGATACTAGATGAAACTCAAAACGGGCAAAGCAGCGGGTGTAGCTCCCAGAGAAAGCAGGTTGGATCAAGGAAGACTAAGGACGCTGGACAAAACGCAAATAATCTCCAATAATAACACTTTTTTAAAATGGAGGTACCAAAATACCGCAATTAACCAACCCGAGGCTCTCCTACTTGATACGTCAAATCTCAAAGTACCCAAACAAAGTGCTATAGACTAAACGGGGCGGTACGGTTCGGCATTCTGACTGTATTCGCTTCGACTTCTTCCACCAGTCAGCCCTTATTTATCACCAGAGAAATCCGTTAGGGTAATCGTTAGCATAGACCATAAACAACATAAAGATTATTCAGAAATATCTCATTTGCGCCAGACCCAGTTTTCAATCCTTCAAATCAAAGCAATTCGCACACTAGCTACCTAGTGCCGGTTAAATCCCAGTACATACTGCTACAGATAGTATTCTTGCTCTCTTGCTATACTTAAGCAGAACACCCAGCACGAGTAGCTACTTGAATAATATCCTTTCCAGAAAAAATAATGTACTATGTAATATATTGGTTTGTTACTTTGGTAGGCAAATTAGCAAAAAGGATGCACTACTACTGCACAATTTTGAAGACAAGCAATCTAGTATAAACGTATAGACTTGACTGTTGCTAATCCATTCGAATTCATTTGAAAAGATACTTGAAAATTGGGTTAATCGGACGAGGTACTTTCGGGCCAGTCATAGTTTCAATGATATTGCGTTTGATATCTAAGTAATTTTAAATGATAGCATTGAGCCTTTCCAATGAAACCATATTTATCTTTTTTTAAATATTTATTTGCATCTTTTTTATAGCCGATATAATTTTCAAAATGTAGATGGCCCCTTCCTCTATCTAGAACATAACGAGGCACCTAGCAAGACGTTAAATTTATTATACTCGGGATAGATACAAAATCTTGAATCCAGCGGTTAAAATGACAAACTTAGAACAACTTTTAAGTAAAATTAAAAATTGACCGTACTATCGTATTACCGGTCGTTGCGTTGCTACCTAGTTACAGATAAGCGATGACAGTTGGTCTCGGATTCCACTTTGGTTAATTTTAAAAATAGCTTGTACCGTTGAACATAAAAAACCTAGATCCGAGGCCAACTAGCTTTAAGCTATAATAGGTATTCCACAAAAATTCCAATCCAATCATTTTCTTTTTTGTCCTGATCATACATGTATCTATTATTTTATGTTCCGAATAATACTACGGTAGAATGGACAAATAAAAAATCATATTTACCAATAGGATTTGGTTCTTTTGCAAAATAAAATGCAACACAAAAACAATTTTGCATGATATAGGGATCGAAAATCAATCAGAGGAAAACGTCACATTACATAAATAGAGGGATATTTTAGGGATTATTGCTTTTCCAGTTATAAACGTTATAATATTGAGTATTGCAATAAACACTGAAATATGTATTCTTTTTTATTTTTATTCTAATCTGATTGAGTGAAACAAATCCTGGAAGAGTCTAGTCATGAGAAATAATCCAGGAACTCATTATCGAGGAATGTTCTGTGGACCATAGTGCAACTAAGCTAAGCTAAGTACGACTAGATTTTACAATGATTTCTAAAATTTTCGAAATTCCTATACTTAACTTCAAATGTTTTGTATTTTTTAAAAGATCACACCCACCTGTTTGCTTTCTGTTTTGCCTGTCTCTAGGACTAGACCTGTACCACACTGAGGATTTGCCAATGGGCCCGAAACAGCGCTGTCTACTATTGTTGCAGAGATGGAAAGGAAACATGGTTGTTTCAGCCGTGCAAATTCATCCATACATGCATAAAAAGTAATTTCTAGTTTGCTCTGTAAATATTTAGCATTCTGAACACTGGACAGTTGACCGTGATAATGAGGCGGTGCGACATCTCTGCGCATAGCGCAGAACGTTTAGCGGTTATGGGCCAAATGACGTGTCTGTCGTCTTCATTGTAAGGGATGAGGATTAGAATCAGCCTATCAAACCATTGACAGGTGGTGATTGTCAGATTGCTGATCGACTCGCTCACTTCAAATGTTTCCGTCGGTGTCAGGGGGGTGAAACATCTGATGAACAAGCTGGCAACCCCAAGGTAATCCACTCCAGACAAAATCAAGGAAACTGCATTACCGGCATTGAGTCACGTGATTCTTGCCGGGGCTTTCCATCTTTATGTAAACCTAAAAATGTCAAATATGGAGTCAAGATTCACAACACTGATATACATTAAAAATGAGTTTACAATATAAAGCAACACTATCAGTAGCAGTGATGATGTACGTGAAATGTATAGTGACTATTGTGGGAGATGTAAACGTTCAGGAGAATCTTTCATGAAGTGCTACAGGCAGGCCCTGAATTTGCTAAATTCCCCTATCTAGGCCAACAAATTTAATATAATTGAGCAAACTTAGCAAGTGACTAACTTATTTACACAGATTGCATAAATTGCATTAGTGTTTTCTCTATTATATCAGAATTGCAACACATCATGAATTTGGGATAAATCTATGTATATTTAAATGTAATACAATTTTTATATCATTGTCAGAGAAAGATGCTTAGAACATGTGATTATTTGTTGAAACTAAATGTTTGAACAAAGTGTTAGACTTTATTATTATGAAACTTGTTGCCAGCAAAACTGTTGGTAGACATATTATCACCCTTATCAGGGATACTTCATGAATATACGAGTACGTTCATGAAATAATTCTTCAATATTGGCCCCACTCCTTCAGTGTAATGTGTTCTGTGGTCGAGGCTGACCTTTACGAGGCGTCCAACACATGATCGGGCTTATAACCTTCGCCACTGGGGACATGATTTGCCAAAAATGTATCTTGTGAGTCGTATAGATGACAAAAAATTAGTGGTACATGAACTGATCAAAAACCAAAGACGACGTTGGTGTCGAGATTTATAGAACAATGCCAAAAAACGAGATATCTGTGAGTCTAGGTAACATAGTAACAATACTTGCGGCTGAACAAACTTCTATACAGGACTGCGCAAAAGATCTAATGACATGCTATCCAACCAAGTGTCGGTTTCTGAGCTACAGCACACCGGTGTAAAGAAGGTTACACAGAGTGAGCCCGAGGATCGAGCCATGTGCTGTAAACTAATTTCAGTGTTGTTGTTTCTCCACTTTTCAATATCATTCTAAGGCCCTGTAAGAAGCTCACTATAAGTTTCACTATTTCATTTCTGAATTTGATTATTTCTAGGATGTTTGAAAGCATTGTTGATGTACGACTAAAATAGAAGCATGGCGCACACTTGCATCTTCTTATTAAAAAGTACCTCTGAGCTTCTGGCAATGTTCACGATGTGCTGTAATGCGGGGATTTGCCATTATGGAAACCGCATTGCCTAAATGACATGCCATTATCGAACTTGACACGAGACATCGTTGCTTACAATTACAAACGCAATTCACCATTTTTCTCTAATGAGAAAAACCATGTATTTATACGAATATCGCTCCCTGTTATAGTTAAACTATTTGATTGCCTCTTGAATATGTATCGTCGACGAAGTAATGAAAAAGCATCTAGCTGTATGTTGAATAGGTAAATCGCAAATAAATTTGTTATTCCAGTAGAGTGCTACTTATGCTGAAATTGAATTATCGAAGCACTGGTTGTGTGCGGGTAGTGGCATAATACGATAATAAACATTATTACGTTTTAACCAGATCATGTTTCGCTACACGGGTGGAACGATTTTGATAAACACTATTTAGAGTACACAAATTATTAGCTACATATGAGGATGAAATTCATTGTTAGCTATCCTGTGCGAGGATTTCGGTGTTAGTTGTAGTTCGGAAATGTCGATTGCTGGTAGACGAGGTAAATGTTATGCTAAATTTTAATTCCAGTTTATTTTCGAAGTATTTCACTATATACTAGATTTACACGCCTGGGAGCGGCAAGGTATTTAGGAATATACAAGAGACGTGATAAAAGTAATAAATAAAAATATATTTTTGAGAGCAAACTTTGGCTGTTAATAAAATGAACTAAAATAAAACAAAACCTTTTCCGATTGGAAATATTGAAACCATAATGAAGCTCCTGCATCTCAAGTTTTCAAACGGAACCGTGTTATATCCTTTTTCCATTCTGCTGTCAAAGTATGACACGGTGGTAATTACACTCGCCATATTGGATTTGGAATGTCGTCAATTTGTTTATTGTGTTTCTCGCATCAAGTCGTTCCATTTAATACCCATATCATAAGAGCTACTATGAAAAATTTGATCGCCGTTTTGTGGCGGCTGCCATATTGTATTTAGCATGATACATAACATGATACATAACATTTGATACATAACCATATTATAGTGGTTACTATGAAATGATAAATCGCCATTTTTTAGCATCTGCCATTTATTGTGTTACCAAATAGAAGCTCGCTTTAACCCTAATTTAATCTTCAACGCCGTGGTCAAGGTCAAATCCAAGGTCACCAGTGGAAAATTATAAACCACAACTATATTACTTTTATCATACCCTCGGAATGTTCCCGAATATCTTGCCGCTCTGGGATTTATTGTTATATAGGTAAAACATTCATAATCACTGTGGACTTCTAAAGAAAAGCTAGTAAAATATTAGCAAAGGCTACATGATGGTGAATTGTAGAAAGGCAGTCTAGCAGCGACTTCCTATCTAGTGAAAGACCTGGAGGTTATCACTGCTTAGGGACGCAACAATCTGGTACAGTGTAGTGCTTCCAAAACAAAGTACTGCACCTTGACTAACAAGAAGCAATATAGTGCTTATCCGGTTTCGATGGATGGCCGAGTTATGCCAAGGATGAGCATTTCTGCTGGTCGGAGTCCAGATCACCGAGTAGATGATCTGGCATTGGCAGATGTCGTCAATAGCGGCAGCTGCTTGGAAAAAGCTTGGCTATTTAGGGTTTCTCTCCAAATGTCCTTACTGTGTAAAAGGTCCAAATAAGATCTAGCCGCGATTACAGCTCACTTGTTTAGGCTGTTGTCGCTTCAACTTCTTCTTCTTTAACTGACAGTCTTGGGATCGGTCAGACAGACCGGTCTAACTTCGGTTTCCCATCCTAACCGTGTCGTACACCCAGAACTGGTCGATACTTTATCCTTAGGATAACGAGATTGTGAAACAATTCTCATGAGAAGGCTTTTCACAGTTCCACTAATATACATACTTTATTGATCCTTTTGATCATTTGAAAAATGATGTAGGATATGTCATGGTTGATACATACATAAAATTTACACTTCACTAGGCATAGGAAAACGTACCCTTGGTATGTTTGTCGTATAGAAAAATGACACATGTACAACAACTAAAGCGTATTAGGGGCGACACAATAAAGTTAATATACGTTAATATACAGGGTGTTCCATAATTATTGCGACAAAATGATAGGTGTTGTAGAGGGCATCAAAATGAACAATTTTGCCTTATAAACCCCTGTTCGGAAATATGCCGTTTGGGCTGCAACAAAAAAAAAGATCAGTTTCTTGAAACAGCTTACCTACAGTAATTGCTCAAAGTGTCCTCCACCTTGCTCAATACACAGCTGTGCACGATTGTTCAATGATCGGCGAACTCTGTGGCATACCCCTGGTATGTCCTGAACATGTGCGGACGCGGCCATCATTCTTCCCAGTAGCTCTTGTTGGTTGGGAACAGGAGTTTCGTATACTAAAGCATTCAGATGGCCCCAGAGAAAATAATCCAGTGGGGTCAGGTCGGGTGACCTCGCAGGCCAAGGCACAGGGCCACCTCGACCTATCCACCTATTTGGAAATTTGTCGTCCAAATACTGCCGCACTTGTAAAGAAAAGTGGGCTGGAGCGCCATCGTGTTGAAACCACATGTTGGCTCTTATGTTCAGTGGCACATTTTCTAATAGTTCCGGTAGCACATGCTGTAAGAATCGACCATAAGCATGCCCATCCAAACGTGGTGGAAGCAAATATGGCCCGATGATATGCTCGTCCACAATGCCGTACCAGATGTTAATTGAAAACTGATGTTGGTCTCTATGGATGGCTATGGCATGAGGGTTTTCTTCATCCCAAATGTGACCGTTACGGCTATTAAAATAACCGTCCTTTGTAAAACAGGACTCGTCAGTGAACAAAACGTAGCGACCAAAGTTTGGTTGCCTCAACTCCATGAATCCTTGCAAAAATGACGTGATGCGGATGAGGACGTTCTGGAAACCGTTGGGCGTAGATTCGCGAGGCTCGTCTTCCGTTACCACCAGCTTCTTCGTAAATTAAATGCATATCCGCAAGTTCCGCATACGAATAACGCATTTTAACACTAAGGTACTGTTATTTACTATCTAGTTTGACGCACCACTCAGATAAATTAAATGAATCGGTGTGGAGAATTTACGATAACAAAAATGTAAACACAGCAGGCTTTTTTTACAAACCGGCGAGACCATGAAATGTGCTAGACGAACATTTTGCAGCTGGTGAATTTTTTGTTTCTCCTATGAGCTCTTAAGGTAAAATTAGCGGTAGTGCTCAAACGGCATATTTACGAACAGGGGTTTATAAGGCAAAATTGCATATTTTTATGCCCTCTACAACCCCTATCATTTTGTCGCAATAATTATGGAACACCCTGTATATAGTATAAAAGGAAAACATCACATAAAATATATTGGTATCCAATTTTAGCATAGAAAATAGTCAGCGAGAGTTGTAGGTTACTTTTCAACAAGACATCTCTTCAGATGAACCTTGAGAAGGCTAATGTTGGGAGTTCTCCTGAAGGTCGAAGATTTTTGGGCGATAATTATCCATATCTGTATTGAGACCTTTCTTGAAAACTGGAATGATCGGTACAAGTTTCAGATACTCTGTAAATTTTCCTTGACAAATGGAAACTCAGGTATTTTAAAAATCGTTTGTTTAAGCTCCTCACATTGTTATCAAAAAGCTGTAAGTAGGAAAACAATTTTTCTCAATGCGTTACATCTTTAGTTTCAACTGTCTACCAGTCTACCTATCACTCGTTACAAAATAAACCGTGTTAATTGGCCTAAACCATTTCGAAGCGAAAGGACAGTACTGCCAGTTTCGGCGGTGATATTTCTAGTATCTCTAGAAAATAAGGAATTACTGCTTTACGGGAACTAATTAACACAGCAATAAATCCGAAAAAATGAGAAACCGCATTTTTTGCCGTGGTCCGCTGTTCTATAAATTTTCCACGAAAACTGAACGTCTCTAGAAGAATAGGGTGGTAGTATATCATAAAGTGCACACAATATGACCGCAGAGCAATTGTTATTTTTACAATGGAATAACGGGCATATGCCTGCTAGATTAAGTTATTGCGGGAGAGCGTCAAAAATTATTTATGAGAGCTGAGTCTATAATAATGGTTATACCGTGGGGTAACTCAATGCATTGTTGCCAAAGTTCATAACCATAAAGAGTAGTCGCATTGAATTAGAAAATACTGATTAATTACGGAATGAAAATTAAGTTTCAATTGAAATGTGACTGATTGGATGTTCCCTAATTATATATTAGGACGTTGTAGCTTAATAGTCCGTACACGTGAGATACTTTGTCATGTGTCGACATCTTTCGACACGTTTACTCACAACAAAGCAACGGTACATTTAGATTTCTCTTTGCATGGAATATGAACCCTGCGATGTCCTACCTGTCTATTTGGGAGAATAGGTAAATGAAAATCCTCCAAGTGATCAAAATCCCTGATGTCCAAATTTGCTAAAAATTTCATTGTAGAATATAGAATAATTATGAACTTCATTTTATGATTAGAAATCTTATTGTTATAAAAACCTATTATTAGATAAATTGCAATTTCTTGAACATCCTACTCCAAGCATTTCCAGATCAAGCACCAGTACTAACATTCGCTGAAATACGTCACTTTATGTCGGAATTGGCCTAATTAATGTCATTTTAACACTACCTGCCTTCTTTATTCAGCTAAGCTACAAAATAGTAGTAAGAGTGGCTATAACAGAATTTGAATGAACGCTTAGTACCATTTGAATAGAAATGTTGACACCATTGAAGTTTTGAAAACTGATACTTATAGATCAGGCTAACTAGATATGAATCGATCATGTTCTAGAAAAAAATGTATAGACGGATAATATAATCAAGGGTAAATCAAATGGTCTCGAGAGGTAACTTTGTAGGGTGACTTTTTCAGTAAACGTCTTTAGAAACTGAGGTATGCGTATAAGTGGTCTGCATAAGACTTGTAGAGGACGAAAAGGTCTTTAAAATGAAACGTGGGTTGGGAGAGCCCGATTGTCAATTGTTTGAAGTATGATATAATTTTCAGCTATACTTATTTACTTTGGCTGTGGCAGTCGCTGAGGTTAGACGTGTTTTCAAGAGCTCGGCGATTTTCGTTTGTTAAAAGAAATAGATCAAAGAATTTGATTCAAATTTTGTGTAAATGAAAAAAAGTCTAACAAAGTGTCTTAAACGTTAACAAGGCGTATGATGAGTCTGCTATGGATGTTTGCGAGTGGTATAAGGGTTTCCAAGGTGGCTGTGAAGACGTTGAAGACAGGGACGCCAGAGCACATCAGCAACCGATGAAAACGTGGAAAAAGTGAAACAAATGACTAACCGATCGCCGAATCGCAATCAGATAAGTCGCCGATGATGCTGGCTTATCGATTAGCAAATTTTTTTATATGTTTAAATTTTCCACCAAAAACAATGAAATGGCTATCTGTAACATTTTCCTATTTCCAAAAACAAGGATGGCCTCAAAGGGCCGTCGCTTTACAAGCATAGATGAAAAGCTCATTGCTGGAACAGCTAAATGCGATCCCAAAGATTGAGTTTGAGAACTAGTTTGAGGACCGGAAGAAGCACGGGCACAACTTCATACTAATATCTAAGGGGGACTATTTTGAAGGTTAAAACATTAATGTAGATAAAAAGCTTCATCATTTTCTGAACACTTCGCCAACATGCGAGAGCGGCTACGTTGCTAGGCAGCTCATGAAAAATGACCATTAAGCTTAACAAGTTTAGTGGAAGTTATGAATTGTGTCAAACAATGTAAAGCATTTTTGAGGAGATTTTTTACTGTTTTGTACCTTTTTGGTTGGTGAAACAGACTTTTAAACTAACCATTTATGCAATAAAAAATTAACTGCTACTGCGAGTTGAATATGTAAGATCTTATTTCAGAGATATCTTCAAGTTTTATACCTTTCATCTGAATCAGTTTTGCCGAAAACTCATAGTCTCTTGAAAACTCGGAACTTTGGCGCATAAAAAAAGGTTTTCTTGTATTTCTACATAGACGAAACAGATTCTTATTTAACCTCCAGAATATACTCCTGTCTACATTTTCTGTGGCAAAATTTGGCAACGCTGTTTACGAGGTGCCAACGACACGTATGCTAACAAGCGAACTATTCTTTCTTGAAGTGGGACATTTGGGTTGTTTCAAGTGTCAGCTATGATAGAGTGCGTTTTTAATACATGGTATTAGGCGTACCCTCACACCGCACAATCCACATTTTTTCTAAATGGGTGAACCCATCTGCAGTGTAGGGGATGAACGGATTCGTTTAAACATATGAACTGCAAACGGATTTCAAGATCGATTGTTAATTTTGTGATGGTAATTCAACTAGGATTGTAATAAAAATAAAATAATAGCAATAATAATATTAAATACTAAAAGATCATTAGTACTGTTAGGCCCATGCGGAATGAGGCGTCAGCGATAGGCGATGTATGGGTGAAGGTCGGAGCAAGGAGGCATTTTAATCATTAAGATTTTGGAGGTTACGCTGGTAGCAATGTTTTTGATCGGAAGATCTTTTTGGGTGTAAACACGTCAGAGTTATTTAATATATTCGGGCTGTGAGCTAATTATTTGGCGTTATAGTACGTAATGCTGACAGCTTATTGCAGGTAACACTACGCAGTATGCAATATGAACACACCCAAGTTAAAGAGAGAGTTGTAGGGATGATGAAAATCTTGAAGCAAAATTGTAAAAACACATGGAAAAAGAGAGAGAAAATATGTGGTTGGAAAAGATGGCCAGTTCGGCATATATATGAAAGAAGGTATCGATAGGAGTAGATACTGGTGCACTCTGGGCGCCCCCCACCACTTCCACTTTTTGGCCACGCCCACCACATCCACCGCGTGCTCTGATTGGCGGATCAAACGGCGGGAAATTTGAACGGGGTTGATGGTATATGTTGATTGGCGGGAACCGCTAGATCCACCGCGTGCTCTGATTGGTGGATCAGACGGCGGGAAGTTTGAACGGGTTGATGGTATATGTTGATTGGCGGGCCCCGTTAGATGGCGCACCCGACCGGAAGTGATTCAGACAGCCGACGATAGTAAGGTGTAGTATAACGTCTATGCGTAAGCGATGTGACTCATTTCATGTTTTGCGGTAAATATTTGCATATAGATCGATAAAAGCCCATGAATAATGATATTTATAGATGCAATTCTGCTGATTCAGTTTAAATGGAAAAACGTATAAAATTCGCGGGAAACAATGCGTATAGGATGATCTCAATAATCAACACGTCATATTCAGTGTGCATATAAAAATGGAATTGCTCATATATGTGGTGCATACAGTTAATGTTAGTTAATTTTTAACATTGATACAATATTGAAAACATAGTACAGTCTATATTGTGTATCTAATAAATTCAACAAGGCAATCACCTACGTCGCAAATGAGGTTAGGTTCAGGGCAGGTGTTGTCGTAGCGGTGATATGCAAGAAGTACCGGGCGGGGCTGTTAAGCATGGGTGAATGGGCAGGAAGCGCAGGCTGTCAACGAGTTAATACTGACCAACGATAACAGCGGTGACCTTGAAACACTGTGGTCAGTTAAAAAGTGGTGGGGGTAAAATCGAGATTATAAATACCTATGAATCACCGCAAATTATCTTGTCAGTTATCTGCAGCGAACAGACGTGCTCAGTTCAGATTTAGTCGCTAGTTAACGTTTTAGTTTTTAAAAAATGGAAAAATTCTTCATCGTTAAGGATTCTACTAAGAAGATTAAAAAATTTAATCTATATGGGCGAGAAGTGGAATTTAAAATACGACCCCAGTAGATACTGGTGCACTCTGGGCGCCCCCCACCACTTCCACTTTTTGGCCACGCCCACCACATCCACCGCGTGCTCTGATTGGCGGATCAAACGGCGGGAAATTTGAACGGGGTTGATGGTATATGTTGATTGGCGGGAACCGCTAGATCCACCGCGTGCTCTGATTGGTGGATCAGACGGCGGGAAGTTTGAACGGGTTGATGGTATATGTTGATTGGCGGGCCCCGTTAGATGGCGCACCCGACCGGAAGTGATTCAGACAGCCGACGATAGTAAGGTGTAGTATAACGTCTATGCGTAAGCGATGTGACTCATTTCATGTTTTGCGGTAAATATTTGCAGATAGATCGATAAAAGCCCATGAATAATGATATTTATAGATGCAATTCTGCTGATTCAGTTTAAATGGAAAAACGTATAAAATTCGCGGGAAACAATGCGTATAGGATGATCTCAATAATCAACACGTCATATTCAGTGTGCATATAAAAATGGAATTGCTCATATATGTGGTGCATACAGTTAATGTTAGTTAATTTTTAACATTGATACAATATTGAAAACATAGTACAGTCTATATTGTGTATCTAATAAATTCAACAAGGCAATCACCTACGTCGCAAATGAGGTTAGGTTCAGGGCAGGTGTTGTCGTAGCGGTGATATGCAAGAAGTACCGGGCGGGGCTGTTAAGCATGGGTGAATGGGCAGGAAGCGCAGGCTGTCAACGAGTTAATACTGACCAACGATAACAGCGGTGACCTTGAAACACTGTGGTCAGTTAAAAAGTGGTGGGGGTAAAATCGAGATTATAAATACCTATGAATCACCGCAAATTATCTTGTCAGTTATCTGCAGCGAACAGACGTGCTCAGTTCAGATTTAGTCGCTAGTTAACGTTTTAGTTTTTAAAAAATGGAAAAATTCTTCATCGTTAAGGATTCTACTAAGAAGATTAAAAAATTTAATCTATATGGGCGAGAAGTGGAATTTAAAATACGACCTATCCCTAAAGACGTCGAACCTGTGGGATGGATCAAAGACGCTCTGGAGGAAATAGTAGCCAAAGGAACTGAACATCTCCAGCCCAGTGATCAAGTTGGATTCACTTTCTGTTCCAAAGACTTTACCCGCGGTCAAGGATGGATAGCTTTTAAATTGTTTTCCGACGTTTCAACTGAGGACATATGGGAGAAGATATCTTCCATCTATCAGTCAAATTCTGTGGGGTTGAATACCGAGACTTTTTGCTTGGGTATTACGTCCGTAAGGTTGCCTGCTGGTCGTGGTAGAGCTCAGAATTTCAATACCTTTGATGAGGAATGCGCCAAAAGAAAAGGCATTATCACCGTTAAAAACACCGATAATTTGTGTCTCCCACGAGCCCTTGTCATCGCCATGGCCCATTTGAACAAAGACAAAGATTATAGCAGAATCCGCCGTGATCGAGGAAAAATACAAGGACAAAGAGCTGTACAACTTGTGGAAAAGGCTGATATTGTTATCCCTGAGGAGGGGTGTGGAATACCTGAACTTCAAAAGCTACAACGATATCTGCAAAACTACAAAATTGTTGTATACAAGTTTGGGTGCAAAGGTCGTGACGTCATTTTTGAAGGCGTGTCCGCTGGTCCGACGCTTAACCTAATATATCACGAGGGGCACTACAGCGTCATAACATCCCTCACTGCTGCCTTTTGCTGCAGCTTTTTTTGTGAGAACTGCCACATTCCGTATAATACTAAACAAATTCATAGATGTGATAAACAATGTTATGCTTATAAAAGATCTCCGGCCTGCCTGAAAACGAAGCACATCAAATGCAAAGAATGTAATAGAAGCTTTTATGGACAAGAATGTTTTAACGCTCATTTACCATCGGTCTGTTCTAAAATTAAAAGATGTGTAGACTGTTTTAAAGTTCACAACGGTAATGATCACATCTGCGGATATATACTTTGTAAAACATGTTATAAAAATCAACCAATTGAACATATGTGCTATATACAGCCTGACAGAAGTATTCCTAAATCAAATGATGTCTTATTAATATTTTACGATTTGGAAATCCGTCAGGAGAAGGAATTACCCAATGGATCTTTACTGCATGAGCCAAATCTATGTGTATTCAAACAATGTTGTGAATCATGTACCGATAATCCTATATGCAAGAAATGTGGCCTTCGAATACAGATTCTTCGATGTCAAGACGTCATTTCTCCATTTATGCATCATATTCTGACACTTCGTAAAAAATTCAAGAAAGTCATTGTACTGGCGCATAATGGTGGAGGATTTGATCATCAGTTTCTACTTCGTTACATTTTAGAGAAGACTAGTCTGTACCCGAATGTAATTATGAGAGGAACAAAATTAATATTGATGGAGGTAGGAAATGTAAAATTTCTGGATTCTCTCAATTATTTTCCTATGCCTCTAACTGCTCTACCCAAGGCGTTTGATTTGAAAGAGCTAAAGAAAGGATACTTTCCACATTTATTCAACACTTTGGCTCATCAGAATTATGTAGGGCCAATTCCAGCGCTCGACTTCTACGATCCCGACCATTTAAAGGAAGACGCTCGGGAAAAATTATTAAAATGGCATGGCGAAAGACAAGCGGAGGGATACGTTTTTGATTTTCAGAAAGAAATCGTTGAATACTGTATCTCCGATGTGGAAATATTGACACAGGCGTGTCTCAAATTTCGAGACCTGATGAAAACCGAAACCACAGTCGATCCCTTCCAGGAAAGCACCACTATTGCATCATGCTGTAACAAAGTCTTTAGACGCAATTTTTTAAAACCTGAGACGATCGGGGTAATTCCAAAAGGGGGCTATAGATGGCGTGAAAATCAGTCAAAAATTGCCATCCAATGGCTGTTGTGGGAGGAACATCAAAGAGGAATCAAAATTCAACACGCCGCTAAGGGTATAGAAACCATTGTTAAGGGACATAAAGTAGACGGTTTTTGTAGCGACACAAATCAAGTGTTTGAATTCCAAGGATGCTATTTTCACGGTTGCCCTCGATGTTTCAAATACAAAAGAAGCAATCCTCTGCATAATGATCCGTTGAATACATTGGAAAGTCGATACGAACAATCAGTTAGCAAAGTAGAGAGACTCCGAAGCCTTGGACTAGAAGTAATTGAGATATGGGAATGTCAATTTCGAGGAATGCTAAACGATGAAATTAGAGCCTTCACAGAAGCACATCCATTGATAATCAATTTACCGATTAACCCCAGAGACGCTCTCTACGGGGGACGTACAGAAAATATCGTTGAATACTACAAGATCAAAACAAATGAATGCATAAAATATGTCGATATATGTTCCCTGTACCCCTTCATCTGTAAATATGGAAAATTTCCGGTGGGTCATCCAAAAAAAATTTACGTAGGCGAAGAATGTGTTACAGCCTCTCTGTCGCAGATGTCAGGACTTATTAAATGCCAGATTCTACCGAACCAGAACTTATATCACCCCGTTTTACCGTCAAAAATGAACAACAAATTGATGTTTGTTAACTGTCAAAAATGTGGTGAAGATTTCGTTCGAGAAGAGTGTCAGCATTCTATTCAAGAAAGAAGCCTAAAAGGAACTTGGGTGATAGAAGAGGTGCTCAAAGCTATTGAAAAAGGTTACCAGATTATAGAGACTTACGAAATATGGGAATACGATACAATTCAGCTCAGTAAAGACCAAGAGGGGTTATTTAGCGGAATGATGAACAAGTTTCTACAAATAAAACAACAAGCTTCAGGATGGCCCAAACATTGCTTAACGGATGAAGAAAAAAACCGTTATATTGATGCATTTTTGGATAGAGAAGACATAAAGCTGGAATTTTCAAAAATTATAGAGAACCCCTGTTTGAGATCGTTAGCTAAACTTATGCTGAATTCCTTTTGGGGTAAATTTGCTCAAAAAGAAAACCAAAACAAAACCTCAATAGTCAGAGACTGTGGTGAATTCTTTGATATGCTGACTAATCCTTCTATTCATGTAAATACAGTTCTCCCGGTAAACGAAGAAACCCTTCTCATAACTTGGGAATTTAGAGAAGAGGCCTATGACGTTTCTTCAACGGTTAACGTTGTATTGGCTTCATATGTCACGGCCCTAGCTAGACTAAAATTATATTCATTCTTGGAGAAAGTGGAAGAAAGGGCAGTTTACGTAGATACAGATTCATGTATTTATATCTCTCGTAAGGGATTAGACGACATATCTACAGGCGACTTCATAGGTGATATGACCGATGAGCTCAATGGGGGTTTCATATCAGAGTTTGTTTCTGGAGGACCTAAGAACTACGCCTACAAATATACTACTTTGTCTGGAGAGGAACAGATCGTATGTAAAGTAAAAGGCATATCACTCAACTACAAGGCATCCCAAGTAGTCAATTTTGAGAAAATAAAAGACATGGTGCTGAAGAAATCTGATCCTGTTTCTGTACTTTCTCGACAGCTACGACGTACAAGAGAGCATGCAGTAGTAACAGTCGAGTTTCCTAAGGTATACAAGATAACTTCAATGAAAAGGAAATTCTATGAAGATCATACCTCTGTACCATTTGGATTTAAGAAAATAAAGTATTGATTTATTAATGTATGTAAATATTTTTTAATAAACATGTAAAATAAAATGTATGCAAATGATTTTTTGTTTTTTATTTCCCGCCTAATTGAAAAATATTTTTGCACCCGAAATTGTTCAGCCTTTTTACTCCATATAAAATATTTAAAAGTATGCATTGTTATTATTAAACGCCTGCAGTAATATACACCAAAAAAATTGAGAAGCAGTGTAACCATGTGGAACTTTGTATAATCACAAAAAAACATATCTTGGAAAATAAAAAATACAGCAGATTCATAAGCAGTGTAGAGAGGAAACTACGTAAAAGTAATCGATTATTACTAATAAAATAGAGTTTTGAATTCCTATTTTTACAATAATAATCATTTTACTATCTTACGTGTTGGGCACTGCACTGCACGGGTACCAACACTGTACTGCACGGGCACGAAAAATTGAGAAGCATGATAACCATGTAGAACTTCGTATCACTACGTAAATGGTTATTACGAAAAGTAGAAATAAAAACTATATTTTCGATAATAGCTATACTATTTTTTATGAGCACCGAAAAAATTGAGAAGCACGATAACCTCATAGAACTTCGAAACAGCACCAGAGACAACCGAAGGCTACAGAAAAAAACACATACTGAAAAGGCATAACATCTATCAGCGCTGGTATCCGATAATACTGTTTCCTTTGACATTCGTTGGGATATGAAAACACATATTTGCTTCCCACCGTTATAACGGAAATAATAGTTACTGCAAAAGCAGTTTCACGATAAGACCATACATTAATCTACAAAGTTGATAATAAAACATATGTACTATTAAAATGCAGATATTTTTAAAATTATACAATTAAAAAATCAAAATAATATATTATAAATGGTAGGGGATACAGGGTAAACACCGAAATATACTTAATTTAGAATAGTTACTTATAATCTCCTCAGTTCTTTGGTCAGCCGTATCGACAATTTACCGGTGGGTCCTCTATTTTTGTGCATGTAAAAGGTTAGACTATGGCGCTAGCAAAAAAAAACAAAATGCAACAAAGTAGAGTCACTTAATATTCTTGTTGAAATTACGGATAGAATATGGTAGAAAGTAACAATCAGATATTGTAGAAGCCATGTATTTGTTTAATTGTTGAGGAAAAAGTATTTTTCATACGCTGACCATGTTTATGTCCGCTTGGTACGCGACCAGATCTTTTCCAAACCTTTGCCCGTAGGGTTCATGAGCCTACGACCAAATGTGTCGTCGAAGGGGCATTTTTGGCCAAATTCGGTCGAAACCGATGCTGCGTTCGTACCCTAGAGCCTACGAACAGTGACTCAAACTTAATTTTAATTGATATGCAAAGATCTGGCTAGAATGCTTGAGCTAGTGATTATATGCAATTTATCGGTGACGAGCTTTCCTCTAGCATATCTTGATTTATTCAAGCGAATCAATGAGAAACTAGTGAATAAAATTACCTGACAGCCATAGTACAAGTTGGTATATCTACACCTTCTCTTACATTTGGCGCCACTAAAATGTTAATCTCCTTGTTTCTAAAAACGATCAAGTACTTATCTGTTCTTCTTATTAATCGGAAGTGATTCTACGGTGCTATTAAAAGAGTTTCCGTTATATCCCACAACGAAATCCGGCTTTATATGTCTGAACTCTGGTACATGTTCACTCAAATCTTTCAGTACATGGTGCAATATTTTTGGCAGTTGATCTTTCCTTCGTGAATATTAAACCACAAATGTCTTCGTTTGAAGATGAACTGTTGAAAAGTGTTACGTTCATATTAGTATTAATATTTATGACATTTACTTTTTTAAAATAGTTAAATACTACGATAAACTGGGAATGTGGGATGAAGCAGAAATGTTTCTGTAACCCAATTTAGGTATGTATAGCAAGTCTTACGCAAGACAATAATAAAAACAGATAGAATTCGAGGGCGATTCTTGGAAGAAAAATTCATAGTATTTCTAAGGCAACACCGACCGGAGTGCTATAATTTTAGCATACATTTACAGGTTATAGGTCTAATGATAAATAGAAAGTGATTAAAATTTTAACTTCAATTTTCGTAAAATAGCTGAGATATGCCATCTTGCAGTAGCCTGAAATGAAATACCCGACAGGTTACCCATCACCTGATAGTCTGTGGTTCTCGCCGCTAGATGACGCTACATACAAACGTCATCTGTCAAACGTTATGTGTATCATTGATAAGTGTGAGTTGTGTCTCTAAGCGCTAGATGGTGTCGATGTCGCACTGGTGTCGTAGAGTGACCCACATACAGGGGTCGATAGAAATTTTTGGGGCCCTACCGACGGGTCGATGAACCGACGGTATAACGTCAGATCGAAATAAGCTCCATTCACATGGGAGGTGTGTGTGGAATTGCTCGTGGGAGACACGGACCTTGTCGTATATAGCAAGACGTGTCCTAAAATGGTGATACCCATTGGTCGCTCAGCCATACAGGTCGGTCAGACAGAAGTTTTTGGGACCGGGGTGCTCTGATTGGTGGATCAGACGGCGGGAAATTTGAACGGTGTTGATGGTATAGCTGAATGGTGGACGGCGGGGTCGGGTGCGTTGGTAATCACCTATGTCGCAAATGAGGTTAGATAGATAGTCGTTCAGTGAAGGTGTTGTCGTAGCGGTGATATGCAAGAAGTACTGCTCGCGGGGGTGTCAACGAGTTAATATTGGCCAACGATAACAGCGGTGACCCTGGATCACTGTTGTCACACGGTTGCAAAAGATGACAGGTTATCTCTTAATTTTCGTAAACAACGATTTTTCTAAAGTGGTAAAAACAGGTCGAAATTTTAAATACCTATGAATCACCGCAAATTATCTTGTCAGTTATCTGCTGCGAACAAAACATGCTCAGCTCAGACTTATCTAAAAAGTGGTGGGAAAATCGATATTATAAAAATATTTATGAATCACCGCAAATTCTCTTAGACGTGCTCTTATCAGTTCAGACTTAGTTAAAACTGGTGGGTAAAATCGAGATTATAAATACCTATGAATCACCGCAAATTACCTTGTCAGTTATCTGCAGTGAACAGACGTGCTCAGTTCAGACTTAGCAATTCCCAACGCTCCTCCGTGGCCATTCCCCTTACCCTCTCGCGAGTGCGCGCATGCGCATGCGGCTCGTTCTGGTCTATAGACATATGATCGCTAATGATCTTGAACAAAGATGTCCTGATACACGAACCGCCAGAGGTACATCAGAAGTAATGTTAGTATTGTGTGTGCGTGTTTTTTGAACACGCTAAGTCGTGATGTACATCACGTGACGTACGTCACGTGACCTACGTGACGTGCGTGTGACAGGTGACGTACGTGTGACAGGTGACGTACGTGTGACAGGTGACGTGCGTCACGTGGCACGTGACGTGCGTCACGTGACACTTGACGCACGTGGCGTAGATACTGGTGCACTCTGGGCGCCCCCCACCACTTCCACTTTTTGGCCACGCCCACCACATCCACCGCGTGCTCTGATTGGCGGATCAAACGGCGGGAAATTTGAACGGGGTTGATGGTATATGTTGATTGGCGGGAACCGCTAGATCCACCGCGTGCTCTGATTGGCGGATCAAACGGCGGGAAATTTGAACGGGGTTGATGGTATATGTTGATTGGCGGGAACCGCTAGATCCACCGCGTGCTCTGATTGGTGGATCAGACGGCGGAAGTTTGAACGGGTTGATGGTATATGTTGATTGGCGGGCCCCGTTAGATAGCGCACCCGACCGGAAGTGATTCAGACAGCCGACGATAGTAAGGTGTAGTATAACGTCTATGCGTAAGCGATGTGATTCATTTCATGTTTTGCGGTAAATATTTGCATATAGATCGATAAAAGCCCATGAATAATGATATTTATAGATGCAATTCTGCTGATTCAGTTTAAATGGAAAAACGTATAAAATTCGCGGGAAACAATGCGTATAGGATGATCTCAATAATCAACACGTCATATTCAGTGTGCATATAAAAATGGAATTGCTCATATATGTGGTGCATACAGTTAATGTTAGTTAATTTTTAACATTGATACAATATTGAAAACATAGTACAGTCTATATTGTGTATCTAATAAATTCAACAAGGCAATCACCTACGTCGCAAATGAGGTTAGGTTCAGGGCAGGTGTTGTCGTAGCGGTGATATGCAAGAAGTACCGGGCGGGGCTGTTAAGCATGGGTGAATGGGCAGGAAGCGCAGGCTGTCAACGAGTTAATACTGACCAACGATAACAGCGGTGACCTTGAAACACTGTGGTCAGTTAAAAAGTGGTGGGGGTAAAATCGAGATTATAATACCTATGAATCACCGCAAATTATCTTGTCAGTTATCTGCAGCGAACAGACGTGCTCAGTTCAGATTTAGTCGCTAGTTAACGTTTTAGTTTTTAAAAATGGAAAAATTCTTCATCGTTAAGGATTCTACTAAGAAGATTAAAAATTTAATCTATATGGGCGAGAAGTGGAATTTAAAATACGACCTATCCCTAAAGACGTCGAACCTGTGGGATGGATCAAAGACGCTCTGGAGGAAATAGTAGCCAAAGGAACTGAACATCTCCAGCCCAGTGATCAAGTTGGATTCACTTTCTGTTCCAAAGACTTTGCCCGCGGTCAAGGATGGATAGCTTTTAAATTGTTTTCCGACGTTTCAACTGAGGACATATGGGAGAAGATATCTTCCATCTATCAGTCAAATTCTGTGGGGTTGAATACCGAGACTTTTTGCTTGGGTATTACGTCCGTAAGGTTGCCTGCTGGTCGTGGTAGAGCTCAGAATTTCAATACCTTTGATGAGGAATGCGCCAAAAGAAAAGGCATTATCACCGTTAAAAACACCGATAATTTGTGTCTCCCACGAGCCCTTGTCATCGCCATGGCCCATTTGAACAAAGACAAAGATTATAGCAGAATCCGCCGTGATCGAGGAAAAATACAAGGACAAAGAGCTGTACAACTTGTGGAAAAGGCTGATATTGTTATCCCTGAGGAGGGGTGTGGAATACCTGAACTTCAAAAGCTACAACGATATCTGCAAAACTACAAAATTGTTGTATACAAGTTTGGGTGCAAAGGTCGTGACGTCATTTTTGAAGGCGTGTCCGCTGGTTCGACGCTTAACCTAATATATCACGAGGGGCACTACAGCGTCATAACATCCCTCACTGCTGCCTTTTGCTGCAGCTTTTTTTGTGAGAACTGCCACATTCCGTATAATACTAAACAAATTCATAGATGTGATAAACAATGTTATGCTTGTAAAAGATCTCCGGCCTGCCTGAAACGAAGCACATCAAATGCAAAGAATGTAATAGAAGCTTTTATGGACAAGAATGTTTTAACGCTCATTTACCATCGGTCTGTTCTAAAATTAAAAGATGTGTAGACTGTTTTAAAGTTCACAACGGTAATGATCACATCTGCGGATATATACTTTGTAAAACATGTTATAAAAATCAACCAATTGAACATATGTGCTATATACAGCCTAACAGAAGTATTCCTAAATCAAATGATGTCTTATTAATATTTTACGATTTGGAAACCCGTCAGGAGAAGGAATTACCCAATGGATCTTTACTGCATGAGCCAAATCTATGTGTATTCAAACAATGTTGTGAATCATGTACCGATAATCCTATATGCAAGAAATGTGGCCTTCGAATACAGATTCTTCGATGTCAAGACGTCATTTCTCCATTTATGCATCATATTCTGACACTTCGTAAAAAATTCAAGAAAGTCATTGTACTGGCGCATAATGGTGGAGGATTTGATCATCAGTTTCTACTTCGTTACATTTTAGAGAAGACTAGTCTGTACCCGAATGTAACTATGAGAGGAACAAAATTAATATTGATGGAGGTAGGAAATGTAAAATTTCTGGATTCTCTCAATTATTTTCCTATGCCTCTAACTGCTCTACCCAAGGCGTTTGATTTGAAAGAGCTAAAGAAAGGATACTTTCCACATTTATTCAACACTTTGGCTCATCAGAATTATGTAGGGCCAATTCCAGCGCTCGACTTCTACGATCCCGACCATTTAAAGGAAGACGCTCGGGAAAAATTATTAAAATGGCATGGCGAAAGACAAGCGGAGGGATACGTTTTTGATTTTCAGAAGAAATCGTTGAATACTGTATCTCCGATGTGGAAATATTGACACAGGCGTGTCTCAAATTTCGAGACCTGATGAAAACCGAAACCACAGTCGATCCCTTCCAGGAAAGCACCACTATTGCATCATGCTGTAACAAAGTCTTTAGACGCAATTTTTTAAAACCTGAGACGATCGGGTAATTCCAAAAGGGGGCTATAGATGGCGTGAAAATCAGTCAAAAATTGCCATCCAATGGCTGTTGTGGGAGGAACATCAAAGAGGAATCAAAATTCAACACGCCGCTAAGGGTATAGAAACCATTGTTAAGGGACATAAAGTAGACGGTTTTTGTAGCGACACAAATCAAGTGTTTGAATTCCAAGGATGCTATTTTCACGGTTGCCCTCGATGTTTCAAATACAAAAGAAGCAATCCTCTGCATAATGATCCGTTGAATACATTGGAAAGTCGATACGAACAATCAGTTAGCAAAGTAGAGAGACTCCGAAGCCTTGGACTAGAAGTAATTGAGATATGGGAATGTCAATTTCGAGGAATGCTAAACGATGAAATTAGAGCCTTCACAGAAGCACATCCATTGATAATCAATTTACCGATTAACCCCAGAGACGCTCTCTACGGGGGACGTACAGAAAATATCGTTGAATACTACAAGATCAAAACAAATGAATGCATAAAATATGTCGATATATGTTCCCTGTACCCCTTCATCTGTAAATATGGAAAATTTCCGGTGGGTCATCCAAAAAAAATTTACGTAGGTGAAGAATGTGTTACAGCCTCTCTGTCGCAGATGTCAGGACTTATTAAATGCCAGATTCTACCGAACCAGAACTTATATCACCCCGTTTTACCGTCAAAAATGAACAACAAATTGATGTTTGTTAACTGTCAAAAATGTGGTGAAGATTTCGTTCGAGAAGAGTGTCAGCATTCTATTCAAGAAAGAAGCCTAAAAGGAACTTGGGTGATAGAAGAGGTGCTCAAAGCTATTGAAAAAGGTTACCAGATTATAGAGACTTACGAAATATGGGAATACGATACAATTCAGCTCAGTAAAGACCAAGAGGGGTTATTTAGCGGAATGATGAACAAGTTTCTACAAATAAAACAACAAGCTTCAGGATGGCCCAAACATTGCTTAACGGATGAAGAAAAAAACCGTTATATTGATGCATTTTTGGATAGAGAAGACATAAAGCTGGAATTTTCAAAAATTATAGAGAACCCCTGTTTGAGATCGTTAGCTAAACTTATGCTGAATTCCTTTTGGGGTAAATTTGCTCAAAAAGAAAACCAAAACAAAACCTCAATAGTCAGAGACTGTGGTGAATTCTTTGATATGCTGACTAATCCTTCTATTCATGTAAATACAGTTCTCCCGGTAAACGAAGAAACCCTTCTCATAACTTGGGAATTTAGAGAAGAGGCCTATGACGTTTCTTCAACGGTTAACGTTGTATTGGCTTCATATGTCACGGCCCTAGCTAGACTAAAATTATATTCATTCTTGGAGAAAGTGGAAGAAAGGGCAGTTTACGTAGATACAGATTCATGTATTTATATCTCTCGTAAGGGATTAGACGACATATCTACAGGAGACTTCATAGGTGATATGACCGATGAGCTCAATGGGGGTTTCATATCAGAGTTTGTTTCTGGAGGACCTAAGAACTACGCCTACAAATATACTACTTTGTCTGGAGAGGAACAGATCGTATGTAAAGTAAAAGGCATATCACTCAACTACAAGGCATCCCAAGTAGTCAATTTTGAGAAAATAAAAGACATGGTGCTGAAGAAATCTGATCCTGTTTCTGTACTTTCTCGACAGCTACGACGTACAAGAGAGCATGCAGTAGTAACAGTCGAGTTTCCTAAGGTATACAAGATAACTTCAATGAAAAGGAAATTCTATGAAGATCATACCTCTGTACCATTTGGATTTAAGAAAATAAAGTATTGATTTATTAATGTATGTAAATATTTTTTAATAAACATGTAAAATAAAATGTATGCAAATGATTTTTTGTTTTTTATTTCCCGCCTAATTGAAAAATATTTTTGCACCCGAAATTGTTCAGCCTTTTTACTCCATATAAAATATTTAAAAGTATGCATTGTTATTATTAAACGCCTGCAGTAATATACACCAAAAAAATTGAGAAGCAGTGTAACCATGTGGAACTTTGTATAATCACAAAAAAACATATCTTGGAAAATAAAAAATACAGCAGATTCATAAGCAGTGTAGAGAGGAAACTACGTAAAAGTAATCGATTATTACTAATAAAATAGAGTTTTGAATTCCTATTTTTACAATAATAATCATTTTACTATCTTACGTGTTGGGCACTGCACTGTACGGGTACCAACACTGTACTGCACGGGCACGAAAAATTGAGAAGCATGATAACCATGTAGAACTTCGTATCACTACGTAAATGGTTATTACGAATAGTAGAAATAAAAACTATATTTTCGATAATGGCTATACTATTTTTTATGAGCACCGAAAAAATTGAGAAGCACGATAACCTCATAGAACTTCGAAACAGCACCAGAGACAACCGAAGGCTACAGAAAAAAACACATACTGAAAAGGCATAACATCTATCAGCGCTGGTATCCGATAATACTGTTTCCTTTGACATTCGTTGGGATATGAAAACACATATTTGCTTCCCACCGTTATAACGGAAATAATAGTTACTGCAAAAGCAGTTTCACGATAAGACCATACATTAATCTACAAAGTTGATAATAAAACATATGTACTATTAAAATGCAGATATTTTTAAAATTATACAATTAAAAAATCAAAATAATATATTATAAATGGTAGGGGATACAGGGTAAACACCGAAATATACTTAATTTAGAATAGTTACTTATAATCTCCTCAGTTCTTTGGTCAGCCGTATCGACAATTTACCGGTGGGTCCTCTATTTTTGTGCATGTAAAAGGTTAGACTATGGCGCTAGCAAAAAAAAACAAAATGCAACAAAGTAGAGTCACTTAATATTCTTGTTGAAATTACGGATAGAATATGGTAGAAAGTAACAATCAGATATTGTAGAAGCCATGTAATTGTTTAATTGTTGAGGAAAAAGTATTTTTCATACGCTGACCATGTTTATGTCCGCTTGGTACGCGACCAGATCTTTTCCAAACCTTTGCCCGTAGGGTTCATGAGCCTACGACCAAATGTGTCGTCGAAGGGGCATTTTTGGGCAAATTCGGTCGAAACCGATGCTGCGTTCGTACCCTAGAGCCTACGAACAGTGACTCAAACTTAATTTTAATTGATATGCAAAGATCTGGCTAGAATGCTTGAGCTAGTGATTATATGCAATTTATCGGTGACGAGCTTTCCTCTAGCATATCTTGATTTATTCAAGCGAATCAATGAGAAACTAGTGAATAAAATTACCTGACAGCCATAGTACAAGTTGGTATATCTACACCTTCTCTTACATTTGGCGCCACTAAAATGTTAATCTCCTTGTTTCTAAAAACGATCAAATACTTATCTGTTCTTCTTATTAATCGGAAGTGATTCTACGGTGCTATTAAAAGAGTTTCCGTTATATCCCACAACGAAATCCGGCTTTATATGTCTGAACTCTGGTACATGTTCACTCAAATCTTTCAGTACATGGTGCAATATTTTTGGCAGTTGATCTTTCCTTCGTGAATATTAAACCACAAATGTCTTCGTTTGAAGATGAACTGTTGAAAAGTGTTACGTTTATATTAGTATTAATATTTATGACATTTACTTTTTTAAAATAGTTAAATACTACGATAAACTGGGAATGTGGGATGAAGCAGAAATGTTTCTGTAACCCAATTTAGGTATGTATAGCAAGTCTTACGCAAGACAATAATAAAAACAGATAGAATTCGAGGGCGATTCTTGGAAGAAAAATTCATAGTATTTCTAAGGCAACAGCGACCGGAGTGCTATAATTTTAGCATACATTTACAGGTTATAGGTCTAATGATAAATAGAAAGTGATTAAAATTTTAACTTCAATTTTCGTAAAATAGCTGAGATATGCCATCTTGCAGTAGCCTGAAATGAAATACCCGACAGGTTACCCATCACCTGATAGTCTGTGGTTCTCGCCGCTAGATGACGCTACATACAAACGTCATCTGTCAAACGTTATGTGTATCATTGATAAGTGTGAGTTGTGTCTCTAAGCGCTAGATGGTGTCGATGTCGCACTGGTGTCGTAGAGTGACCCACATACAGGGGTCGATAGAAATTTTTGGGGCCCTACCGACGGGTCGATGAACCGACGGTATAATGTCAGATCGAAATAAGCTCCATTCACATGGGAGGTGTGTGTGGAATTGCTCGTGGGAGACACGGACCTTGTCGTATATAGCAAGACGTGTCCTAAAATGGTGATACCCATTGGTCGCTCAGCCATACAGGTCGGTCAGACAGAAGTTTTTGGGACCGGGGTGCTCTGATTGGTGGATCAGACGGCGGGAAATTTGAACGGTGTTGATGGTATAGCTGAATGGTGGACGGCGGGGTCGGGTGCGTTGGTAATCACCTATGTCGCAAATGAGGTTAGATAGATAGTCGTTCAGTGAAGGTGTTGTCGTAGCGGAGATATGCAAGAAGTACTGCTCGCGGGGGTGTCAACGAGTTAATATTGGCCAACGATAACAGCGGTGACCCTGGAACACTGTTGTCACACGGTTGCAAAAGATGACAGGTTATCTCTTAATTTTCGTAAACAACGATTTTTCTAAAGTGGTAAAAACAGGTCGAAATTTTAAATACCTATGAATCACCGCAAATTATCTTGTCAGTTATCTGCTGCGAACAAAACATGCTCAGCTCAGACTTATCTAAAAAGTGGTGGGAAAATCGATATTATAAAAATATTTATGAATCACCGCAAATTCTCTTAGACGTGCTCTTATCAGTTCAGACTTAGTTAAAACTGGTGGGTAAAATCGAGATTATAAATACCTATGAATCACCGCAAATTACCTTGTCAGTTATCTGCAGTGAACAGACGTGCTCAGTTCAGACTTAGCAATTCCCAACGCTCCTCCGTGGCCATTCCCCTTACCCTCTCGCGAGTGCGCGCATGCGCATGCGGCTCGTTCTGGTCTATAGACATATGATCGCTAATGATCTTGAACAAAGATGTCCTGATACACGAACCGCCAGAGGTACATCAGAAGTAATGTTAGTATTGTGTGTGCGTGTTTTTTGAACACGCTAAGTCGTGATGTACATCACGTGACGTACGTCACGTGACCTACGTGACGTGCGTGTGACAGGTGACGTACGTGTGACAGGTGACGTACGTGTGACAGGTGACGTGCGTCACGTGGCACGTGACGTGCGTCACGTGACACTTGACGCACGTGGCGTAGATACTGGTGCACTCTGGGCGCCCCCCACCACTTCCACTTTTTGGCCACGCCCACCACATCCACCGCGTGCTCTGATTGGCGGATCAAACGGCGGGAAATTTGAACGGGGTTGATGGTATATGTTGATTGGCGGGAACCGCTAGATCCACCGCGTGCTCTGATTGGCGGATCAAACGGCGGGAAATTTGAACGGGGTTGATGGTATATGTTGATTGGCGGGAACCGCTAGATCCACCGCGTGCTCTGATTGGTGGATCAGACGGCGGGAAGTTTGAACGGGTTGATGGTATATGTTGATTGGCGGGCCCCGTTAGATAGCGCACCCGACCGGAAGTGATTCAGACAGCCGACGATAGTAAGGTGTAGTATAACGTCTATGCGTAAGCGATGTGATTCATTTCATGTTTTGCGGTAAATATTTGCATATAGATCGATAAAAGCCCATGAATAATGATATTTATAGATGCAATTCTGCTGATTCAGTTTAAATGGAAAAACGTATAAAATTCGCGGGAAACAATGCGTATAGGATGATCTCAATAATCAACACGTCATATTCAGTGTGCATATAAAAATGGAATTGCTCATATATGTGGTGCATACAGTTAATGTTAGTTAATTTTTAACATTGATACAATATTGAAAACATAGTACAGTCTATATTGTGTATCTAATAAATTCAACAAGGCAATCACCTACGTCGCAAATGAGGTTAGGTTCAGGGCAGGTGTTGTCGTAGCGGTGATATGCAAGAAGTACCGGGCGGGGCTGTTAAGCATGGGTGAATGGGCAGGAAGCGCAGGCTGTCAACGAGTTAATACTGACCAACGATAACAGCGGTGACCTTGAAACACTGTGGTCAGTTAAAAAGTGGTGGGGGTAAAATCGAGATTATAAATACCTATGAATCACCGCAAATTATCTTGTCAGTTATCTGCAGCGAACAGACGTGCTCAGTTCAGATTTAGTCGCTAGTTAACGTTTTAGTTTTTAAAAAATGGAAAAATTCTTCATCGTTAAGGATTCTACTAAGAAGATTAAAAAATTTAATCTATATGGGCGAGAAGTGGAATTTAAAATACGACCTATCCCTAAAGACGTCGAACCTGTGGGATGGATCAAAGACGCTCTGGAGGAAATAGTAGCCAAAGGAACTGAACATCTCCAGCCCAGTGATCAAGTTGGATTCACTTTCTGTTCCAAAGACTTTGCCCGCGGTCAAGGATGGATAGCTTTTAAATTGTTTTCCGACGTTTCAACTGAGGACATATGGGAGAAGATATCTTCCATCTATCAGTCAAATTCTGTGGGGTTGAATACCGAGACTTTTTGCTTGGGTATTACGTCCGTAAGGTTGCCTGCTGGTCGTGGTAGAGCTCAGAATTTCAATACCTTTGATGAGGAATGCGCCAAAAGAAAAGGCATTATCACCGTTAAAAACACCGATAATTTGTGTCTCCCACGAGCCCTTGTCATCGCCATGGCCCATTTGAACAAAGACAAAGATTATAGCAGAATCCGCCGTGATCGAGGAAAAATACAAGGACAAAGAGCTGTACAACTTGTGGAAAAGGCTGATATTGTTATCCCTGAGGAGGGGTGTGGAATACCTGAACTTCAAAAGCTACAACGATATCTGCAAAACTACAAAATTGTTGTATACAAGTTTGGGTGCAAAGGTCGTGACGTCATTTTTGAAGGCGTGTCCGCTGGTTCGACGCTTAACCTAATATATCACGAGGGGCACTACAGCGTCATAACATCCCTCACTGCTGCCTTTTGCTGCAGCTTTTTTTGTGAGAACTGCCACATTCCGTATAATACTAAACAAATTCATAGATGTGATAAACAATGTTATGCTTGTAAAAGATCTCCGGCCTGCCTGAAAACGAAGCACATCAAATGCAAAGAATGTAATAGAAGCTTTTATGGACAAGAATGTTTTAACGCTCATTTACCATCGGTCTGTTCTAAAATTAAAAGATGTGTAGACTGTTTTAAAGTTCACAACGGTAATGATCACATCTGCGGATATATACTTTGTAAAACATGTTATAAAAATCAACCAATTGAACATATGTGCTATATACAGCCTAACAGAAGTATTCCTAAATCAAATGATGTCTTATTAATATTTTACGATTTGGAAACCCGTCAGGAGAAGGAATTACCCAATGGATCTTTACTGCATGAGCCAAATCTATGTGTATTCAAACAATGTTGTGAATCATGTACCGATAATCCTATATGCAAGAAATGTGGCCTTCGAATACAGATTCTTCGATGTCAAGACGTCATTTCTCCATTTATGCATCATATTCTGACACTTCGTAAAAAATTCAAGAAAGTCATTGTACTGGCGCATAATGGTGGAGGATTTGATCATCAGTTTCTACTTCGTTACATTTTAGAGAAGACTAGTCTGTACCCGAATGTAACTATGAGAGGAACAAAATTAATATTGATGGAGGTAGGAAATGTAAAATTTCTGGATTCTCTCAATTATTTTCCTATGCCTCTAACTGCTCTACCCAAGGCGTTTGATTTGAAAGAGCTAAAGAAAGGATACTTTCCACATTTATTCAACACTTTGGCTCATCAGAATTATGTAGGGCCAATTCCAGCGCTCGACTTCTACGATCCCGACCATTTAAAGGAAGACGCTCGGGAAAAATTATTAAAATGGCATGGCGAAAGACAAGCGGAGGGATACGTTTTTGATTTTCAGAAAGAAATCGTTGAATACTGTATCTCCGATGTGGAAATATTGACACAGGCGTGTCTCAAATTTCGAGACCTGATGAAAACCGAAACCACAGTCGATCCCTTCCAGGAAAGCACCACTATTGCATCATGCTGTAACAAAGTCTTTAGACGCAATTTTTTAAAACCTGAGACGATCGGGGTAATTCCAAAAGGGGGCTATAGATGGCGTGAAAATCAGTCAAAAATTGCCATCCAATGGCTGTTGTGGGAGGAACATCAAAGAGGAATCAAAATTCAACACGCCGCTAAGGGTATAGAAACCATTGTTAAGGGACATAAAGTAGACGGTTTTTGTAGCGACACAAATCAAGTGTTTGAATTCCAAGGATGCTATTTTCACGGTTGCCCTCGATGTTTCAAATACAAAAGAAGCAATCCTCTGCATAATGATCCGTTGAATACATTGGAAAGTCGATACGAACAATCAGTTAGCAAAGTAGAGAGACTCCGAAGCCTTGGACTAGAAGTAATTGAGATATGGGAATGTCAATTTCGAGGAATGCTAAACGATGAAATTAGAGCCTTCACAGAAGCACATCCATTGATAATCAATTTACCGATTAACCCCAGAGACGCTCTCTACGGGGGACGTACAGAAAATATCGTTGAATACTACAAGATCAAAACAAATGAATGCATAAAATATGTCGATATATGTTCCCTGTACCCCTTCATCTGTAAATATGGAAAATTTCCGGTGGGTCATCCAAAAAAAATTTACGTAGGTGAAGAATGTGTTACAGCCTCTCTGTCGCAGATGTCAGGACTTATTAAATGCCAGATTCTACCGAACCAGAACTTATATCACCCCGTTTTACCGTCAAAAATGAACAACAAATTGATGTTTGTTAACTGTCAAAAATGTGGTGAAGATTTCGTTCGAGAAGAGTGTCAGCATTCTATTCAAGAAAGAAGCCTAAAAGGAACTTGGGTGATAGAAGAGGTGCTCAAAGCTATTGAAAAAGGTTACCAGATTATAGAGACTTACGAAATATGGGAATACGATACAATTCAGCTCAGTAAAGACCAAGAGGGGTTATTTAGCGGAATGATGAACAAGTTTCTACAAATAAAACAACAAGCTTCAGGATGGCCCAAACATTGCTTAACGGATGAAGAAAAAAACCGTTATATTGATGCATTTTTGGATAGAGAAGACATAAAGCTGGAATTTTCAAAAATTATAGAGAACCCCTGTTTGAGATCGTTAGCTAAACTTATGCTGAATTCCTTTTGGGGTAAATTTGCTCAAAAAGAAAACCAAAACAAAACCTCAATAGTCAGAGACTGTGGTGAATTCTTTGATATGCTGACTAATCCTTCTATTCATGTAAATACAGTTCTCCCGGTAAACGAAGAAACCCTTCTCATAACTTGGGAATTTAGAGAAGAGGCCTATGACGTTTCTTCAACGGTTAACGTTGTATTGGCTTCATATGTCACGGCCCTAGCTAGACTAAAATTATATTCATTCTTGGAGAAAGTGGAAGAAAGGGCAGTTTACGTAGATACAGATTCATGTATTTATATCTCTCGTAAGGGATTAGACGACATATCTACAGGAGACTTCATAGGTGATATGACCGATGAGCTCAATGGGGGTTTCATATCAGAGTTTGTTTCTGGAGGACCTAAGAACTACGCCTACAAATATACTACTTTGTCTGGAGAGGAACAGATCGTATGTAAAGTAAAAGGCATATCACTCAACTACAAGGCATCCCAAGTAGTCAATTTTGAGAAAATAAAAGACATGGTGCTGAAGAAATCTGATCCTGTTTCTGTACTTTCTCGACAGCTACGACGTACAAGAGAGCATGCAGTAGTAACAGTCGAGTTTCCTAAGGTATACAAGATAACTTCAATGAAAAGGAAATTCTATGAAGATCATACCTCTGTACCATTTGGATTTAAGAAAATAAAGTATTGATTTATTAATGTATGTAAATATTTTTTAATAAACATGTAAAATAAAATGTATGCAAATGATTTTTGTTTTTTATTTCCCGCCTAATTGAAAAATATTTTTGCACCCGAAATTGTTCAGCCTTTTTACTCCATATAAAATATTTAAAAGTATGCATTGTTATTATTAAACGCCTGCAGTAATATACACCAAAAAATTGAGAAGCAGTGTAACCATGTGGAACTTTGTATAATCACAAAAAAACATATCTTGGAAAATAAAAAATACAGCAGATTCATAAGCAGTGTAGAGAGGAAACTACGTAAAAGTAATCGATTATTACTAATAAAATAGAGTTTTGAATTCCTATTTTTACAATAATAATCATTTTACTATCTTACGTGTTGGGCACTGCACTGTACGGGTACCAACACTGTACTGCACGGGCACGAAAAATTGAGAAGCATGATAACCATGTAGAACTTCGTATCACTACGTAAATGGTTATTACGAATAGTAGAAATAAAAACTATATTTTCGATAATGGCTATACTATTTTTTATGAGCACCGAAAAAATTGAGAAGCACGATAACCTCATAGAACTTCGAAACAGCACCAGAGACAACCGAAGGCTACAGAAAAAAACACATACTGAAAAGGCATAACATCTATCAGCGCTGGTATCCGATAATACTGTTTCCTTTGACATTCGTTGGGATATGAAAACACATATTTGCTTCCCACCGTTATAACGGAAATAATAGTTACTGCAAAAGCAGTTTCACGATAAGACCATACATTAATCTACAAAGTTGATAATAAAACATATGTACTATTAAAATGCAGATATTTTTAAAATTATACAATTAAAAAATCAAAATAATATATTATAAATGGTAGGGGATACAGGGTAAACACCGAAATATACTTAATTTAGAATAGTTACTTATAATCTCCTCAGTTCTTTGGTCAGCCGTATCGACAATTTACCGGTGGGTCCTCTATTTTTGTGCATGTAAAAGGTTAGACTATGGCGCTAGCAAAAAAAAACAAAATGCAACAAAGTAGAGTCACTTAATATTCTTGTTGAAATTACGGATAGAATATGGTAGAAAGTAACAATCAGATATTGTAGAAGCCATGTAATTGTTTAATTGTTGAGGAAAAAGTATTTTTCATACGCTGACCATGTTTATGTCCGCTTGGTACGCGACCAGATCTTTTCCAAACCTTTGCCCGTAGGGTTCATGAGCCTACGACCAAATGTGTCGTCGAAGGGGCATTTTTGGGCAAATTCGGTCGAAACCGATGCTGCGTTCGTACCCTAGAGCCTACGAACAGTGACTCAAACTTAATTTTAATTGATATGCAAAGATCTGGCTAGAATGCTTGAGCTAGTGATTATATGCAATTTATCGGTGACGAGCTTTCCTCTAGCATATCTTGATTTATTCAAGCGAATCAATGAGAAACTAGTGAATAAAATTACCTGACAGCCATAGTACAAGTTGGTATATCTACACCTTCTCTTACATTTGGCGCCACTAAAATGTTAATCTCCTTGTTTCTAAAAACGATCAAATACTTATCTGTTCTTCTTATTAATCGGAAGTGATTCTACGGTGCTATTAAAAGAGTTTCCGTTATATCCCACAACGAAATCCGGCTTTATATGTCTGAACTCTGGTACATGTTCACTCAAATCTTTCAGTACATGGTGCAATATTTTTGGCAGTTGATCTTTCCTTCGTGAATATTAAACCACAAATGTCTTCGTTTGAAGATGAACTGTTGAAAAGTGTTACGTTTATATTAGTATTAATATTTATGACATTTACTTTTTTAAAATAGTTAAATACTACGATAAACTGGGAATGTGGGATGAAGCAGAAATGTTTCTGTAACCCAATTTAGGTATGTATAGCAAGTCTTACGCAAGACAATAATAAAAACAGATAGAATTCGAGGGCGATTCTTGGAAGAAAAATTCATAGTATTTCTAAGGCAACAGCGACCGGAGTGCTATAATTTTAGCATACATTTACAGGTTATAGGTCTAATGATAAATAGAAAGTGATTAAAATTTTAACTTCAATTTTCGTAAAATAGCTGAGATATGCCATCTTGCAGTAGCCTGAAATGAAATACCCGACAGGTTACCCATCACCTGATAGTCTGTGGTTCTCGCCGCTAGATGACGCTACATACAAACGTCATCTGTCAAACGTTATGTGTATCATTGATAAGTGTGAGTTGTGTCTCTAAGCGCTAGATGGTGTCGATGTCGCACTGGTGTCGTAGAGTGACCCACATACAGGGGTCGATAGAAATTTTTGGGGCCCTACCGACGGGTCGATGAACCGACGGTATAATGTCAGATCGAAATAAGCTCCATTCACATGGGAGGTGTGTGTGGAATTGCTCGTGGGAGACACGGACCTTGTCGTATATAGCAAGACGTGTCCTAAAATGGTGATACCCATTGGTCGCTCAGCCATACAGGTCGGTCAGACAGAAGTTTTTGGGACCGGGGTGCTCTGATTGGTGGATCAGACGGCGGGAAATTTGAACGGTGTTGATGGTATAGCTGAATGGTGGACGGCGGGGTCGGGTGCGTTGGTAATCACCTATGTCGCAAATGAGGTTAGATAGATAGTCGTTCAGTGAAGGTGTTGTCGTAGCGGAGATATGCAAGAAGTACTGCTCGCGGGGGTGTCAACGAGTTAATATTGGCCAACGATAACAGCGGTGACCCTGGAACACTGTTGTCACACGGTTGCAAAAGATGACAGGTTATCTCTTAATTTTCGTAAACAACGATTTTTCTAAAGTGGTAAAAACAGGTCGAAATTTTAAATACCTATGAATCACCGCAAATTATCTTGTCAGTTATCTGCTGCGAACAAAACATGCTCAGCTCAGACTTATCTAAAAAGTGGTGGGAAAATCGATATTATAAAAATATTTATGAATCACCGCAAATTCTCTTAGACGTGCTCTTATCAGTTCAGACTTAGTTAAAACTGGTGGGTAAAATCGAGATTATAAATACCTATGAATCACCGCAAATTACCTTGTCAGTTATCTGCAGTGAACAGACGTGCTCAGTTCAGACTTAGCAATTCCCAACGCTCCTCCGTGGCCATTCCCCTTACCCTCTCGCGAGTGCGCGCATGCGCATGCGGCTCGTTCTGGTCTATAGACATATGATCGCTAATGATCTTGAACAAAGATGTCCTGATACACGAACCGCCAGAGGTACATCAGAAGTAATGTTAGTATTGTGTGTGCGTGTTTTTTGAACACGCTAAGTCGTGATGTACATCACGTGACGTACGTCACGTGACCTACGTGACGTGCGTGTGACAGGTGACGTACGTGTGACAGGTGACGTACGTGTGACAGGTGACGTGCGTCACGTGGCACGTGACGTGCGTCACGTGACACTTGACGCACGTGGCGTACGTCACGTGACACGTGACGTGCACACTTTGTTCAAAAATACCAAAAAGCTGTCTTGATAGCCCGAACCGCCAGAGGTACAATATCAGAAGTAATGTTAGTGCGTGGTTGAGGTTCAAAAACTTAGCGTGTTCAAAAAAAAAACGTACCTAGACCAAAAGTCATTCTAGACCAGTCACTCTAGACCAAAGCACAAAAAAAACGCCGTTTTTCAACGCCTTTTTTTGTCACCATTCCCCTTAGTAGCGCGCATGCACATGGGGCTCGTTCTGCTGGTGCTGGTGCTGGCGCGGGCGTAGATAGCGTTTGTGGTAAGGGTTGGGGGTAGGTCTTGTTCTCTTACCACTATCCTATGGTACACAACAAACAAACTTACTCGTGCGCGATAAGAGAACAAGACCTACCCCCAACCCTTACCACAAACGCTATCTACGCCCGCGCCAGCACCAGCACCAGCAGAACGAGCCCCATGTGCATGCGCGCTACTAAGGGGAATGGTGACAAAAAAGGCGTTGAAAAACGGCGTTTTTTTTTGTGCTTTGGTCTAGAGTGACTGGACTAGAATGACTTTTGGTCTAGGTACGTTTTTTTTTTGAACACGCTAAGTTTTTGAACCTCAACCACGCACTAACATTACTTCTGATGTTGTACCTCTGGCGGTTCGGGCTATCAATACAGCTTTTTGGTATTTTTGAACAAAGTGTGCACGTCACGTGTCACGTGACGTACGCCACGTGCGTCAAGTGTCACGTGACGCACGTCACCTGTCACACGTACGTCACCTGTCACACGCACGTCACGTAGGTCACGTGACGTACGTCACGTGATGTACATCACGACTTAGCGTGTTCAAAAAACACGCACACACAATACTAACATTACTTCTGATGTACCTCTGGCGGTTCGTGTATCAGGACATCTTTGTTCAAGATCATTAGCGATCATATGTCTATAGACCAGAACGAGCCGCATGCCCATGCGCGCACTCGCGAGAGGGTAAGGGGAATGGCCACGGAGGAGCGTTGGGAATTGCTAAGTCTGAACTGAGCACGTCTGTTCACTGCAGATAACTGACAAGGTAATTTGCGGTGATTCATAGGTATTTATAATCTCGATTTTACCCACCAGTTTTAACTAAGTCTGAACTGATAAGAGCACGTCTAAGAGAATTTGCGGTGATTCATAAATATTTTTATAATATCGATTTTCCCACCACTTTTTAGATAAGTCTGAGCTGAGCATGTTTTGTTCGCAGCAGATAACTGACAAGATAATTTGCGGTGATTCATAGGTATTTAAAATTTCGACCTGTTTTTACCACTTTAGAAAAATCGTTGTTTACGAAAATTAAGAGATAACCTGTCATCTTTTGCAACCGTGTGACAACAGTGTTCCAGGGTCACCGCTGTTATCGTTGGCCAATATTAACTCGTTGACACCCCCGCGAGCAGTACTTCTTGCATATCTCCGCTACGACAACACCTTCACTGAACGACTATCTATCTAACCTCATTTGCGACATAGGTGATTACCAACGCACCCGACCCCGCCGTCCACCATTCAGCTATACCATCAACACCGTTCAAATTTCCCGCCGTCTGATCCACCAATCAGAGCACCCCGGTCCCAAAAACTTCTGTCTGACCGACCTGTATGGCTGAGCGACCAATGGGTATCACCATTTTAGGACACGTCTTGCTATATACGACAAGGTCCGTGTCTCCCACGAGCAATTCCACACACACCTCCCATGTGAATGGAGCTTATTTCGATCTGACGTTATACCGTCGGTTCATCGACCCGTCGGTAGGGCCCCAAAAATTTCTATCGACCCCTGTATGTGGGTCACTCTACGACACCAGTGCGACATCGACACCATCTAGCGCTTAGAGACACAACTCACACTTATCAATGATACACATAACGTTTGACAGATGACGTTTGTATGTAGCGTCATCTAGCGGCGAGAACCACAGACTATCAGGTGATGGGTAACCTGTCGGGTATTTCATTTCAGGCTACTGCAAGATGGCATATCTCAGCTATTTTACGAAAATTGAAGTTAAAATTTTAATCACTTTCTATTTATCATTAGACCTATAACCTGTAAATGTATGCTAAAATTATAGCACTCCGGTCGCTGTTGCCTTAGAAATACTATGAATTTTTCTTCCAAGAATCGCCCTCGAATTCTATCTGTTTTTATTATTGTCTTGCGTAAGACTTGCTATACATACCTAAATTGGGTTACAGAAACATTTCTGCTTCATCCCACATTCCCAGTTTATCGTAGTATTTAACTATTTTAAAAAAGTAATGTCATAAATATTAATACTAATATAAACGTAACACTTTTCAACAGTTCATCTTCAAACGAAGACATTTGTGGTTTAATATTCACGAAGGAAAGATCAACTGCCAAAAATATTGCACCATGTACTGAAAGATTTGAGTGTGAACATGTACCAGAGTTCAGACATATAAAGCCGGATTTCGTTGTGGGATATAACGGAAACTCTTTAATAGCACCGTAGACACTCACTCCGATTAATAAGAAGAACAGATAAGTATTTGATCGTTTTTAGAAACAAGGAGATTAACATTTTAGTGGCGCCAAATGTAAGAGAAGGTGTAGATATACCAACTTGTACTATGGCTGTCAGGTAATTTTATTCACTAGTTCTATTGATTCGCTTGAATAAATCAAGATATGCTAGAGGAAAGCTCGTCACCGATAAATTGCATATAATCACTAGCTCAAGCATTCTAGCAGATCTTTGCATATCAATTAAAATTAAGTTTGAGTCACTGTTCGTAGGCTCTAGGGTACGAACGCAGCATCGGTTTCGACCGAATTTGGCCAAAAATGCCCCTTCGACGACACATTTGGTCGTAGGCTCATGAACCCTACGGGCAAAGGTTTGGAAAAATCTGGTCGCGTACCAAGCGGACATAAACATGGTCAGCGTATGAAAAATACTTTTTCCTCAACAATTAAACAATTACATGGCTTCTACAATATCTGATTGTTACTTTCTACCATATTCTATCCGTAATTTCAACAAGAATATTAAGTGACTCTACTTTGTTGCATTTTGTTTTTTTTGCTAGCGCCATAGTCTAACCTTTTACATGCACAAAAATAGAGGACCCACCGGTAAATTGTCGATACGGCTGACCAAAGAACTGAGGAGATTATAAGTAACTATTCTAAATTAAGTTATTTCGGTGTTTACCCTGTATCCCCTACCATTTATAATATATTATTTTGATTTTTTAATTGTATAATTTTAAAAATATCTGCATTTTAATAGTACATATGTTTTATTATCAACTTTGTAGATTAATGTATGGTCTTATCGTGAAACTGCTTTTGCAGTAACTATTATTTCCGTTATAACGGTGGGAAGCAAATATGTGTTTTCATATCCCAACGAATGTCAAAGGAAACAGTATTATCGGATACCAGCGCTGATAGATGTTATGCCTTTTCAGTATGTGTTTTTTTCTGTAGCCTTCGGTTTGTCTCG